>WNWK01002643.1:85000-200815 GCA_009830355.1 Cherax destructor | reverse complement strand
CTTATTGTTTTAGATTTATGAAGCATAGTATGTAATAAAATTTTTGGTTGCACTTTTTGAGTTGTGCTGCTATACAATTGAGATGTATGAGAGCATGTTGTAAGAGGATTTACTGTAATATACAGTGGTCCCTCGGTTTTTGCCGAAAATTCGTTCCAGAATGCTGCTCAAGTGCCATTACCAAACGAATTTACTTCCTTAAGAAATAATGTCACGTAGGTTAGTCTATTTCAGACCCCCAAAAATACACTTGCAACAGCACTTACGAAAATACACTTACATAAATGTTTGAGTTTGGAGATGCACGAAAACCGAGGGACCACTGTATATTATGCTGTAGAAATAGCACTTATTTGAATAAGAACCCCTTGATATATGTAGTTAGGTACATTTGGAAATTTTTTGTCATTTTTGATGGTTCATCTTTTGCTAAACAGGAATATTGGAGGTTAAAATACAATAATGGAAAGGTTTATGAAAATTACAATAAAAAACAGATTGAGAAAGTGTTACTTTTAATATTGTGTAGAGAGAGCTTATAAGGCATGAAAGGAAAAGCTTCTTAATTTTAAGGGAATTTAAAACATGAAAATAATTAATAACTTGGGGGAAAAAAGTAACATGTTTCACAGTCTTGTTTTGTATCTTTCAGTTCCATCCACTGTACTTCTTATCGTACATCCTGGTGGTAACAGGCGTCATAGTTTTTGTCATCAAGCCAACGCCCATTGCCTCCACAAACAGAGGTTACTACAGGTGGGTGGTTGCTATACAAGACTACATGTAGAATGAAGGTAGGTGGTTGCTATATAAGACTTTAAAGGTGGGTGTTGTGTAGTCGCTATTTGTATAAATTTGTTTGATTTCATGCGTCAAGGCATCCACTATGTCAGCAACACTTAACCCTTTGAGGGTCGCAAGCCCCTCTCCAAATCTCGTTCTCAGGGTTGCATAATTTAAAAAAAAAAAAAAAATCTTTTTTCTTATGAAATGATAGTTTTTTTCTAAATCTAATAGGCTAAAAAAAACATTTTTGCGATCAATACTTACCGAGATATAGAGGATTGAAGTTGTCCAAAATTGAACCGCTTATGACAACATCACTGACTTCCGGTGGGCCGGTAATGTTTTTTTTTTCTTTCTTGGAGTTTTTTTCTTATCGATTTTAATTTTTTTTTTTTTTCAAATAACTTTTATGGCCTGTGAGACCAATATAAGTGCTGTTTTTCAAATATTCACTCGTTGATTATTACACAATAATGTCATAAATTTTGTTCTCACTATTTTGTTTACACAACATATTTACAAACAATTACAATAAAAATTATTGTTTATTACTATTGTTCAATCATATATATATACAGTGGACCCCCGAGTTTCGTAAACCCCGGAAATCGTACATTTATGTAAGTATAATATTGTAAGTGCTTATGGAAAAGTATTTTTGGGGGTCTGAAATAGACTAACCTACGTGACATTTTTTCTTAAGGGGGTAAATTCGTTCGGTAATGGCACTTGAGCAGACTTCAGGAGTGAAGTTTTTACGAAACTCGGGGGTCCACTGTATATATATATATAGAGTCACTGGACATGTTTCTAGAAGTTCTGCAGCCTGTGGAAGTCTCTGAAACATGGTTCCATGCAGGGGTGTTTTACATTCCACACACATAAAACGAGTGTCTCTGCGTTGTTGTGGGCGGTTTTTTTTGTATGAGCACAGACAAAACGCCTCTTCTGAGCCTTTTTCTTGCAAGCAGTAGGAGGCAGTTTTGTTAGGAAGTGTTCACCAGGCCTCAGACGAGAGGGTAGGTGTTGATAACTTGGTGGGCGGTTTTCTATTGCAGGTGTTGCTCCTTTGTACTTGAATATTATTTGTCTGATGACAGACAAACAAAATTCGCCATATTGCGGTTTCTTTGTGGTCTTCAACTTATAAATATTATAAGCATTGAGCATGGAAATGTCCAGAATGTGAAAAAAGAGTTTTATGTACCACTTATAACTCTTGTGAACACAATCAGCAAACCCAATCTGCACGTCACATTTTTCCACTGAACGCATATTGAGGTTGTAGTCCATCACAGCTGCAGGTTTTAGAATGGGTTCATTGGTCTCTCTATTCAGCCTGCCACTGTCTGCCATTTCATTAGGGTGAATTGATGACAACAGTGTGACATCTCGTTTGTCATGCCACCGAAATGCCATGATGTCATTGGCAGCAAACGCCTGCACCTGACCTCTACGAGTGCCTGCATTGAATCTAGGCATATGCTTACGATTTCCACGCACTGTACCGCACACATCTGTTATGTTCACTCGCAAAAAATCACTTGAGGGAGGGGCTTGTGTACCAGTTACCAGTATATAATATATGCCCCTTACCAAGATATGGTTCCATCATTGTTCTAACCACATTACCAGAGATACCCAATAACTTCCTTGTATCTTGCAATGTATAACTTCCAGTGTACACAATAATATCCAATACAAGACCACTGTAGCAATCACAAAGCACAAACAACTTTATACCTCTTGCTTGGTATATACTGCTTGAACGACAGTCTACCTTTGAACAAAATCAATGACTCGTCAATCACAAGCTTCCTGAAGGGATGGGAAAAAATGCATATTGAATTTCTGTTTCAGATACACAAACACATTCCTAATCTTATATAACCTGTCGCTTCTGTCAGGCCTGGTTTTGTCTGAGAAGTGTAACATACGTAACAGTAGCACAAATCGATTCACCGATATTATATCACTGAAACCTGGTGTTGCAATCAGGCGGTCTGTCGACCAGTATGATTTGACTTTGTGCTTATACACATGTGGCATAAGCATTATTGTGGCAAAGAAAAGATTCATCTCAGCCACAGTTGTCTCTCTCCACTTGTTGAGGCATGATTTTGGTGAAAATATTGTGTGTGCCATGGTGTACTCGTAGTATCTGTTGCTTTCCCTGACAATAATTTCCATCAGGGGATTGTCAAAAAATAACTCAAAACATTCCAGTTCAGTGGCATTGTTCCCAAGTGGACAAGATGGGCGTATTCCACTTTGACTTTCATCAAACTGATGGGGATTGGGAAGAAAATTGTCAGCTTCCTGCCAATCCCAGGTGCGGTTTGCTGGTGGGTACTGGATATTTACAGGTGGTTGTGGAGGTTGGTGTGGTGGGTGGGTAGGTCAGGGTCGCCTTTGTTCTAGGTCTGGTGAGTCAGCGGAGTGGGTGGCAGCATGGCTCACTGCTGGTGCCTTGCACCTGGCACCACCACTACCACCACCACCACCAGATGCATGCACATTTATCATCCCAATTTCTACACTATCATTTTCATTTTCACTATCTGTGCCTGTTGTACGCCCACGGGATGTATTCCGAGATGTACTCCTTCCCCTTGGAACAGCATATTGCACGCTACCAGAGCGCATATACCGTCGTATATACTGACGCTTCACTGGAGAATATTCCACTCCACTCTCGCTACTGGAACTGTTTTGAAGAGCTTGGAGTTCATATTCACTATCACTATCATCACCATTGCTCACATCAGAGTCCGGGATATGAGTAAATAACAGTTTTCTCTTTCGTTCTGGTACAATTGAGCGTGAACAAGATGCCACAGCACTGGAGGTGGACGGCTGAGGGTCGTCTGGGTTTTCCTCAATATTACCGGTATTATGGTTACTAGTTTCGGTCACAACCTCCTCAAAACCTTGAAACTCATTATCACTGACACTCCCATCGGTGTTAGAACTGTCACTGGGGAACAAAAGTGTTCCAATTCGCCGAGGAGTGAGGAGTTTCTTACCGCCAGGCATAGTGAACAAGGTGTACTAACATGGCGTTCCCACAATACACTACTGGGTCCCCGATTTTTTCCCTACTGCACACACTGACCACGCAGACCCATTCTCTCACCTCTAGGCCTACCAGCCATTTCCCGCTTAATTTGAAGGCGCTAGAATTTATGCGTACTAGTACGTGGAAAACCCCAGCGCGTAAGCCGTATTAGTACGGCCGAAACCCTCAAAGGGTTAAATACAGACAACATTCCTAATGTCATTATTCATTTATCAGAATTTTATTCATGTTCCCTCTGAAAATTGGCAGCTCTTTATCCATCCTTGGTCATAACAGCACACAAGTTGTAGAGCAAGCTTTTACTGGGACATTGTTTCCCTCTGACTAGAGCTATACACAGAGTGAAACATCATCCCAATGAAAGTTTGTATTGTCCCAGTAAAAGCTTGTTTTGCAACTTTTGTCTTTGTCTTTATACTTGTCAGCAGTATGCTCTTCCAGTCCATGATCATAATGCCAATCAATAATATACAGTACATAGTTCTGTTATGTTATATAAAATCCATCTCCATATTCACTACTCATCATTGGCTTTTCCATTTCTTTTGTTTAGCCCAGAGTTTTCAAGGGTCATGTTTGGCATCATCTTTGCCTGGTGTGGGGGTTTCAGTTTGTGTGTTAACCTAAAATGTCTCATTGTAATCCATCTTACATTTTGAATGAATTTAGCTATAAAATTGATAAGGAGCATTAGCACTTGGTTATTCTGGTGCTTTCAGAGTCAGTGATAAAAACCACAATAAAAGAACAAGTCTGGCCCTCATTTTTTGTTCCGTCATTTTTTTTTTCTCTATTTCATTTATTCTTCCATACTTTCCCTTGTGTATATATATGTACATCTCGAGGTACTAATGCCTCTCATGTTAGTCATTTCCATATACATCCATGTTACCCATTTCCAGCATGTGGCGAATACTTCACTTTTAACAGCAAAACCAGTACAAGAAAATATTTTAAGTGATTCAAGTGCTCCTGTAGACATTATTTAACACAGTAAATGGCAGTTAAAGAAACTAGCAAAGAATTTAAACAAGGTCTTGCCTGCAATAATGCAGTATAAATACAGGCAAATCATTTGCTATTAAGATGTTTGAGAGCAATACAAAAAAATGGATTAATCCAGATTTTACTGGAGGTAAAGTTCCATCAAATCGCTTATTGTAATTTAATTAGATCAGTTCTTTAGGTAAAGTTAACCAAAGCCTAAAATTTCATATTATTATTTTAATCATAACTAAGCACTAAGCCCACTAAAATCTCATAAAAATGAGATTTACATCATCTTGAAGTACATCTGGTGGCTAGCAAAGTTACTGTTGATAACTGATATCACACATTTTAACCTTTTAGGGAAATATCTGTGGGTCGTTCAAGTAGTGGTAATGAGGTGGAACTGACAACGACACCTGGTACAGCCACCAGCAGCATGGGTGGTGGTGCTTCCTTCACGGAGTGGCCGCCACTCCCACCAGAGGTTAGGGGGTGTCCAGACTACCCCTACCCACACTCTCACTCCACTGAATTCAGACAAGGTTAGTTTAAACTTTTATTATGTATTACAGTATGTTAATTTTTAAACAAGAAATTCATCTGTCATACTATATATGAATAACATTTTACATATTAATTGCTTGCAGGTATCATCCTTCCTTGCATGTGACCATTGAGTAAGGGCAAAAATGGGAATGTACCAGAATAGAAATTAAAAGGCAATGTGGGGTTACTAAGGGTAAAATCCAGAGGGCTGAGGAGGGGTTGTTGAGGTTTGGGTATGGAGAGGGATAGGATGATGAGGATGCATAAATCTGGAGTGGAAGGCAGGAGAGGTTATACCTGGATGAGTTTTTGGAGGTCAATGCCCTCGCAGCCTGGTCCGTGACCAGGCCTCATGGTGGATCAGGCCCTGATCAACCAGGCTGTTACTGCTGGCCACATGTAAACCGACGTATGAGCTACAGCCCGGCTGGTCAGGTACTGACTTTAGGTGCCTGTTCAGCTCATTGAAGACAGCCAAAGGTCTATGGTAATCTCCCTTATGTATGCTAGGAGGCAGTTGAACAGCCTTGGGCCCCTGATACTTATGTTGTCTCTTAGTATACTCGTCGCACCCCTGCTCTTCATTGGGGGATGTTGCATCTCCTGCCAAGCCATTTGCTTTTGTAGGGAGTGATTTTCGTGTGTAGATTTGAGACTAGTCCCTCTAGGATTTTCCAAATGTATATTATCATGTCTCTTTCTAGCCTGCATTACAGGGAGTACAAATCAAGGGACTTCAACTGTTCCAGTAATTTAGGTGCTTTATCATACTTATACCTGCCATGAAAGTTCTTTGTATGTTCTCAAGGTCTGCAATTTTGCCTGCTTTGAAAAGGGGTCTGTTAGTGTATAGCAATTTTCCAGCCTATAGAGAAAAAGTGATTTGAAGAGAATCATCATGGGCTTGGCATCTCTAGGTTTCTAGGTTCTCATTGTCAATCCTATAATTTTCCTAGCAGATGTGGTAGATACATTGTTGTGATCTTTGAAAGTGAGATTCTCTGACATTATCACTCACTCCCAGGTCCTTATTAGGGGTTATCCCAGGAATGATTGGAGGGGGTAAAAGAAGCTTCAAGTTTATGGGGCTTAAGCGAGTGTGTTAGGTGAGAATGGAGAAAGTGGTTTTTAATGGATGTACTGTTAGTGTGTGAACAATGTAACTTATGGAGAGATTCAGGGAAATCAGTTAGCCAGACTTGAGTCCTGGAGGTGGGAAGGGCAGTGCCTGCATTCTGAAGATGGGGTGGGGATGTTGCAGTTGGATGGTAATCTGATTAGTGATGGCAGCACACTTCTAGCAAGACAGTGACTGATTGAATGAAGGTAAATGTTTTTTCTGTGGGTTATCCTTCATTGACAAGAGACAGCTGCTGATACAAATTATTTTGAAACACATTTACAGCTTTTAGTTGAATAGTGGATAAGGAAGCATTTGCTATAGCTCATAAGAAGTACGTACAGTATAACTCACCATTGAAAAATTAGACACGTGCAAGATCTGGGTATCTTTATTGTAGACGTTTCACCATCCAGTGGCTTTATCAATACAAATGTATTGATAAAGCCACTGGATGGCAAAACGTCTACAATAAAGATACCCAGATGTTGCACATGTGTCTAATTTTTCATCTTGTTGGTATTGTATACCATTCATGTACAACACACCATTATTTTTTAAATGCAACATGCAATTTCTGATTTAAAAAAAAAATTCAGGGTCAACTCCGACTCCTGTCCCAACGGAGTATCCTAGTACGCCTCCATCACCGCCACAGCAATTCAGATCACTGCCACGACCAGCTCGTCGTGAGCAATACCCAGGTGGTGCTATGGCAGGAGGCCAAAGGTCAGCAACTCTGCACCGCCCAGCGCGGGTACGTTTTCAACTTGAGTAAGGGTCGCCTCGCTTCTTGTTTGCTTTGGTGCAGTAGTGAACCCAGGAACCTTGCCTATTAAAGTAATTCATGGTAGCCACAATATATACGGTTTGTATGTGTAAATGTATATGTATTCACAGTCCTCCCTCCAAATTCGCTGGAAAGACATTACCAAAGGTCCAAAAGAATCCAGTAAATGCAAAAACTGCTGAATACTGTCCATATGTTGAACTTCTTTTATCAGGATTTGTCTCATAAATATGGATATACATACATAAGAATTTTGTGCATGGGAAATTTAGTGAGCATATTTTAAACAGTTTTGTGGACACCATACAAATAAAAAAAATATATTGAATTTTAAAACCTACTTGTGGGATATATTGTACCTTGAAAAAATCCTCAAATTTATAGGGAATACTGTATGTGTGTGTTTGTCTATATACAAGTTATTCTGTGTCCAGTTAATTGCTAATAAATGGAGGTTTTCATTGATGTCACCTGATCTTTAGCATACTCCTGGATCCACATCTGTATTGGCTTTGCTTTATTATGTCGAGTGCACAATGATTTTTACCTGCAGTCAGCTCATGCTTTGTTTATTTTGCTGAAGTGCTGTTTAGACGGTGTTTTTGTGGGGATGGTAAGAAGCTTTGTGCATTCGTCTTTTCCAGACATTACAGTCTTGCCATTCCAGTAAAGAAAATTTAGACCTATATGTGTCACTGTATAAAATGTATATTAGCCATGTTTCTGTGAAAGTCACTTATTTCTGCATCTATGTTAATTTATCAACATATTTTTTGGCCTAGTTAAATTTTACAGTTCATAGTTTATATGAATTTAAACTTCAATAATTCACATGAGAGGACATGCATGAGTTAATCACATTCTATTTGTTATGTGTTGCTGATGTCTCATTCCAAAAACTTTTCAGATGACTGTAGTAGAGAATACCTTCTATTGCTGGCCCCAACTATGCATTCTCTTGCAAGCCCACTTTGGGCTTATACTCAGACACTGCCTCCTCCCACATTCTTTAAGAATACTAGAATTTCCACATCATAAGTTGAAAAAAAATGGAGCTAATATATTAACATTATCATTTAATATATTCTGATTATAACCACCTCTCTCTCCTAATTTATGCATCATATTCCCTTGTTTTTTCACCCATGTGTCTCTCTTTTTGATCCTCTTCATCTGCTAACACAAATTTGTATAAAAGGTATTAAATTGCCAATTTATCTTTCAGTGCTGTGTGGCTATTTCAAATCCAAACCTATTAAGTAAATTTTAATGTCAAAATGTTTATACACTTCTATTCCACTTTTTTCGCATGCCTGCTGAAATAAAGGAATTCTTGTGTCACTACAAGTATTATATTTTAGCATTAACAGTACCATTGTATATTTTTCCACAAATTCAAGTGTTACCTTCCATTGTCTCACATTTTATGGAGAATTCGACAAAATGTGCTCATTCATTCAGTTACCACTTGCCTATCTAACATCACCCTGATGCCAAATGACTTAGAAAAGGCAATAAATGACATGCCCATGCACTCTGCTCCAGGCCCAGACTCATGGAACTCCGTGTTCATCAAGAACTGCAAGAAGTCCCTATCACGTGCTTTTCACATCCTATGGAGAGGGAGCATGGACACTGGGGTTGTCCCGCAGTTACTAAAAACAACAGACATAGCCCCACTCCACAAAGGGGACAGTAAAGCAATAGCAAAGAACTACAGACCAATAGCGCTAATGTCCCATATCATAAAAATCTTTGAAAGGGTTCTAAGAAGCAAGATTGCCACTCATCTTGATACCCATGAATTGCACAACCCAGGGGAGCATGGGTTTAGAGCAGGTCGCTCCTGTCTGTCCCAACTACTGGACCACTATGACAAGGTCCTGGATGCTCTAGAGGACAAACAGAATGCAGATGTTATATACACAGACTTTGCAAAAGCCTTTGACAAGTGTGACCATGGTGTAATAGCACACAAAATGCGTGATAAAGGAATAACAGGAAAAGTTGGTAGATGGATCTATAATTTCCTAACAAGTAGAACACAAAGAGTAGTAGTCAACAGAGTAAAGTCTGAGGCAGCTACTGTGAAAAGCTCTGTTCCACAAGGCACAGTACTCGCTCCCATCCTGTTCCTCATCCTCATATCGCACATAGACAGGGACATAGACAGTGGCTCTCCTTGCATTACAGTTTTATAATTGTAACTACCAATACCTATGTATACTTGTAACTTGCAACAAAATAAAAATATTATATTATATTATTATTATATAAGCCACAGTGCCGTGTCTTCCTTTGCAGATGACACCCGAATCTGCATGACAGTGTCCACCGTTGAAGACACTGCAAGACTCCAAGCAGACATAAACCAAATCTTTAAATGGGCTGCAGAAAACAATATGAAGTTCAATGATGAGAAATTTCAATTACTCAGATACGGAGTACAAAACTAATTCCAACCACACAATAGAGCGAAAAACTAATGTCAAAGACCTGGGAGTGATCATGTCAGAGGATCTCACCTTCAAGGACCATAACACTGTAGCAATCGCATCTGCTAGAAAAATGACAGGATGGATAATGAGAACCTTCAAAACCAGGGATGCCAAGCCCATGTTGACACTTTACAGATCGCTTGTTCTATCTAGGCTGGAATATTGCTGCACATTAACTGCACCTTTCAAGGCGGGTGAAATTTCTGACCTTGAAAATGTGCAGAGAACCTTCACGGCACGCATAACTGCGATAAACCACCTCAATTACTGGGAACACTTGAAGTTCCTAAACCTGTACTCTCTAGAACGCAGGCGGGAGAGATACATTATTATATACACGTGGAAAATTCTCAAGTAATTAGTACCAAACTTGCATACGAGAATCACTCCCTACGAAAGCAAAAAACTTGGCAGGCGATGTAACATCCTCCCAATGAAAAGCAGGGGTGCCACTAGCACGTTGAGGGACAACACAATAAGTGTCAGGGGCCCAAGATTGTTCAACTGCCTCCCAGCATACATCAGGGGGATTACCAACAAACCCCTGGCTGTCTTCAAGCAGGCACTGGACAGGCACCTAAAGTCGGTACCTGACCAGCCAGGCTGTGGTTCGTACGTTGGACTGCGTGCAGCCAGCAGTAACAGCCTGGTTGATCAGGCTCTGGTCCAACATGAGGCCTGGTCACAGACCGGGCTGCAGGGGCGTTGACCCCTGGAATTCTCTCCAGGTAAACTCCAGTTAACTATAAGTTATTAACAAAAATTTTGGGTTGCAATATGTTTGGTAGATCAGAAGATGGCAACCATTTAATGCTCATGATTTGCTCTGGGTAGCGCCTGGCTGGCAAAGCTCTCGCTTCATACGCTGAGGGTCCGGGTTTGATTTCCGGCGAGGTGGAAACATTTTGACACGTTTCCATACACCTGTTGTCCTGTTCACCTAGCAAGTAGGTACCTGGGTGTTAGTTGACTGGTGTGGATTGCATCCTGGGGGGCAAGATTGAGGACCCCAATGGAAATAAGACAGACAGTCCCTCGATGACACACTGCCTTTCTTAGGTTATCCTGGGTAGCTAACCCTCTGGGGTTAAAAATCCAATCCCCTCATCAGTTTGATTTCTGAAAGGGCCATTGTACAATTAACCCCTTAATCTGCTTAGATACATACATTCACAATGCCTTCATTGATAATCAGTACGTAATTGCATTCTTTTCCGATCTTAATAAAAAATCTTACAACACTATACTACTTGGAATTACATCTCGGCCCAAGCTGAGGATTCCTGAGCTGCAGGATTCCGTTCTAACATCTACAGTGCCCTAAAATACTGACCTCACTGAATGTGTCCTCTCTAACATACCTTGCCTTCGACTTTTTAATGAAACTAACCTATTGCACCAACTATGATTTCAATTTTACAATTTAACCCCCATCTTTTGCATTCCCCAACCCTTCGCACACCCCTATCCCCAGTATTGTATGACCCATACAGGTTTAATGCATAAAATTATTATTATTATTTAACCCTGATGTGTCAGAGGATAAAAACACTTCTTGTGTTGACTTCTGTGCAGGAAGAGACTGTTATTCCCATGGTGATTAACTATACATAGGTGTAGGTACTGGGAAAAATGGAGGGAATATTTTAAGTTGTTAAATGTTGATGAAAAAAGGGAGGCAGTTATTTCGCACATTGAGCGGGGAGGTATAACATCTCGTAGAAGTGAGGAAATACAGGATGCAAGTGGCGGGAAGTACGTGGAGCAGTGTGTAGAACAAAAAGGGGTAAAGCAGCTGGATAAACTTGATCATGTCAGAAATTTTAAGAGCAGGTTGGGATATAGTTTTGTAGTAGTTGGTTTATTTGTTCAATATATGCATGAAAGGGGGAAAAAAGGTACCTAGGGATTGGCAGGGAGCACACAGTTTCTTTGTACAAGGAAAAAGGTGATAAAAGTGTAAGAATTTTAGGGAAATAAGCCTGTGGAGGATACCTGGTAAAGTTATTTTGGACAGCTAGATGTTGTGCTCTCTGAGAAAGTTATACAGTGGACCCCCGGCTAACGAACAAAATTCATTCCAGAAGCCTGCTCAAGTGCCATTACCGAACGAATTTACTTCCTTAAGAAATAATGTCACGTACGTTAGTCTATTTCAGACCCCCAAAAATACACTTCCACAAGCACTTACAATATTATACTTACATAATTATACGATTTCCGGGGTGTTCGTTAGCCGGGGGTCCACTGTAATTGTATTCCATAAGCCTAGCCTCCTCAACCTAAATGCATGCAAAAGGGTTGTCATAAAATTTCAATGCAGAAAAATGTAAAGATTATGTGTAGATGAATTACTGTACGTATGTATACGTGTGTGTATGTATTTAAGCATACGTATGCATAGGTATATTTTTTTTTACATATGTAAATTTTTTATATGTGTGAGCAAATGTATACTTATGCACACGTGCTCACACGTACACACAAATGGGGCCAGGAGCTGTGACTCGACCCTGCAACCACACATAGGTGAGTACATATAGCAGTATACTATATACATACATTACTTTTGTATGTATGCATGTGTATGTTTGCATGGGTATATATATATAATGTATATGTTTACATTTATGTATATGTACTTTTGCATGTTTGTATATGTGCATGTATGTATTTATGTATACATACATATATGCAATATACATATGTATACATGCACAAGTATGCATGTACAGATGCATACTTGTGCGTGTGCATTCATATGTACACTGTATATGCATACATTTGTATATGCAAAAAGATCACAGTAAACAGGTGATATCAAAATATGCAAGAAAACCACTATGAAAAAATAGAAGAATTCCAAGCGCTTTCGTGACTACTCACATTATCAAGGAACTATAACAGGAAACATGACAAGAAGGGCTTATATAAGGGGCGAGACTACACCTCACAGTCACATCACACTAACAAAGACTACACCTCACAGTAGCGTAACATCGCACGACTCTGTGAAGAGGAAAATAAGAAAGGACCTGAAACTCTTCCCAAGAATTAAGATTAGTCCAATTTATTATTAAATTCTTCCCAAATTTTATTAATTATAAATGAATCCAATTTATATAAACCAAAAGAAATATTCATATTATTTTCAAAACTGCTTTTAATGAAACATGATTCTATTATATTTCTCTCAACCATGGACTTGCTTGATACAACCTTCTCAGCATTTTGAAAATCAATTGGATGGTTTTCTTGCACATTTGTATATACGTATGTCCACCACCACCAGTCACCATCACTACCACAAATATCACCATCATATGTCAGTATACACATGTGAATATGTAACCAATAATACAAGTCAGTCAATTAGTGATACCTGAAATTGTGAAGCCGATCAAAAGAGAATCCACAGCAATCTCATGGAAATCAATTTTGGGAATGGCCCTTATAAAATTGAGCAGATATCACCTGCACATGTCAGTTGCTCTATGAACCTTCACATAGTAATAGTTAACTAGGTTTGAAATTTGAAGCAAAGTGCCTAAGGCATTCTGATATTATAAGTGAAGATAAAAGAAAAGATTTTGTTCGGATTTTTAACCCAGGAGGGTTAGCCACCCATAATAACCCTAGAAAGTCAGTGCATCATTGAGAACTGTCAAAGTCCCATTGGGGTCCTTCAATTTGGTCCCCCAGGATGCGACCCTCACCAGTCGACTAACACCCAGGTACCTACTTGCTTGCTAGGTGAACAGGGACAGCAGGTGTAAGGAAACACTCCGTGTTTCCACCCAGTCGGGGACTGAACCATGGACACTTAAGTGTGTAAGGCAAGAGCATTGCCTACCAGGTCACAGGTCCTGCCTAAAGGCAAGTAAGTAAGTTTATTATTCAGGTATACACAAATACATTTACATAGATTATCATACATAGCATCATATGTGTAGAGAACCTAGGATAACCCAAAAAAGTCAGTGATTTATTTCCATTGGGGTTCTTTTAATACTTTATTATTAAGCAATGTAGGAGATATCTTATTATTATACTATAAAGGATATATACTAGGAATAAGGTAAAAAGAGTTATTTACATTAAAAGTGTGTTAGCTAAAAAAAATAGAAAATCATTCTCCTCCCTTTCTGTCGCTACATTCATTAGGTACCTTTTGGCTCTCTTCTTGAACTGGCTCATGCTATGACTGGCTTTGACATGTGCAGGCAATCTGTTCCATACCTTTATTGCTGTACAATAAAAGGTGTTTGAAGCCTGGCCACTGACTGTGGGTACTACAAAGTTGTGCTCTCTCCCCCTAGTACAGTGGACCCCCGAGTTTCGTAAACCCCGGAAATCGTACATTTATGTAAGTATAATATTGTAAGTGCTTGTGGAAAAGTATTTTTGGAGGTCTGAAATAGACTAACCTACGTGAAATTTTTCCTTAAGGGAGAAAATTCGTTCGGTAATGGCACTTGAGCAGACTTCAGGAGTGAAGTTTTTACGAAACTCGGGGGTCCACTGTACTATGATTGCTTCGGTTCCCAGCCTTGACAAAATTGGCAGCAAGATATTCTGGACACTGTTTGTGAGCAATTTTATAAACTTGAATTAACTTCAGTTGTTTTACTCTGTCTTTAATATTCAGCATATCCAATTGTTGTAATTTATCCTGGCCTACATGTTCTCTTGGACCTAGGTCCAGGATTAAGTAAATAAGTAAGTTTATTCAGGTATACACAAATACATTTACATAGATTTCATACATAGCAGCATATGTGTAGAGAACCTAGGATAACCCAAAAAAGTCAGACAGAGTGACTTATTTCCACTTATTACCATTTTGTTCTGGGTGATTTCCAGTTTATCTTTCAGTTTTTTTTGTCAAGGCAGAATACAGTGGTACCTCGACTTACGTTGTTATCACCTTACGTTATATTCGATATCCGTTACTTATAACGTAAGAAATTTGTATGCGACATCCGTTGTTTGATTCGTCTTACGCCTTTCGTACCGGACCTGTTCGCTTGGAGCCCAGCTGAGCGCGCACTCCAGGGAGCGTCAGTGTGCTATTGTTTACAAGCGAGAGCGACCACCCACCCACACCCACGCATTCATACCAGTATATTGTCATTATTCCACTGTTTTTAGTGCTTGCAACTGCTAAATAAGCTACCATGGGTCCAAGGAAAGATCCTAGTGCTAAGCCTGTGGCAAAGAGGAACAGAAATATATTTACGATAGAAATGAAGAAGGAGATAATAGAAAAATATGAAAGTGGAGTGCGTATCAGTGAGCTGGCCAGGCTGTATGGTAAACCCTATTCTACCATCTCTACCATTGTGGATAAGAAATATTTAAGTAAAATCAAGGAAGCTGTTGTTGCAAAGGTGCATCTGTGATCACAAAACACAGACCACAAGTGCTGGAAAATGTGGAAAGGTTGTTGTTGGTGTGGATCAACGAGAAACAGTTAGCAGGAGATACTGTTTCGGAGGGAATAATATGTGAAAAAGCAAGGCAGTTGCATGATGATCTCCTTAAGAAAATGCCTGCAACGAGTGAAGTGAGCGAATTTAAAGCCAGCAGAGGCTGGTTTCAAAATTTAAGAAGCGTACTGGCATACATAGTGTTGTGAGGCATGGTGAGGGAGCCAGTTGTGACAAAAGTGCGGCTGAAAAATATGTGCCTGAATTCCAGGAGTACATAGAGGCTGAACAATTCCTCCCCCAACAAGTGTTTAATTGTGATGAAACAGGCCTGTTTTGGAAGAAAATTCCCAACAGGACCTACATTACTCAGGAGGAAAAGGCACAGCCAGGACATAAGCCTATGAAAGACAGGCTAACTTTGATGCTTTGTGCCAATGCCAGTGGTGATTGCAAAGTGAAGCCTTTACTAGTGTATCTTTTTGAAAATCCCCGAGTGTTTGGCAGATGTGGTGTCAGCAAGTCTAACTTGTGTGTGATGTGGAAGTCTAACAAAAAGGCTTGGGTCACAAAGGACATTTTCTTAGATTGGTTCAATGAAGTGTTTGGCCCCAGTGTGAAGTAATATCTATTGGACAATAATTTGCCACTTAAGTGCCTCCTGATAATGGACAATGCTCCTTGTCATCCTCCAAACTTGGTAGAGAAAATTGTGGAGGAGTTTAAATTCATCAAAGTGAAGTTCTTGCCGCCTAATACCACTCCTCTCCTCCAGCCCATGGACCAGCAGGTCATTTCCAACTTTAAAAAACTCTATACCAAAGCAATGTTTCAAAAGTGCTTTGATGTGACCACAGACATGAACATAACCCTAAGAGAATTTTGGAAAAACATTTCCATATGCTGCATTGTGTACACCTTATAGGTAAGGCTTGGGAGGGAGTGACTACCAGGACTTTGAACTCTGCCTGGAGAAAATTGTGGCCAGACTGTGTCCTAGAGAGGGATTTTGAAGGTTTTGGGGCTGAGCCTCAGAACCCTGAGCATGAGCCTGAGCCTGAGCCTGTTTTGGAAGAAATTGTGGAATTGGGCAAGTCTTTGGGGTTAGAGGTGAGTGGTGAGGATGTGGAACAGTTGGTGGAGGAGCACAAGGAAGAGCTAACCACTGAAGATCTGCAAGAGCTTCAACAGCAACTGGAACAAGAGAGCAGAGGTCAGGACAATGGTTCAGAGGAGGAGGTGGAGGTGGAACAAAAATGGAAGAATGTGCCTTCTTCAAGGATTAGGGAGATCTGTGCCAAATGGAGTGATGTGCAAGCATTTATGGATGAATATCACCCTAACCATGCTGTTGCAGGCCGTGCTGGCAACCTGTACAATGACACAGTGGTGTGTCATTTCAGGGATGTGTTAAAGAATCGCCAGACACAGAGCTCCCTGGACAAATTTGTTGTTAGAAAGAGGTCTAGTGACTCTCAAGCTGGTCCTAGTGGCATTCAAAGAAAAAGGGAAGTAACCCCAGAAAAGAACTTACCACCTGCAGTGTTAATGGAAGGATTCCCTTCCAAACACTAGCATACTACTCCACCTTCTCCCCTCCTCCCGTCCTCCACACATCAACAACTCTTCAATAAATGTAAGTGACATGTTATTGTACAATATGTGCATGTGTATTTATGTATTCTTTATTCAATTATTTATTATTTAATGTCCAAAAGTTCTAAAAAATATTTTATTTAACTACTTTTGGAAGTCTTGGACGGATTAAATTTATTTCCATTATTTCTTATGGGAAAATTGATTCGTGTTACGTTTGTTTCGTCTTAAGAAATGCCCTCTCTGACGGATTAAAAACGTAAGTCGAGGTACCACTGTACCATGAAGAGCAAGCATAGTCCATATGGCATTGTATAAGGGCTAGACATAAGGTACTGCGAGCCTCAGTAGGTAGACATTGTGCTTGTCTGTAGAGGAACTTCAGTCTGGCATTCGCTTTCTTTACTACACTTTTCCCTATCAGTTCTCCTGACATGCATGGGTCAAAGGGGATTCCCAGATATTTTACTGAGGAAACTGAAGATGAGGAATGAGAAAACTGTAGCTAACAGATGGATGGCTTTGGCAACATGCCGTGCAATACTTAAGGTTTCGCTCAACTCGGAAAATTTTGAAAACACTAAGAGTTTTCAATATTTTTTTATTAACTTTTGTTTGCAGTTGTAATGTAAAATTTTCTACAATAGTGTGTGTGTGTGTGTGTGTTTTTAAGAAGATAGTCCAATGTGATGAAATTCCAGCAATTCCTAGATTTAAACAAATTTAATGCATTGATAAATTTGCCCACACAAACTAAATAGAAGAGGTAGGTGCATATACAGCCTCTCCTCACTTAGCGACGTACTCGTTTACTGACGACTCCGACTTACGATGGGCTCTCTGACCAGTATGCATACCTAAATAATGAATATTAGAGCTGATTTTCTCTATTCTGTTTATTACAATATACAGTACACTATTATATAAACAAAAGTATACCAGAAATATTATGAAAGGTGATATTAAAACAATATCAAAGATGGTTGACACAAACCCACTACCCTTATAGTATACTCCTCACTTAATGACGAATTTTTTACCGACGTTGTCTTAGGAACGGAACTCCATCGTTAAGTGAGGAGAGGCTGTATTTGATCATGATCATTAAATGGAAATCAAAATTTCACACACAAAATAGTCAAATCTACACCTACACACTTGAATTTCACCCTGCATTGTCGTCAAATTAGGAGTCGCCTTTCTGAACATTTGAAGCTATGCTGCTGAGGGTTTAGGAAGTTATCTGTGCCATTCCAGAATGCTGGGAATTGGTTCAATAACCTTTATCATAAGGCACCTACTAATAGGTTCTTAGAATCTAGTCTTCATTACTGTGCACAAGCATTAAAAATTTGAATCTGATTGGGTGAGGAGTTCTCGAGTTATGAACAAAATAAAAACTAAGTCAGAGGAAGGAAAAAAAAAATCAGGCAATCTATTAAAGGTCCCCCTTCAGAATTGCCTTATTAAGGGTAAGAGAGAGTAGGAAGGGTAGGGGATGTGTAGACCATGTGTTTATATTGAAGTATATACAGTGGTACCCGGCACTTGAACTTAATTGATTCCAGAAGGCTGTTCGAGTACCGATCTGTTACAGAACGAATTTTTCCCAACCAATTTTCTTTTTGGTTGACTTATCACTAACCCTCTTAGGCCCCATCATGACTTAGTTATACAAATAATATAAAAAAAACACCAAAAAATGCGAAGAAACCCAAAATAGTTTACAGTGACGTTCTGGCTGTCGTGTTTGTTTGGTTAAGTGCCGAGCAAATAGTCGACTACCAAGTGATTTGTTTACCAAACAAAGCGTTCGAATACTGAATTGTTCGAGTACGGAGCTGTTTGAGTAGTACTAGGTTCCACTGTATATGTGAACAATTCTTAGATGAAAGCAAGACACTTTGTTGCATTTATGGATTTAGAAAAGCATATGATAGGGTGGATAGGCAAGCAATGTGCCAAATGTTTGGAATAATTGATGACACGTTACTAATAGCTGATGACGAGGTTCTTTTGGGAGACTGAAGAGAAGCTGCAAAGGTTGGTAGGTGCAATGTGTGGTATGAATATTATGCAAAGAATTCACAGCTTGGAGATTAGAAGAGGTTGTGGGGTTACCAAAAGTATTATTTAAAGGGCAGAGGAGGGGTTGTTGAGGCAGTTTGAACATAAAGGGTGGAGCAGAATAGGATGACTAGGGCATATAAATCTGGGGTAGAGGTATGGTGGGGCAGGGGTCACTCCAGGAAGAATTGGATGGTAGTAGTAAGGGAAGCTTTGAGTGCTAGGGGCCTTGGACATCCTACAGGCATATGGAAGTAAATGGTTTTTATGATAAGATGTACTGTTGGATTGTGAGCAGGGTAACACTTACGAAGGAATTCAGGGAAACCGGTTAGCCGGATTTGAGTCTTGGAAGTGGGAAGTTTGGTACCTGCACTCTAAAGGAAGGGGGAAAATGCTGTAATTTGGAAGGCTATCAAAGATGTGATGTTGGCATGCTTCTGGCAAGGCAGTGATGGAATTAATGAAGGTGAAAGTATTCCTTCTTTTTCTGGTCACCTTACCTTGGTTGGAGACATCCATGTTAATTAAAAAAAAATGTAGTATAAAAGTTATCATTAGCTTCCTCATAAAATACGAAAGTACTGATGTGTTAAATGTTGATGCAGAAAAAAACTAAGTTACTCTATCTGTGAGGACTGAAAATATACCTCCCATCTTATGCCTGAGGTTAAGCAAAAATCTAATAATAATAATTATTTCTACAAGTACTACAAGGTTATTTGGTACACACATTGAACTGTGTGCAGCAGGTAATAACAGTAGTCAGTCAGGATAACTGGGAGGCCTGGTCTAGGACCGGATTGAAGGGGCCATGACCCCTGGAAATCATTTACAGATAATCTACTGATATCCCCCATCCTTCCTTCCCTGGTTGAAGTATAGCTGATAATATACAGCACCACTGTACAAATATCAGAATCACAGAATAGATGGGGAAAAAAGCAGGTGAAATATTGAGGTGTAACGTAAAGAAGCTTATTAGTGGATGTGATACATGTTTTTTTTATTATTTGCAACATAGAGGAGGCTGGAGGTAGTGCATGGGTTTAGCACTTCTTTTTTATTATAATAATAATGGAGGCAGTGCAGATGTTTAAAATCAGAGTGTTGTGTGAATGTTATGTAGAGAATAAGGAGTGTAGAAATTAGAAGATAGTGTGATGGTATGAAAGGTATAGTGTAGAGTGGAGTTGAGATGGTATGGTCATTTACAAAAAGTGATGCAAGTAGGTGTGGTGTATAAAATCTGGGGTGGAAGGTGATGTCATGTACTAAATTATCTCTACTCAAATAATTTGTCAAGGTTTTTAAACCTTGAGTTACGAGCTTAATTCCTTTCAGAAGGATGTTTGAGTGCCGATACCAAACGAAATTGTTCCCATAAGGAATAATGTAAATTAGATTAATCTGTTTTAGATCCCCAAAATTACACTTACAAAAGCACTTACAGAAATACACTTACATAATTGTTCGAGTTGGGAGCTGCTCGTAAGTCGAGGTACCACTGTATATTATTTATAATGGCTATTACTACAAACATTGTAGTTTAAACTCTATAATTTTAACTCTACTACCACTACTACATAAGAACAGTATCAGGTTTGGTTTGGAGTAAGTACAGGATTAGTAGATAGATGATTGAGCCACCACGAGATGCCCTGAATAATCCACATGGGCTTAAACATAAACAAATATGTAATTTAAATAATTATAATCTGTCCACAGAACTGTAATAATGTTTAGAAATACTATAAATAATTTATTTTTAAACCACAGTATTAGTATATTTCCATATCCTATCATCTTTAGACAAAAGAATTCCACTTATTTTATAATTTTACAACTTTACGCTTTTATCACAAATTTCTTTTTTTTTTTTTTTTTTTTTTTTACTTTTTTTGTATAACCATTATATTTTAATCAGTTTTGCTTATTTTTCCCAAAATCTTCTTTGCTTTATTTTTTTGTTTTTACCCTTCTGTTACACTTGTTTTCATTTCACATAACCACTGCAGCTTTCACTGTACTCCAAAAAAAAATTATAAAAAAATTATTCCAATACCCTTGTGAATTATTGAAGTTCTTTATTAACCATAAGTGTAACATTTCAAGTTGTAGTATATATCATTCATATACAAGAAGTTATTTCATTGGCACAATAATTAAAGTAATTAATTAACATTTCAAGCTTAACTTTAAAACAATAATGAAGATTACTATTATAATGTTTTTCTAACTTTATTTGCCATTAAATATTCATGCTTTATATGCATGTATAGTGCTGTAATTATAATGTGTTGATTTTTCATATATTTTTGTACAAGGAAATATCTGAACTCATTACTCTCATCTAACTTTCTTCCTATCACAGCTCTATAGAGCCAACGGTGCCTCATCCTCTACCCACGAGTTGGGAGATGTGAGGTGTTAAGAGACAAGATCATGGCTCCCTAACAAATTTTAAGACATCGTAAATGACTACTACATTTACAGTGTCAGTGCTGAGTACAACGGTGTCTTCACTGAGCAGTGTGTCATCTTGTGTTCGAATAGCTCAGTTCTGAATACAAGATTACCATAGAGACTAGAGCATCTCTGCTAATTGTTGTCAAGTCTTCCCTGAGTCTCTCGAGATAATTATGATGGAACAAGTGACTGGGTTGATCGCTGGATGTATTTTGTTTTGAATCTTATTTGAATATAAGATTAAAAAAAAACTGAGACATTGCTTTCTCTAGTCAGTACTCTAGAAAAGATGTTTACAAGTTCAAACATCATTAAGACTCAGGCAGGCCCACACTGTGACATTCAACAGATTGCAAAAACCAAAGACAGTTAAACAAAACTATGAAGAATATTTTTTATAATGTTGATGTTTTAATGTACAGGTGGTATGAGGTATAGGTACAGTATTAAACACATTAACCCTATTGACGACTAAAGTGTCAAGAGGTTATGCAATCAAGGAACGGGTTTTTGCATAACCACTTGGATGCCCAGTACCCTCTTTATGCTCAAGGCTCAGCTGTGCATGATATATGACATAATTTGCAGGTTCCTGATTATATACAGAAGTAACCTTATATGATGACAATATGTATAGTATTCAATATTTGTAAGTTTTTTTTTTTTTTGGCCATGAATTGTGGAATCACGACCCTTGTGTTGAAAATGGGATTTTTTAGTGTTAGTGGAATAGTATCCTGCAACAGTTTATGTAGTCAGTATCAACTACAAGAAAAACCAGTGCTCAAGAAATCACAGTATAATTCTGGTCAAGTGAAGCATGTACTGAGTGGCTTTTTTTTTTTTTTTTTTTAATATTTGAAACTTTCGACGTGTTCTGTATTTTGTGATTTATAGGTATGTATGTTACAATTTTGAATAAGAACTAGAATTTTTTAAATTTGAAAGTTATGACAATAATAATGTATGTAGATTTTTTGCATGTTCTGTGGTTCCTCTCTCTCTCTCTCTCTCTCTCTCTCTCTCTCTAGGAGATCTGTCAAAATAAGATACGGTTGTCAAAAGATTGGATATTTAATTATGTAAAGGTTGGTTTTATCCCTGCTTTCATTGGTGATGTGAGTGTATCATGAATTCTGTGGTGTTCTACTTTTAATTACTAAAGTTAAGTACAAGAGGAATACCCAGGAGGATGCTAATATAAATGTTGTGTATGTTCCTTTGTGCCATTCACAAACACAAATGATCTATTTTACTAGGAGGTAATGTACAGTAGGCACCTTAATTCTCCCCTGGAAGATATTTTTGCTGCGGATGTGAACATATTATTAACATTTGTAATTGTGGCATAGCATGCTGTCCTGTCATTTTATTTAGAATCAATGCATGATATTGTACAGTCTATAGATATGAGCTAAATTATTGTGTAGTTGACACTTTCGTGAATTTCTTCCTAAATGTAGATAGATGAGAAATTATTGGTAGGTATTTTCAATATATGTCATGATCAAGGTAAAATTGACTCTAAAATGAAATGGGTACCTCATATCAGATAGTAATAATATTTGGTAAGGTCCCCAATGTAAACTGTATTCAAACTGAAGTGGCTCTTTTAATTGGCACACTTGTAAACTAAAAGATTAGTGGCCTTATTTCAGGCACACACAAATTTAAATTAAAAATAAAATAATTAAATGTCTTTAAGTGTAGACTACTCTACAACACAGTAATTATTTGTTATAATTTATTTACTGTATGCCTATATTTTGTATTATTGTAATATTTTTCTGACATCAGTGAAAAATTACTATTAAAGTACAGTATCATGATACAACCAAAATAAATTATGCATGGTTATTTCAGTATGTTAAAAAAAATCAAGAGTACAGATTTTAGAATTGTTTGTATCATAGAGAAAGTAGCTCGATCGCTAGCGCACTCAGCTCTCACGCTGAGATCTGGAGATCGAATACCCAGTATGGCTGGAAAACATTAGGACGTGTTTCCTTAAGACAACTGTTGTCCATGTTCACCCATCAATATAAAATGGGTACCTGGGTGTTAGTCGACTGGTGTGGGTTGCATCCTGGGACAAAACTGACCTAATTTGCCCGAAATGCTCAGCATAACAAGTGGCTTTCTATATAGTAGTACAGTATGTCATTGATGTCAGCTAGGCCTGTATACCTTGTACATGTACTTGTAGAAATAAAGATATTATTATTATGATACTGATATGGACCCTGCTTCATACTATGTTATTTCCTTTACAGCAATAACTTAGAAGTTGAACCAATAGTGTTTGTGATATTTTTCTTTCACTTTCAAAGGCATTGCCATAAGGTAATGAAATTTAATCCCTGATATTATGAAAAGATAAATATCGAGCAAGTTTGGTTGAATGCAAATGTAATTCAGGCACATGACAATAAGCACAAAAAAAAAGTGTACTTTATTTACTTTTCTCAAATGATATATACATTATATTTCAACATATCATGTAAAATTATTATAGGTTGTGGA
This sequence comes from Cherax destructor, assembly GCA_009830355.1. Classification (NCBI taxonomy): domain Eukaryota; kingdom Metazoa; phylum Arthropoda; class Malacostraca; order Decapoda; family Parastacidae; genus Cherax; species Cherax destructor. The sequence goes on along the minus strand of WNWK01002643.1, from coordinate 176,922 downwards.
AATTTTCTTATACCCTGATGAGATAGACTGATACCTTAAAAAAAAAAAAATGCATGGGATTGACCTTATGTAGACATTCAAGATATTGGACAAGTTGAATACTAGTAAACTCGGGTTATTTCTTCAAGAAGAGTAACATGATACAAACAAGAAACAACTACAAGTACGTACGTGGAACACAGTGCAAAGCAAAAAATATAAATTATTATTTTCCCAAAGAGTAAAATCATATGGACCACTTAAGTTCTTAAAGTAAAAGATTACATCAGTCAAAATTCACCTGGAAAAACTTTCAAGTTGAAATTATGAGGAAATTCCCCTACATCTTGTTCATCATTTACTGGTTCATTTTATCATATATTGTTCCACTTTTTTTGTGTAAGGCCTTTAGTCACAATTTTTTTTTTTTATTAACAGTACAATATAACAATTCAGCATTTTCTGTTTTTCTTGGTTAAGAATTTAAATATGATTTTAAAGTTTCAATTATGGCTTTTATTTTAGAGAATGGTGAACTGTCGTATATTTCATATTGTGTATCTGATTCCCCCATTGTAGTACTGTACCTCTTACTTAGGTTCAACAAAAGTGTGTAGTTTGTGCAAGTAATTTTTTAACTGTAGTACAGTTCATGCAAGTAGTTTTTCTTGTAAGTTTATCATCCTACTTCGGAAGAATTTTCTGTCGCCTGTTCTGCACTGCAGTTTTGCAAGGATGAAACATTCCCTTCATGTACATCACAGTTAATTCCTTTTAAGTAGTTGGGTTTTATATTCAACTTGTGCAGCATCTTAAATGTCTCCCTAAGGTAAGTCTAGTCATTCTTCATTAGATGAGTTATCAGTGCCATTTGTAGTCCTTTGCCTATTCTGGCAAGTGAGCCAACTTATTTCCGAGGTAGTTTTTGTTGCCTTTTCATGAACTTTTTCCAGTGATGTAATATCCCTTCTCCATGTGGTCTGTATGCTTAAATATATTAGTCAGTGTGGGGGCATAAAGAATTTGAAACCAGATGATAAGGTTTTCATTTCTTTGCATAGCAAGTTCTTAGCTTGCAATGATTTAACATGTGATAATCCACACTTATGATCTGGGCACTTCAGAACCAATTAATGATTTACAAACACTGATCTGCAGATCAATGTAAATCTTCATATTAATTTCAATACTATTTTTTTTCTCAACTATTTTTCACTACATGCATCGATATTTTATGCATATGTGGTGAGTTCATGTTTATTAGGTAGAGATTGGTAAAGAACTGTAGTTATTATTTATGTAATACAGCTGTTCACATCTAGTATGTCAGTGGTTGGCGGGCAAAGTAGCCAGGAGGCAGGTGGGTGGCCTAGTTGTCTAGGAGGGAGGCCCTGGCTTCTGGCTAAAGACTAAGGTAAAAAAAGACCAGGGCAGTGGGTTGTCAGTGCTTGGGGAGTGAAAGGCCTGAGGCTGGTGGCCATTGGAAGGAGGATGGGCAAAAGAGTGAATAACAACCCCTTTCTCCTCTCCCTAACCTTGCTATAGTTACTGTACTCAGGCATCAACCTACCTATGCAGCACCTTTACCACACCTTATGCCATATACCAAGACTTCTGATACATTCACTGTTGTTGGTGAGCATATATAAAATGTGTTTTGTCAGATACAGTGGGAAAGATACTGGAAGTTAATGAGAGAGTGAGAGGGAAGGAATATGAGACTGAGGAAGGTGAAGGAATAGAAGAGAGGAAATGGGAGTGAAGGGGGAAAGAAATAGGAAGGGAGGAGGAACTCATCTGAGTAATATACTGTACTACATTGTTTTTAAATTCATTGTTAAAAATTAGACTGTACATACAAAATTAGATATGGAATATTATAGCTCACTAGTGCATCACTGATGTGATTTGGATGTATAGGAAAAAAGATTCAGATTTCCCAACATTCAACTAATGAAAGATTTTTCATGAACTGCTCCCAATTGCTATACTGTTTTTAAAAAACCCAGTGGTTGGCAAAATGTTGTCATAAAGAAAAATACACAACTGTTGCACATGTCTTATCGGTAAGATTATGGTACACTTAGTGCTTTTGTTATTCTATCTTTTTTGAATAGTATGTAGTATCCTTGAAAATGGAAGCTACCTTTCATCATATATACATATCTTTTCAGCTTCATGTTTTGCTAATTCACATTTTATCAAGATTTTTCTGCATTCACACTTTCATCCTGTGTACTGAAACTATATTCCATACTTGTTTAAGACAGAGTTCATAATGCAAATGATTTCATACTAAAGAAATAGTTTTGATTCCTGCAGTTCCTGATTTCCAATTTAATACATAAGCAATACTGTTATAATAAAATTCCAGTTAGTGGTAACAGGCATTGGAATGCAATCATCTATGTTACCAGGCACCCAAGTGATACAAGGTATCAAGTAAACTGTGGATATATGGCACCAGTGGAGCAAATCCCATGGACTTCAAACTGCTCACTTGAGCTAGGAAGAGGTAATCTCTGGGCTAGGGTTGTAGGGTTTGAACTGTCCAAAACAAGCACAATTTTAAAAGCATAATGAAATACACTTATCTTTGATGTTGATAATGAAGATGCAGTGCAGATGACTGATTTGATTTTATGCAATTGGTGTCAGATGGAAAACCAGAAGGCTATGTAGGATCATACCCCTAGAAAATATGTTCATTGATTCTACTTTAACTGTTTCAATATATCTTTTTTTTTCCTATTAAGAGAAGACTAGCCTTCCTGCCTTTGTCTTGCTTAACAATCCCTCACAGTTTCTCTTATTAGTTCACACCAGAAGAGATGGGAATCCTTGCAGATGGATAGAAAGTGAGACTTATTCCATAGCTCTTATGTTATTGTTTGGGTTCACAAGAGACTAGTTTTGCATTTGTTCCAACTTCACTACACTGTTTTACCTTGGCCAGTATGAGTTCCAAAAGGCCAAGAGGAACAGTGTTACTTTAAGCTATTTTACTGTATCATTTTGACGAAGGCTTACAGATTATGAGGAAATGTAATCCATGCAAAGACTGCAGCATGGACTTTGCTGCTGTTGCAGTCAACAGTGCCTTAAACTGATACAAGACACTATGTAGGTAAACACTGCTAAACAAAACAGTCATATTAGGATAATTTAGGAGTCATATTAGTAAACATACACAACAGTCATTAAGGTGACACCACCATAGATACGGTACAGTATAGCCCTCTACAAACTACATATCCCCAGCAGCCGAACCCCAACTTGTGTGCAGAACTTAGTATTCCCAGCATATGCATTTGGTTACTGATTTGAGGCAGATAATCCTGTCCCTCGCACTAATTTATTCACGTAATCTCTTAATTCTAACTCCCTCCATTCACCCATGTGCTTTTCATCAAGAAACACCAGCATGCCTCTTCAAGAATAGACCTCTTGGTGGTGAGTATAGTACAGTATTCTTTATTTTGTTTAAAATAATAGGAAAAGTATGTAAAATATGTTCCAAAAATGCATAGCCAATTATAATGGGTGTCAATGGAAAAAGGGGTTTGCTTAACACAAAATCTGTTTATATCAATTTCTCCAGATTGTTAAAGAAGCAAATTACTATATTATTTTCAGGGGGAAAACACTAAATCCATAGGGGTCATACAGTGCATGGGGAAAATTAAGGTAGTCAGGTTTGAGCCAAGGAATGGATAGTTCCACTTCAATCAAGTCTCTCTATCAGCATTAATGCACCTCCAGGAGGGAAGTAAATAACTACATGATTCTAACAATAACTTGCATGTTATACTAATTTGGATATAAAATTGCCATTGTTAAAATAATTTTTTATGAAATCCCTGATGTTTCTCAATGTATAGTAACATTAGATCATACTTGCTACGCTTTTCTTTTCAAAAAGATATTTTAAAATATTGTATAATTAAAGAACAAATTAAAGAGGAAGGAGTATTGTACAGTGGTACCTCTGCTTATGAGCAGCTCCCAACTCGAACAATTATGTAAGTGTATTTTTGTAGGTGCTTTTGTAAGTGTATTTTTGGGGTCTGAAATGGATTAATCTAATTTTCTTTATTTCTTATGGGAAAAAAATTCCTTCGGTATCAGCACTTGAATAGCCATCTGGAATGAATTAAGCTCGTAACTCGAGGTCAGCAGTAACAGCCTGGTTGATCAGGCTCTGGTCCAACAGGAGGCCTGGTCACAGACCGGGCCGCAGGGGCGTTGACCCCTGGAATTCTCTCCAGGTAAACTCCAGTACCACTGTATATCTAAACCAGCAACCATGCAGGTGTGGGGCAGAAGCACTAGCTACAGAATAGTGGTCCCCCACTTAACGAGCAAAATTCATTCCAGAAGCCTGCTCAAGTGCCATTACCGAACGAATTTACTTCCTTAAGAAATAATGTCACATAGGTTAGTCTATTTCAGACCCCCAAAAATACACTTCCACAAGCACTTACAATATTATACTTACATAATTGTACAATTTCCGGGGTGCTCGTTAGGCGGGGGACCACTGTATACTAATGGATTCTAATAGCTTTAAATAGTACTATACATTAGATGATACACAACTGCTGTAACTTGAATTAATTTTTTTTAATGAAAACCCTTATTGGATGCATGGTAAAATTGGTTCGTTATACAATACAGTTTATTATTAACCCTACACTATACAGTGGTACCTCGACTTACGATGGTCCCCAAACTCACCCTTTTATGTAAGTTTATTTTTTTAAACGCTTTTGTAAGTGTAATTTTGGGAATCTAAAAGGACTAGTCTATTTTATATCATTCCTTAAGGGGATAAATTCGTTTGGTAATGGCACTTGAACAGTATTCTGGAATGAAAAAATATCGTAAGTCGAGGTACCACTGTATTTGAGTTTCCATTTTTCCTGTGATCCCATATTTGTACATTTAGTTACAGCAGCAGAGCCAGTGCATGGTCAGTGTTTTGTTTCAGTGTTAAATTTGTCATACAATTTTCCCAGTGGTTGCAGCACATCCTCCCTGTGGGTCCTATTTCAGTATTCTATCACTGAAGAAAAACTTTTCATTATTCCTTTGGCACTTTCTTTTTTCCCCAAGTTTACACTGTAAAAGGCATGGATATAAAGTCTTTTCTCAAGATTTAATTTATGTACTTTGATAATCGTTTTAATACTCTTGGGTCATCCTCTCACACATTTTTAATATTGTATCACAATCTATTTTTTATCCTCCCATTTCCATTATGTGACATCTGTCATTATTTAATTCCATCATCCATTTACCAGTCCTTTGTTCACCTATCAACATCTTCCAGTAGGGATTCTGTCATTTTAATTTTTTATTTGCATAAGAGCGTTGCATCATCTACAAACATACACATTAGTGGAAAAAGATCCTTCCTCCATAAGCCGTGAGTGTCGTAAGAGGCGATTAAAATGCCAGGAGCAAGGGGCTAGTAACCCCTTCTGTATAAATTACTGAATGTAAAAAGAAAATCTTTCGTTTTTATTTTTAGGACACCCTGCCTTGGTGGGAGACAGCCGGTGTACTACAACAAAACAAAAACATACTTGTGGCAAGTACTGGTTCTTGTAAGAGCCTGCTAGTGACAAAGTCAATGCACATTGGTAAACTTTTTGCCTGGGTAAAGGTCTTGAAATACTCACGGGTGTGACTAAATTTTAATGTTTAAGCAGAATGTGAAACTATCAACAATACTGTACTGTTAATATTTTTATTAAAGAGTACTTTAAGTAACTGAATTCACTGTATAAACACAATAATGTAACGTGCTCACTCAAAACTCTGAGGCCCAGTCCCATGATATGCCTCTGTAATCTTTAGACTGTTACTCGCAGGATGGGTATTTGGGTGCATAACAAAGTTAACATATCAAATCAATCTTACTTTATCAGTCTTGTGGATGATGGCATTAATGTTAAGAGAAATGTTACATGCATCATTCATGTTATGTTGTAAATGTGCTTTGACGAGGATGAAAGAGAGCATATGTAATCAGGACACACACAGTGCCCTGTACACCTTCTTACCAAGTGTCTGATTTACCCAGTTTAATCTATTTCCTGAGTTGTATATCCTCACTTGACAGCCCAAAACTAAGTGAAAGCAAGCTCCAGAAATCTACACTAAAAGCACCCAGTCTTACCCTAAATAGATGGCTAATGGGCTCAAACTAAACTTCAACATACTCTGTGGACTATTATTATAGCTACAAGAAAGTGCTAAACTGCACTAAGAAAATAAGTGTCTTCAAAGTAACAGATTGTATTACCTGCTTTCCTGCTTGTCTGATATTTAGAAAGCCGCAAAGATTTTTCCAGGGCACCTCAAAAGCAGGGTTGGGACTCGCAGTCCTAAATTCATTGAGAGAGCCAGGCAAGGGGATACTCTTGCAGGTGCCACAACTAGACCAGCCTTCTTTAAGATCACAATCCCACCGAGATAGCTTGAAAGCATACCTGAAAAGTAACGAGATCGCTGCCTTGCAACAAGCTTTGCATGCAGCAATTCTCTACTGGCTGTCTAAATTATCCATAGGGATTTGTCTCTATCCTCAGATCATTACCATTGGTGTAGCCTTACACCATGTTGCACCCTATCTTCAACAGATTAGGTACATTGACAAAGCAATATGATGTTATCTGCATAGATAAAAACAAAATGCTAGACATAATCTATAAACACCCGCTAGTACATGCAGCCTTGTTGACGCTAGTACATGCAGCCTTGATGACGCTAGTACATGCATCCTTGATGACGCTAGTACATGCAGCCTTGATGACGCTAGTACATGCAGCCTTGAGTGCCAGGGGATAAGTATTGGAAGCCCTGAGTGCCAGGGGGTAAATAGGGAAAGCCCTGAGTGCCAGGGGATAAGTATTGGAAGCCCTGAGTGCCCGGGGATAAGTAGGAGAAGCTCTCATTACCTCTTACATATTCCTAACCTTTCCTTAAACATCCCTTTACCTTCTTTTTACATTATCATATCTTTATAATCCCTCTTTCATTCTTTATACCATCTAATTTCTTCATTCCATCACATTTATTTCAGACATTTCTACTGCTTCCAACCTTCTCACTGCAAATTTAAAAAAAAAAAAAAAAAAAAGTTTTATAGCCCTACAAAAGTTCCATGCCAACTTCACACCTTCCCTCAATTCATTCAACAACAGCAGCAAAAATCTTTCCCTTGCCTGTTTTTCAATTTATGTACTTCATCTTAGATGCATCCACTCCCAAGGCCTGTATCAACACATTCAATTTATTAATGCTCCTTCCATATCTGATACAAAATACTTATTTTCCATAACTATTTTTTCCTGCCTCATTCCTCTTTAAGGGGGGCTCCTTGTCGTGGTAAAGAGGCTATCGGTCTGAGGAATTGGACCTCTTGGTCTTCTTCCTCAGACCGAACCTAATTACCCCCCAATCCCCCCTCCCTTTTTCCCATCTTCCCCATCCTCCCTTTTGCCTTTCCTCCTCCTCCTCCCCATCCCTCCCTTATTTCCTTCCCAGTTTTACCCTGGGAGCTTCTCTCCTCAGGCATTCTAGTTCCTAGGTAGGGGGAAGGGTATCGTGGTCCATCCCATTCCGTTGAGGTCCTTGGCGGTGGTGTAGTTTGCCGTGGAATCTGGATCGCCTGGGGATGTCCCGATCCCTCTCCGGTCACCCGGAGGGTGGCCTTGGGTATCTTTCGGGCGACGGGTGTATCTCTGGAGGCCACCTTTCGGATTCCGGGGGTGGTGGCCGAAGGCGGTATGCTTTGTGGCGGATATCCGGCCGCCCTCTCTTTTGTCCGCCGAGATGGCTCGATGGATGTGAGGTTGCTATCCCGGATTGCTGGTTTACTGGCATGAAGGGTAGGGTATGGCACGGGTTCCATGCTGCATCTGCACCACTTGCGGTGTTGAGGTCCTCTTGGGCACGGAGGGGATTTACGCTACTTTCATTCCTCCTAGGAGCTATTCCTCCATGTTCCCCCTTTTTTTATTCTTTTTTTTTTTATTTTATTTCTTTTTTTTTTTTTCTTAAAAATAAAAGAAAGAAGTAACCTAACCATGGCTGACCCAATCCATGAACCCACTACCCCCGGGCCCCTTCCTGATACCGCACCCAGTACTGACCCTGCCTCGTTAACGGATGACTCTTTGGACACCTCTCATGCCCCTGTACCTCTTCCTGGTGCTGGTTTGTCACCTGCTTCAGGTACCAGGGTCCCGACTGGCCCTTCGATACGTCTGACCTTCGCTCTTCTCTGACCTTGATTCCGGCTTCTCCTCGACGGTGCGGCAATTTTCGAAACGCTCGCCCGTCTCCCATCGGACCACCCCGGTCCCACACAAAACGACTAAGACCCACACATGACGATTCAACACTCCTTCTCGTTCATCGCAGAAACGACCAGCTCGTCACGCACTCCCTTAAACTCTCTGTTTCAAACTACTCAATGGACGAAGTTTTTTACTCTGCGACCGACTTCTCCTAATACCTATCTTTCAGACCATAGTATTGGTAAAGCTCTGCTACGCCATGTTGGTAAAGACATCTCATTTCACGCTCTCAAGAGCGGCACTCGCATCATCACGGTCCAGAATGCTGGCCAAGCTCGCGATCTTTCTCTTCTTACGACCATTGACACTACACCTGTTACTATTGACAAGCACCATTCCCTCAATTCTTGTTGTGGTTCTGTCATTTTGCCCCACACCATTGTCCAACGGAATTTCCAGACATGTGGTGATGACATTTTCGAGCAGCTTGAGCTCCAAGAACTCCCTATCCTTAAAGTTGACACTTTTGTCCTCCCAGCCAATAAGCGAAGATGTTATCCTTGCAATATAGCTCGTTTAACGTTTGACTGCCGAGAACTGCCACCTTCGGTCTACATTGCAGGTCAACGTTTACAAGTTCGAAAGGTGACCCCTACACTGCAGCAGTGTAGAAACTGCTGGCGTTTTGGTCATCCAGCAAAATATTGCAGGTCCATGGCCGAATGCCCAGTCTGTGGTGCTGACGACCATGCCAGTTCTTCTTGTACTCTACCTCCCTCTTGCCTTAACTGTCATGAGGCACATCCTTCATATTCTCGCCGTTGTCAGGTTTACCTGAATGAGCGGGAAATCCGTTGTCTCAAAGAGGCGGAAGGCTTCTCCTATGCTATGGCTGTCTCTCATCTTCGCCTTCAAAGGAAACTTCCCCGTATTTCTTATTCTCGCATTGCTAAACGTCGCCCCGCTTCTGGGGTCCCAACTTCCACGGCTTCCTCTGTGGTCGCCTCATCCTCCGTCACCCCTGTCTCGAATCCTTTTGATGTTCTTGGCTCCGAGGTCCCTACCTCGGCTTCCCATACTATCCACACTCCTTCCTCTATTCACTCGCACAGTTCTGAGTCTACACGTCCTCGTCCTACACCTAAACCTCAGCGCCCCCCCTCTTATAAGCCCTGCAAAATATCCCTATTGCCAGGTTCTTCGCCTCCGACTAGTTCTGTAACATGTGTGGAGGTTCATCCTCCTCCTCATACACTACCTTCATCCCCTGTCCCCTCCCAAGTCCCTACGACAGTTCCCTCTTCTACCTCCTCGTCCTCTACTTTAGTACAGTCTATAGACTCCCGATAGTTTCTTCCATTTCTAATGTAGTCTCCCATTCTGCATCTTTGACTTCCGAAACACTGGAAGCTATTGCAGAATATATTTCAGAGACTGGGCCGATGATGGACACTACTCCATCTGAGGTTCCTAATCTCTCTTCTTCGTCTCAACCCCCTCTTCCTTCACAACGTCCTCCTCCCTCTCTGATTACAGGTCTTCCGCTGCCTCCACACGTGGACTTTTCTAACCCTAGTCCATAGCTTCCTCTCACTACCACTTCTATCTTTTTCTCCATAAATCATGGCTTATTTGCAGTGGAATATCCGAGGCCTCAGGGGTAACAGGGGTGAGCTTCAGGTGTTGCTCTCCCAGTTTTCCCCTATTGGGGTCTGTTTGCAAGAACCCAAACTACAATCCACTGTTATCAGGCCCTTTTCAGGCTATAATTTGTTATATTCATCGGATCCTTTTTCCGATGGAACCTTTAACGATTATAATCAAATAGAAGAAGCGCTAAACCACAGGGGTCATACAGCGCTGAACCTTTAACGAAAGTGCTCTCCTTATACGCACTGGTGTTCCATACCGTCAGCTCTATGTCCCTTCTTCCTTACATTACACAGCAGCCCGTATCCACTTGAATAAGTGGTATACACTCTGTTCTTTATATCTCTTCCCTTCGCTGGCAGTGTCTATCCCAGATGTTGATTTTCTGGTTTCTTCCTTACCGCCACCCCTTCTATTACTTGGCGATTTTAACGCGCACCACTTTCTCTGGGGAGGGTCGCACTGTGACTCCCATGGCATTCAGTTGGAGGCATTTCTTGCTTCTCTTCCCCTCCATGTTTTAAATACGGGTACTCCTACCCATTTTGATCCCCGAACTCATTCTTTCTCCTGCATCGATCTTTCCATCTGCTCTTCATCAATTGTCCTTGACTTCACCTGGTCTGTCCTCCCGGACTTACATGACAGCGATCATTTCCCAATTATCCTAAAGTCCCTCTGTTTTCTCCACCTCCTCATAGCCCACGCTGCAATTTGACCGGGCGAAATGGGACCTTTACGCACATCTTACTGCCTTTCATGAGGTTCCTACCTCGTCCTCCATTGATGAAGTTTTACATCTCTTTTCGTCCTCCATCTTCACAGCGGCTTCACATTCTATTCCCCAAACCTCGGGCAAGCATCCTCAGAAGTGCGTGCCTTAGTGGTCTCCTACTTGTGCTCGGGCAGTGCGTTTGAAACGCGCTGCATGGGGCAGGTATCGGTATAACAGAACCACAGAGAGACTCCTTGATTTCAAGCAGAAGAGAGCTATTGCTCGCCGTGTCATACGTGATGCTAAACGCACTTGCTGGCGAGATTACGTTTCTACTGTCACTTCGGCTTCCTCGATGAGTGCAGTCTGGAAGAAAGTGCGGAAATTGAGTGGTAAATTCTCCCCCGACCCGGCTCCTGTTCTTCAGGTTGCTGGTGTCGATATAGCACACCCTCTTGCCGTTGCCACTGAAATTGGTAATCATCTCGTCCGCATTTCTCAGGGTCTACACCTATGCCCCTCGTTCCTTTCTTCTAAGTCTGCCAGCGAGTTAAAGCCCTTAGATTTTTCTTCTCTTAGAGAAGAATCCTATAATGTGCCTTTTACCCTTCAAGAACTGGAGGCAACACTCTCTGCTTGCCGATCATCGGCAGCTGGGCCAGACGGCATACATATTCGTATGCTGCAGCATTTACATCAGTCTGCTCTTACTGTCCTCTTACGACTCTAATCTCATATGGTCGCAAGGAGTTCTTCCCCAGCTGTGGAAGTCTGCTATTGTTCTCCCTTTTCGAAAACCAGGTACTACGGGACGTGATTCCTCTCACTAACGTCCCATCGCTCTTACCAGTGCAATTTGCAAGGTGATGGAACGTCTAGTTAATAGATGTTTGATGTGGTATTTAGAGACTCGCAATAGTCTCTCCCCTAGTCAATATGGCTTCCGTAAGGGCCGTTCTGCCATTGATCCCTTGCTGCGCTTGGATACGTATATTCGTAATGCCTTTGCGAATAACCATTCGGTTATCGCTATCTTTTTCGACCTTGAGAAGGCTTATGACACAACTTGGAGATATAATATCTTGGCCCAGGCCCACTCCTTAGGCCTCCGAGGCAACCTACCATTCTTTCTTAAGGCCTTCTTAACTGACAGACATTTACGGGTCCGGGTTAGTAATGAACTCTCCCCGGAATTTGTCCAAGCTGAAGGTGTCCCCCAGGGATGTGTTCTGAGCACAACACCCTTTCTGCTTGCTATAAATAATCTGGCATCTGTTCTCCCATCCAATATTTGGTCATCGCTCTATGTGGATGACTTTGCTATAGCTTGTGCAGGTGCTGACTGTCACCTCATTGCAGTTTCCCTCCAGCATGCCATCAACCAGGTTTCTGATTGGGCCACCACTCACGGGTTTAAATTTTCTAGTGGCAAAACTCATCAAATTACGTTCACTAGACGTTCAGTGGTCTCTGATCATCCATTGTACCTATACGGCTCACGTATCCCAGAACGTGATACAGTCAGGTTTCTCGGCCTCCTGTTTGACCGCAGATTGTCCTGGAAACCTCACATTACCTCTCTGAAGGCGACTTGTCATAGCCGGCTGAACCTCCTTAAAACCCTCGCACATCTTTCATGGGGGCTGATCGTAGAACTCTCCTTCGCCTACATTCGGCCCTAATTTTATCGAAACTCGATTATGGTGACCAGATATATTCGGCAGCTTCTCCTGCCACTCTTTCCAGCCTTAATCCCATCCATCACCAGGGATTACGCTTATGCCTTGGTGCTTTTCGTTCTTCCCCGGTTGAGAGCCTCTATGTAGAAGCGAACATTCCATCCTTGTCCGATCGTCGAGATGCACATTGCATTCGCTATTATGTTCGCTCTCATGACCTCCGCAATCCTTCCATGTATAGGATTGTTACAGATGTTAGTAGGCGCTTTTTATTTGTTCGTCGCCCCTGCTTACTTCGTCCCTTTTCTCTTCGTCTACATTCACTCGTGTCTTCCCTTCAGCTCCCACCTCTATATGTTCATGTGACATCTCCCTTTCCCTACCCCCTTGGGAAGTTCCTGCTGTCCGTGTCTGTTCTATTCCTCTACCTTGCGCGAAAGCCCAACTACCTACGGCGGCTTCTCGCTCTTTCTTTCTAGACCACTTCCGTTCTCATTCCCATGCCATCGCAGTATACACCGATGGTTCAAAGTCATCTGACGGCGTCGGATTCGCAGCAGTGTTTCCGGACAGCGTTGTACGAGGGCATCTATTACCCTCGGCTAGCATATTTACGGCTGAATTGTATGCCATTCTTGTGGCACTTATCCGTATTGCATCTATGCCTGAGTCACCATTTGTGGTCGTTTCAGACTCCCTTAGTGCTTTACAGGCTATCCGTAAAATTGATACACCTCACCCCCTAGTTCTTCGTATCCACCTTTGGTTACGCCGTATCTTTAGCAAGCATAAAGATATTGTTTTTTGTTGGGTCCCTGGTCATGTTGACGTACAGGGCAATGAACAGGCAGACACTGCTGCGCGGTCAGCAGTACATGACCTTCCAGTTTCATATAGAGGTGTTCCTTTCACGGACTATTTTGCGGTCATTGCTACCCACCTTCGCACCCGTTGGCAACAACGCTGGTCTGACCTGCTGAATAACAAACTTCATTCTATTAAACCGGTTATACTCTCTCCCGTCTTCGCATCGGCCACACTCGTCTTACTCATGGAGAGGCTCCCTGCCCCTCTCTGTGAGCATTGTCAGGTTCCAGTGTCTGTTTGACATATCCTGTTGGACTGCCCACTCTATCAACGAGCACGCAGAATTTACCTTCAACGACGTCTTCGCTCTGCGGCCCTTTCTTTACCTTCCCTTCTTGCAGATGGACCCTCTTTTAATCCTGACTCTCTTGTTGACTTTTTGACAGAAACTGACTTACTACACAAACTCTGAAGATTATACCTCTAGCACCTCCCTCAGTCCCTTCTACCTCGATCTCTTGCTACCCTCCACCCCTGCACTACCCACCGTCATCTAGCACTCCATACCCTACTAATCGTCCATCTCCCTCTTACAACTCACTCTCCCTGCATCCTACAATAACCTGCAGCGCTGTATAACCCCTGTGGTTTAGCGCTTCTATTTGATTATAATAATAATAATAATAATCCTGCCTCATTGTTACTGTACACACCCTTCTAAACTCCTCCGGCAACTTCTACAGCTTTTAAATTTTTTCAAAATGTCCAGTAGCACTACATCATCTGCAAATAGCAACTCTGACAAGTCCTTTACATCAAACTACTATAAAATACAATACAGTATAGGAGAGCCCTGCTTATACAGTTGGTTAGGTTGCAGGCTACTGCTGTAAAGTGAAACGACCCTTCAAATGCATATAAAAGCCTGATAACGTTTACACTATTATATATTAAGCAAGCAATAGAGCTAAGTCTAGAAAACGCATATATAGTACGTAGTACGTGGCCTGGTGGCTAAAGCTTTCACTTCATGTGGCGAGGGTTCGTGTTCAATTCTCGGCAAGGATAGAAACGTTGGCCGTGTTTCTTTACACCGGTTGTCTATGTTCCCAATCAGTAAAGTGGGTACCTGGGTGTTAGTCAACTATTGTGGGTCGCATCCTGGGACAAAACTGACCTAACGCCCAAAATGCTCTGCATAACAAGCAGCTTTCTATATGTACTGTAGTAGTATGTCACTGATGTCAGCTAGGCCTGTATACCTTCTATGTGTACTTGTAGAAATAAAAGATATTATTATTATAATGAGTGGTGAATATATTTATAGTATGAAGTATGAATAAATTATGAATGGGTATAATTGAAAACCGTGAAGGGCTGTAAAGCAGGACTGGATTGGTTTAGCGCTTCTTTTGATTATAATAATAATGTAAAGCAGGACCCTCCTGTACTTAAGTTTTGAGACTATGCCTCTCTTTTATTTCAATGGAAAATGCCTTGATGCTGGAGGGCTTTTTATCCAAGGAATTGGAACTACTCTCTTTCCTCAGCTCAAACCTGCTTGCATCTCATTTCCCAGGTGCTACATGACCCCTACGAGTTTAGAGTTTCCACATGAAAATAACGGCACTCCCTACCACTCCAGCATTCACTGCTCTTACAGTATCATTCACACTGTTTTAAAATAAACCACAGTAATGCCACATTCTTGTTTATGATTCATTTTTTACAGTAAAACATTCCCTTTCTTTCTTGGGCACCTACTTCATGCCTCACTTTCCTTATAAATACCCAGCACAAGATTTCAATAACTTACTTATTCCATATATTTACAGCACTTGCCACATCACCTCATCTTTTTCAATCACACTAATGCAATAAATAATTTCTTTATCTTATCTCTGCAATTTTCTTACTGTGTATACCATTATTCTCAAGACAGGTAGCATGACCATACTCATGGTTTTATGCAACATAAAACAACATGCATATATTTATAACATTAATTAAAACTGGTTGTCTGTGTTTTTAATGTTCAATTCCACATTCTTCACTAATTTATTTAATGTAGGAGATAATTATTTTTAAGAGTTTTGTCTATCTGCATATTCAAACGGCTTGCCAACTTCAATAATCCATAACTTTTCAAAAAATACATATGATGATTGTTATAATAGTGGATGAACAGTACAGTATTTTGAACGTTTCTTGGAAGCCCAGGTTAATCATTTAGTGTAGATTAAAATTAAAACCACCTGTACTAATTCAGCTAATGTAAAATTATTTGGATGGCTGATTAATGACCCCTCACTTCTATCTTCCAAAATTTTAATACATTTTTGCAAACTTTCATACAAATACATACCTGCCAGATATGTGCTGTTGCAATATTTCTTTCATTTGCACTTCCATTTTACTATCAATATCCTTAATTTTAAGCCAGTCTGAATCAGTTTCCTCATGCTTATACAATACTGTACTAACTTCAATTTCTTATTTTAGGAATCTATTTCATTTTTTTTTACATAAACATGAAAATATGGGAAGTGTGTTATGATTAGGAAATTCGTTACAGTATACAAACTAGTGGCATAATCTACTGATCAGTATTTCTACACCATGAGTGTATAATAGCAATAGGCAATTTTTACTTATTAATCACAGTTGCTAGCATAAATGCTTAGATCTTTCATTTGTCTAAACTTGAAACCATCAATGAGCAAGTAGTATCTGTATACGTATTCCCACAATCTTAGCAAGTAATATAAGAGTATTTTTTAAAAATTTCTTCCTGAGACAGCAGTATAGGATAGTGTTGAATTCTGGGGATTTTCTTTTTATCAACATGATTGTAGATATTCTAATTTCTGTGTGCAGATACCTGGAGAAACTTCTTTCTATCTGTTGTTTACAATATTAAAGATAATTTTAGTTCCCCCATATATACACTGTTTTGTATATAACCACTTTGATTTTGCAATTATATTTATATCAGGGGTTTTTGTGTATTAACTTTGTAGTCAACACTCCAATAGTACTGGCAAACTTTTGCCCCCTTTTATATAGATGTAATAGATTTTTGTATCTGGTGCATAGTAAATAATTAATGTTAACTATTTTTTATATTAAAATAATAAGAAAATGTGTTGCAGTATGACCTCTATTATCCAAAAATCTATTAGCTGACAAGAATCTTAACAAAAATTATCCATTCCTTCCAATGATGCTAACCAAAAAAATCCACCCATGATCCAAAATTTGCTTTTATTTTTACCCACATGCCCCTGTTTGATCGAATACACAGTAGGCTGTGTACTAGTTTTGGACTGTATACATCATACTACATTTGCAGAGTATTGGCCAATCAGAAGTGTTATTTTACATCAGATTAACTGATTTAAAAGGTTTATTATGAATCCCCATTGCCATTGTGTGGGGAAACAGTGGCACATGAAGGTTTAAGAGGCAGTGTTAAATTAATCATAATTTGAATACTCATAATGTATGAAACTTGAGTTGCCATTAGCATTAACAGTAGGAAGAGTTGGGTTAAGTGGCTAGGATTTTTGGCAGTGTCATAGATTTAATACTTAAACATTTAGTGAACATTTATGAAGTAACTGTCTCGTTAAAAAATTCTACATGCAAATAATGTGCATTATGATACATTGCGAGATATTTCTGCTGACAAGGTTTACATTAGTAGTGGTGCAAACTTCCAGAGATATTTGTATTATATTATTATTATATTCAGAGGGAAGCACTAAAACCATAGAGGACATACAACATAGCTATATTTGTAATCTAGCCAAATTCAGACAGTACAGTGGTAGTACTTAAGAGAAGCCTTTAGACAGGTGGCTCTTGCATGATGGTAGATGGATTGAACAGTGTCAATCTGGCTCTGACTCGTGTTTATGAAGTTCGCTGTTTGAGTTCTTTGTACAGTATTGCCCTCGAGTTTCTTGTAGATAGTACAGTCATAATTTACGTCTTTCGAATAATGTGTGAGGGAAGCCACAGGAGGTGGAGTCTATTCTGTATCTAATTTTGTTATACCTGTGCCTAGCTTCAGACAACCATGTTACAGTCATGCCTCAGGGAGTTGAGAGCATTTATGGATGATAGTTAAAATGATTGTTAAGTTTGGATGTGTGTATACACATATGAGTACAAGGCATATACAAAGTAATTATTCAGTGTTCAAATGGCAAACTGCTGAATAGAGTGAAGAAGACAATGCATAACAAACTGTTATTGATTCAATGTTTCATTCTGTGGAGAATTTAATAGTCACGATGACAAAGTTGAACAAAATATTGTCTCAATAAAAGTTTGTTCTGCAGCATGTCTTTCAAATAAGCAATTCAACCTGGAGAGTGGAATCCCAATTATTTGTAACATACATATTCAAAATATTTCATTTATCCAAACCCTTTCAGAAAAATAATTTCAAATAAGAGGTCATACTGTAACTGCACATTACCCATTTCCTTGCAACAATATGAATGTGTGTTGGTTGTGATGTCTTAATTACCTTAGTAACTGTGTATAAAATAAGCATGTGTTTCTTACTGTGTTTGTCTACTGTGTGACAGTTCTGTGTAGAGAATGGCAGAAAGCATTGCTCCACTCTTAAGTGGAACCTAGGAGACTTGTGCTCTTCCCTAATTACAAATGCCAAGGAAAATGGTGCTATTTACTTTGTATAGTAAGCACAAATGTTTAAGAGTTGAGCTTTCTAAATGCACATAACACATGTTGAACTTGTCAGAGAGAAATTGTCTATAACTACACTATATAGAATGTAGTAATTATTAGTTAACTACTTCAGCAATCTTAGGACTTAAATATTTGTACAGTTGTATATAGTAGTATTGAAACACTTGTTTGCATTATGAGTAGGGTATTATAGAAAGAATTTACACATTTTGTACAGTATTAAATTTGTGCTAATTAAGTTTTTGCAAAGGTTTTACTCCAATTCTATAAAGGATTTGCTGTTTTACTGTCTAGCCTTTTTTATTTGCATACTTTTGCAGTTGTAATAAATTTAGTTTCATAACAGAATGTTTCATAAATAATTTAATGAAATTACCCACTAAGTATATAATAAAATGTTCTTGTTTCTCTGAAATACATAATTTCTGTTTCTGTGTATATAGGTTGTATTTTTAAAAAAATGACAATTCATTTTAAGTAACAGCTGACATTATTACGGATGGATAAATTTTAAACAAAGTTTAATTTTAATTAATTTTCTTTACACTGTATATATACATTGTTTAACTGTTGAAAAAATTAGTTATACTCTGTACTTTCACCATATACTATATTTAAGATACTTATTCTAAAGTTACTGTATTGTATAGTATAAAAATTTTCAAATTAAGTAACTTTCTTTACTGCATATATACGTATATAGTATATACAGTACTTGTTATTAACACATCCATCTCCATCCTTGGATTTTTTTTTTTTTGTACAGTATGAATTCAGTTCTTTCTCCCATTTCTTTAACACAAGAGCTGGGTGGACGGGCAGTGCCGAGCCTGAGGCAGCAGGGACCAGTGAGAGCTAGCACATCCATGAGAATATGTAAGTTTGTCTTAATAAACCCTGGTGTTTCCACATTGTGTATTTTTCACCCAGATTCCACACCCAGCACAGTGGGTAGGATTCCAAGACTACAGAGTCTGCTATCATAAACGCTGGTATAGCCAGTGGTTTTCATGATAAACTTACACATTACCACAAATGTGCTAGCTCTCACTAGCGCCTACCAACTTAGGGATGGCAGCTATCATTCATCAGGCTCGTTTGCTCTTTTACAATACAGTACATTCAAAGACCATACAACATATGATATAATCAGTTTAAGATGATACACAAACATGTTTGAATGCAGTGAAAGTATCAGAGAGAATATAGTACATGATATTTAGCATCAAGAAATGGTTGTTTATAAATTGAATACTACAGTAATTTGGTTGGATAATGCCGTCACTCGTATTGTGGTTATTTTGCATGTGATGATACTCGGTGTTTTGTGGCATTTTGAATTAAGAATTAGCACTCTTAATTCATGTTCATAAAGAAATACGTACAGAGTAAACATCCTCATACAGTACTTGCATAGATGATTTAGATATTTGCCAAACTGGTTTCTTTCTGATTATTACCTGGAGAGAGTTCCAGGGGTCAACGCCCCTGCGGCCCGGACTTACCAGGCCTCATGTTGGATCAGAGCCTGATCAACCAGGCTGTTACTGCTTGCCTCTGACAGGACCTTTCCTGTTGACAAACGTACGGTAATAATTTCAACCACAAATATAGATTTCTATTACCTGGAAATAATAAAAAGGCAGTTTGCTAATTTTTTCCTTAAGAGTATTATTTCTTTTTAAGAAATTAATGTAGAATTTATATAAAATATATTTATTTTCAACACGTCAGCCATTTAAATAGCATAATGTGATCAGTCATAACCTCATTCAGTATACCAAATTCCTTAGGGTTGATGCAGTGTAAGTTGATGCATGATCTGTCACTATCTAAAATGGGCCAAATTATCAGCAGATACAAAGTGTACTGGGTACTGTACCTGTGGGTGACCCTTCCATTTACTTTTTATACTTGGCAGCCTAGACATCTAACTTACGGGCCTTGTGTCACTCATTCTAACCATTGTAAACTCTTCTGTACTGCAGAGGAGAAACTGTCTACAAGAATAAACAGAAGCTCACAGATCCCCACTACCCACAAAAAACATTTGTGATCAAAGGCATCTGCTGGAACTTTTCCAGGGGAAAAAAAAGGCAAGGGTTTCCAGAGGAAAGGTGGCAAAGGATAAGTTGTCAATGGGGATTTTTCCCTTAACATAAGCCTGATCTAGCTGGAGGGGACATAGTTCTCTTGTCATTTCCAGCAGATGCCAGTGCTCGTCATCATTTTGTGATTCAGTATACACAAAGTCTATACTGTATTAAAAATCTTAGTTATCAGACTTTCTTGGCTTATTTTGCTTGGTTGGTACCAAACAAAAGTGCACCAGGAACAACTATCATAACTTATTCATTAGGTGCTAGTGTTTAACATAAAAGCTGCCAACAAGGCATTATTTGAATACGTACTCTTGTTTTTTCTTTAGCATTATGTCTCCTTTTAGGTCCTAGTTGAAGATGCCAAAACAAACACATTCACACACACCACACACAAATCATCACTGCCATAGCCAGCACAGTGTTTTCTGGCTCAAACAAATAGTGTGGGAAATATGCCACAGAAAACACCCTCTGCTCTTAGTAGCCACAGTTGTTACCACAAAAATCCTCTTAGTATTTGAAATGTATATGCTTAAAATGGATGCAGTTAGTCTGCATTCTATGTTTTAGCCAGCTAGTGGATAGCATCATTAGACTATTTTCCAAGCATATGTCAGTCTTGAAATACAAGTTATATACTGTAGCCAAAGACCTTTGTCTTTCAAGAAATTTTGTAGATATTTGGTCTTGAAAGCAACATAATAATTGTTTGTACATATGACAGACTATATATATTCTTAATTATTATGTAATGTGTTCAGCCAGAATCAAAGTCGTGAAACTGTGCCCGGAATATTAATGTATAGAAGCAGAAGGGTCCGTCTTGTTACACTGCCATGTACAGCATAATGATTTGGTTTACCTGTTTATAGTATCAGTATATTTTGTACAGAAATGATTACAAGTGTGGCAAGCTTACAAAATGGAAAAAAGGCATAATATATACAATATATACTGTATTCATGAAAGGCAAAGTTTTTTTTGTTTTAAATATATTCAGTTAAGACATATTTCAGTGAAATTAGCATTTACTCATCAAATTTTGCGCAGCCAGTTTTTCCCTTGTTAAAATCAAATTTGCTCTTCAGTATTTTTTTGTTACTTTTATGTTATTTGTATATAAAATTGTTTCAATGTAAAAAATTTAATTACTATATTTGCCTAGTTGCATGCTTTTGTTGTTGTTGTTACACAAGTGCAAGAAAACTAATTTGAAAAATAACCACTAACTTATCAGTAAAAACTATAAAATTTAATTAAAATAAGATCTTATTTAGGAAGCAGTTAATATGATTTTTACAAGAAAACTGAATTAATAACAATCTTTGATATATTTTCTTCAATAAACAAAATTCTGCAAAATATGTTTCTAATTTCAAAAACTTTTATTTCCAAATTATTTTGTTTGCATCATAATAGAAATTTCATTCATGCACACACACAGTGATCACTTTATTAGGTACACCTGCTAGTTAATGCAAATATCTAATCTTTTTGTTAGTGTGACTTTGTAAATGGTCCAAGTCGGACTGAAACGTCGTCGTAAGCTCCTTTCTTCTATGTGCGGATTATCTGTGTATTGTGTATCTAATCCACCAATTATGTGGCAGCACCTCAATGCCTAAAAGCATACAGACATGGTCCAGAGGTTCAGTTCAGACATCAGAATGAGGAAGAAATGTGATCTTAGCAACTCTGACTGTGGAATGATTGTTAGTTCCAGACTAGGTGGTTCGAGTATCTCAAACTGCTGATCTGGGATTTTCACACACAACTGTGTCTAGAGTTTACAGAGAATGGTGTGAAAAAATGCAAAACATCCAGTGAGTGGCAATTCTTGTGGGCGAAAATGCCTTGTTAATGAGTGAGGTGAGAGGAGAATGGCCAGGATAGTTCAAACTGACAGGAATGCAACAATAACTCAAATAACTAAGCATTACAAGAGTGGTATGCATTAAGAGTATCTCTGAATGCACATGTTGAAACTTGAAGTGGATTGGGTACAGTAGCAGACCAGCACATTGGGTTCCACTCCTGTCTTCTAAGAACAGGAAATTAAGGGTACAGTGGGCACAGGATCACCAAAACTGGACAGTTGAAAATTGGAAAATGCTGCCTGGTCTGACAAATCATAATTTCTTCTGTGACATACAAATAGTAGGGTCAGAATTTTCCAAAAACTTTTGGAATGTGGTGGAATGGGAGATGTGTGTCATGAACATGCAACCAACAAGTCTGTAGGGTCAACATGGGTCAGGATCTCTTAAGGATTGTTTCTGGCACGTTGAATTCAGGCTGTGGTAAGGGGCAGGGCCTTTTAAGTACTAAAAGGGTGTACCTAATAAAGTGGCTGCTGTGTGTGTGTGTGTGCGCATGTCTATTTTATAATATATATATATATATATATATATATATATATATATTTTATTATTTTTTTTTATTAACACATCGGCCGATTCCCACCAAGGCAGGGTGGCCCGAAAAAGAAAAACTTTCATCATCATTCACTCCATCACTGTCTTGCCAGAGGGGTGCTTTACACTACAGTTATAAAACTGCAACATTAACACCCCTCCTTCAGAGTGCCGGCACTGTACTTCCCATCTCCAGAACTCAAGTCCGGCCTGCCGGTTTCCCTGAATCCCTTCATAAATGTTACTTTGCTCACACTCCAACAGCACGTCAAGTATTAAAAACCATATGCCTCCATTCACTCCTATCAAATACGCTCACACATGCTTGCTGGAAGTCCAAGCCCCTCGCACACAAAACTTCCTTTACCCCCTCCCTCCAACCTTTCCTAGGCCGACCCCTATCTATTATATATTATATAATATATATATATATATATTAATTATAAAATAGACATGCATGCATGCATACATACTGTAAAGTTACATTGATCGAGACCATTTTGAAAAATATTCAGCTAAATTGCGAGTTAAGATTTTGCATAGTTAACCAGCCAAATATTAAATTTTCTCTAATGACATTACTATTTAATCAGTGTTCCATTTTTCATGCAAATTAATAAACTCCAGTGACATAAGATTGGTATTGGTTGTAGTATTTCAGTAAAAATGAAATCACTCGAAAGTTACACAATGAAGAAATGTAATGAGAATTATGGATAAAGTGGTGCAAGTATGGCATTAGTAAGATAGAAGTTTAGACTACTACGGTCAAAAAGTACAATAGCATAAAATTAAGAGGGAAGCAGAGGAACGTTTAATGGTTGATTAAGGACTAAGATTTTTATGAAATATGATGGTCCACAGAGTAATTAAGATTGCTTTTTATTAAAACTTTGTTTTTCAAACCATAATAGAAATTCTTGTTTGATACCCACATTAGTATAGGAATCTTAAAGAATGAATGCATATGGAGAATTCTCAGGCAACTATCAATGTTTGGTTATCAGAATATACTAAATTTCATAGTTTATATTTACTGTATAGGCTTACTTGTTTGAGAAGTGCTCTCAAGGGTAATATTTTAAGAACCAAACCTAAAAAAATTTACTTTCTAAGAAGTACACCCAACAAGTTGTTATTCATGCCTCTATATATAAAAATACTTATTACATTATAGATTAAGGCTTTTGTGAGCTAATTACTATACCTATTAGACATTTTTTAATGAAGTATTTACTCAGTATTATAGAAATATGTCCTTAATTACATATATATCACTATCACTGAGTTTTCAGTCTAGAGATACTATAATTAGTTATCGCAGTGCTTACATATTTATAAAGAAAATAATTTGCAGATATTGGATAACACCAGAAAATTTAAGTTTCATTAGCTTCCGATACAAGTAGTACATACAGTGGACCCTCGGTTAACGAATACCCCGGAAATCGTGCAATTATGTAAGTATAATTTTGTAAGTTCTTGTGGAAGTGTAGTTTTGGGGGTCTGAAATAGACTAACCTACATGACATTATTTCTTAAGGACGTAAATTCGTTCGGTAATGGCACTTGAGCAGGCTTCTGCAATGAATTTTTTTCGTTAACCGAGGGTCCACTGTATTATGAATTTGCTTTAATGCCCTAGTACTACCTGCATTACTATTTTTATATTAAAGGGAAAGCTAAAGCTAAACTGGGTAACAGGAAATCAGGTTTGTTCCAAGAAAAGAAAAACTCCAGTTCTTTTGATCAAGAGCTTCCTACCAGTATCAATTCACCCCCATATTTCCCTCTAAAGGGACTTCTTATATTAAAATATTACATGTCAACAAATTGTGGAATAAAAAAAAATTCTTAGACTTACAGACAACACTGCAATGATCACTTTGTATATAATTCCTTAAGATTTATCAAACATTATTCTCTAGCGAACCACTTCTTTACAAAACTAGTCAAATTATTTTTCCCTTTTGTGAGCTTAGGTGCTGCTACATTCCATATCATTAAGTGGGCACTTTATATTATCCAGCGACCAATAGCAGGTCATGCCGTAAAATCTTTGGCCAAATCATCATTTATTTTTCCTTGTTAAAGATTCTCAAATGTTGAAATACTTGTACTATTTATAAATATGCTGTATTTTAAATTTAAAATGACCTTTCATCTAAACATCAGTAGCCTTCCTGACTTTTTGTTAACATATCCTGGAAACATGCAAGCTCAAAGTCTTGTTTAAAGTATCTTGTTTACAGTATCACCTTTGAATACTGCCTTATGTATTTTAATATAAGGACTAAGGAATTTATGCCTCATGGACTTCAATTAAAGATTATTATAGGCTACTTGGTTCCAGGTTTTGCACATATATTATGTACAAAACTGTACTCACATTCCTGTGTTTGCAGAGATCAAGCTCATTCTGAGTTAATTCAGTTTTATCATTCAAGAATTTTTTTTTTTTTTTTTTTTTAACCTCCTGGTCAGTCTCTCACCAAGGTGGGGTATCTCAAAAAAGGAAATACATTTACCATTTTTCATTCAAATCACTATCTTTCCAGAAATGCGCTCATATTGCAATTCAGATGCTTCTCCAACTGCAACATCCTCAACCCTCCAGAATGGAAGCATTGCCCCTCCCACCTCCAGGACTCAAGTCTGGCTAATTAATTTTCCCTGAATCCCTTTCTCACACTCGAGCAGCATGTCAGAAATTAAAAAACATTTTTCCCCACTCTGATCTAACATGCTCACAGAAGCCTGCTGAATGCTCAAGACCTTATTTAGCCCTCCTCGGACCACTCTTGAAACAGCCTTACCCCTCCTCCCAACCACCCCAGATTTATAAACCTTTGTCATCTTATTTCTCTCCATCCTCTAGAAATGCCTAAACCACCTAAACAATCTCTTCTCAGCCCTCTTAACATAAGAACATAAGGAGCACCGTAGCAGGCATACTGGCCCAAGCTAGACAGATCTATAACTCTCATCCACTCATGTATTTGACCAACCTATTTTTAAAGCTACACAAGGTTCTCACTTAAATAATGCTACACGGGAGTTAATTACCAAACCAGTGCTTTCCTATATCCTCTCTCAATCTATTTTTTTCCCAACTTGAACCCATTGCTGTGAGCCTTGTCTCGGTTAAATATTTTCAATACATTATTTATTCTTGTTTTCCTTTCCATATACTCAGCATCCAGTACAGGGGGTTTTCTATAAAGCTTTTTTATATAGTAAAATTTTTCTAAATGCAACTGAAAATTGAAAACCACATACAAGTGCTATTCACATTTACGAAAAAATGGACTATATAGAGGAGCTGCACAAGAGCTAACTGTATATCATTACCTTTTAGAAACGTCTCATACGTTAACTTTCTCCCTTACCAACCCTTTTTATCTCTTCATTCCACTTATCCTTCCTCCACCCACCCTCTTATACTCACAAACTTCTGTGCACTTCAATACTGCAATCTCAAATGTGCCCCATCCATGTCTCTTCAACCACCTTACTTCCTATATTCTCTCTAGGCCACCTTTCTCCTGATAGGTGCTTATATCTCTCCCTGTATCTTGTTTTAATTCATTCACTTTAATTTCTTTGTACTAACATACTATGTCATTTTCCTTGTATGCCATCTACCCCCATATACTCCTATTGTTGCTACCACTAAATAATCTGACACATCTGTCACTCTAAAAAGATGCACATCTATAAATCAACTCAATCTATTTATTATTCATATTATTATTATTAGTCATGGGGAAGTGCTAATTCTGTATTACCTTGAGTGAGTTCCAGGGGTCAATGCCCCTGCGGCCCGGTATGGGCCGTACTACACCATGGCTCGGATGGTAACGCACCCACCTCACATTATGAGTGTGTGGTTCAATCCCCGGCATGGGTGCAAACACTGGGCATGTTTCTTTACACCTGTTGTCCTTGTTCACCTAGCAAGTAGGTAGGTACCAGGGTGTTTGTGGACTCGTGTGGGTTACATCCTGGGGGACAAGACTGAAGGACCACAGTGGAAATACAACAGTCCTTGATTATGCACTTGCTTTATTGGGTTATCCTGGGTGGCTAACCCTCCCTCGGGATAAAATCCAAACAAATCTTATCTTGCCTTTCCTTACCTAGCAATCAGTAGGTACCTGGGTGTTAATCGACTATTGTGGGGTAACTTCTTGGATATGACCCCTACAACAGAGTTAAAGGACCCCAATTTAAGTATCGTTAAGCCAGACAGTATTATGATTGTGACTTTACAGGGTTATTTACCCTCTAGGTTAATTCTTTCAACAAACCGGCTGTATCCCACCGAGGCAGGGTGGCCTAAGAAGAAAAACAAAAATTTATTTTACAGTTAAATATACAGGTTAAAACCTGTTATTCTATCTTAGTTCATTTCAGAGTCTACTGTCCTTAGGGAATAGTACCGCCTCAAGGATGCAAACCCAACGGTTGACTAACATTAGGTAGGTTATGTAAGATTTATCAGGAAACAGGACAAGTGTTTCCTGACGCGGGACTTGGTGATAGGATGACCCGGAGCTGGAGCTTTTGGTCATCTGGTCAAGGTCTTCTGCTGGCTTACCCCTCCACCCCATATAAAAATTAGTTATAATTACAACCATTCTGTTTTACTAACATTATCGTACCTATTTACTAAATGTTAGGTGAACAGGAGCAACAGCAAACAGGTGTAAGAAAACACGCCATCTCCACCTCTCCCAGGATCAAACCCGGGTCCTTAGTTGTGAGCTACAACCACAAGCCATATTCATTATGGAAGGGGGAGATTCAGCGGATTATGCTTAGGTAACTATTGTCTACAAAGTACAGACCATGGCGGTTTTATTTCCTCATGAAAATTTTAGCACTGACCTCATCGAGTTTAGCGGTTCTTAAAATTTAAATTTATATGTTCATTACTATTGTGATATTCTAAAATTTTTATTAATTTATCCAAAACAAAAGGTGCTTATGATTTAGAAATACGTATATTGATGCTTGTTAACTCGACATTTAAAATAGTTTATAATATCCCGTTTTCTATATCCACATAGCAACACAATCCTTTTGTTACATAAAGAACATTATTTGTGTTATATAAAGAACATTTCTCAGCAAAGAATTTATATTCTTTACCAAAGCCTGTTAGGTTGTGGACAGTGACAAGCTCTGCTCACTGAGCATAGAGAAACTTCAAAATAAAATACATATATATATATATAAAAATAAAAAGTTACTGCACAACATTGTCACTAGTTTTCTTTGTTTCGAGGCCATATATTTTTTTCCTCCCAGTGTTCAAGAAGCCTTTTATACACCAAAATGTACTATAAAACATAGCAGATAAATTTGTATGATATTTACATTTTATCCTATTATAAAGCATAACTATGGAGGTAGTTTAGTTTCAATGTACACAAGGTTTGTAGAGGATCGAGTCCAATGATCATAAATTAAGGTATAATGAATTAAATGATAATGCTACTTCTGATGTATAGTATAATATGCTAAGCATTCCACCAGATAACAGGATGTATAGCCTTGTCATGCAGGTATTTACCATACTTGCAATTGTAATTCTTTATCATATACATAATTTAGCACAAATGCCTGCATAAACTGAAGCAGTTTCTCGAGTTTAATTGTGAATTATTTTTTTAGTTAAAAGCGTCTAGTCTTTCGTGTGAACAATGTAGAACTGATATCAAGTGTGGTGAACTGAATCGACTTTTGGAGCTCAGGTGTCTGAAGTGTGACCAGGTTGTTGACCGCTTGGGAGCTTCCCTCTCCCATGCTGACTTAATACAGCACCCTCGCTGACTTTTACCCTCCTGGTGACCACCCTCTCACTTTGCTTAGATCTTTCCACTACTGACTGGTAAACTCCCCTCTCCTCGTAACCATTTGCCTCTTCCAGACGTCACCTTAAGCTTTCCCAGTCCGACCTTTGTTTCCCTCCCACTTACAGTATTTTTTTCACGCTCAATGGGCCATATATCAGGATGCAGCCAGCTGAATCTTTCCATTGCTACCTAGGTTTCCGTTATTATTCTGTTTCTATGGGCATCTTTTTACGGCTGCCTTTATTCCACCATACCTGTCTCTAAAGCATTTTTTTGGTATCTTCCAATACCCTCGTTTTTCATAAACTAACATTTTTCAATTAACTATCTGTAATTGTTATGATTCCATTGCTTTCATTTTGTAATGTCCTTCCATAAGCACTTAGTATCCATATCAACAATATTTATAGAAACCTAGTTAATATCTTTAATTTATTAAACCTCTTTTTTTCCAAACTATAACTTATTCATAAACCACACGTTTTATAACTATCTTATTTCTGTATTTTGTACTTAAACCTTTAGCTGTTTTCGAAATTATTACACAGAAAAAGTTAATCCTGTATTTATGTATTAATATTGAAGGCAGCTATCGAACTGTTGGATCTGATATATGTATGTACATTTTGTGGAAGTTCTGCTTGGGAGCAAGAATTATCAGGGTCCTGTAGATATTACCCAACTTTTACTGAGCTGTTAAACGAGATACACAAATTTGTCACATATTCCACAGAACGAAATGAAAAAAAAAAAAGAACAGTTGTAATGTAACAACGTATTGTACAGTGTACAGCTCCGTTTTGTATTTTCAAAATGTTCTCAATATATCTTTGTTGTGAACAGTGTTTTTGTGTGTTTTATTGGCCAATCTACCCTTATCTAACTTCATACACTTTTTACAAAGTTAAAATAGAACTATAGTTAACTAACACTCATCAAGGAGGATGTTTCCTACTGCAGCACTTTGGAAACATTTCGCTCACTGGGAGCTCCTAACGAGCGAATTTTTTCCATAATAAATACCCCATAGGTGTACCTGTCTTATTTACATACTTGTCAGTATTTGATAAACTCTTTGACCAAGATGTTTCTTATCATACAGAATGAGTCACATGAAGTCTTTCAGCTTAAGCCGAGAGACTTCACGATGATGATGATAGAATCTTCATATATGTAGGTCTAAAGAAAACCATTTTCCTTCGCCATTCAGCTGAGGTTTTTCTCAAATTCGGGTACTAACTCTCCTAAAACTAAGTTTCTGTCTTGGCAGATTTGCATTCAGTGTTTCTCCCTGTGAAGTCAAATAAAAATGGTTACAGGACAATCAGCCCAGCTGTGTAATATCAGCCACGTAGTGTACTAAATAAAGGAAACATCCTCTACACTGCGATTAGAATACGCCTGTTTGAAAGTAAACTTGCTATTGAGCTGCCTACGCATACGGGTTTAACGCTCCCCTCTCCCCTTCACAAGATTAAACTTTTTAAAACGTTATTATACATTTAAATGTTTTAAAAATTATAAAAGTCCAGTCGAATCAGAATTTAAGTGAAATGTGGGTTACTTGTACGGACCCACGGGCACTTTCCTGGGGCAATTTATAGACTTAAGTATAAGGCAGAAGTCAGGAAAAACATGACTAATGTGTATTTCCAAACTGCATTAGTTGAAAGTTTTTGCCGCATTGCAATCTACCAAAACATTCCATTTCTGATACATCTATTGGCGGTAATTCAGAAAATGAATAAAAGTTTGCATTCCTTTCTTTATCTTTTTCAAATATGCAATAAAAGGCAATATCAATTAATAATAGTGAATTGTGACCAAAATGAGAAATCAAACAAGAAGTCCAGATTTAGAAACACGAAAGTAATCATGTGATAAGTAAAAACGACGCAGGAAACACTCAACTTCTGATGAAATGGAACTGGTAATGTATGGTTGTCTGGACAGACTGGATGTCGAAGATTCTACAGAAGAAGGTGCAAAAAACAGATTTGGCAAAGCACTGACCTAAAGGTCATTCAGCACTCTTGGCAGTTATATGAATACACACTAACACTCATTTCAAAACCATCACATAAAAAATAAATTCACGCTAACAAGCAAACACAAAACTAAATAGTCACAGTTAAATCCTACACGAATTTAACATATATGTTAAATTAACCCAAAAATCAGAACTCAAATTTCCCGAGGTCCCTACAAGCACCCCACAACTTTTGGAAGAGCTAAACCTAAAGGGGTCATACAGCGCCTTGGTTAATGGCAGACAATCTAATGGTCCAATTCTTTGGAGCAAGAGCCCTTCACCAGCATCAAGGAACCTGAAGAAAAAATTGCAAGGAGGCATTTTATTCAGACGTTTTCGACGCTTCTATCTTTGTTCATTTGTCGTCTTTGCGCCATTTGTCTTCGTCAATGCACCTCTCCCCCCCCATTAATTTAATAAAATGGGCACTGCTCAAACAGCAGGTGAGAAAGTGTGGCCATCCTGAGAGGCCAGATACAAGACCGGACACAGTTGTTGTAACTGCGATGTTGAAACAAAAGCTCGAAAAGTGACAAAAAGGTCTCCCGACATTTTGCATTTATTAGATACAACGTGTACATTAAAAATCATAAAGCACTAGACCCAGAACCCATGTACA
Organism: Cherax destructor; assembly: GCA_009830355.1. NCBI lineage: Eukaryota > Metazoa > Arthropoda > Malacostraca > Decapoda > Parastacidae > Cherax > Cherax destructor. The sequence continues at coordinate 146,033 of WNWK01002643.1, read as the reverse complement.
AATACATATTTTTTATTTTACAGCTATGAATTTTAACCAATACTTCAATGCTTCCAGCATGTCTGTAATTCTTTTATATTTGTATTTTTTTCCAAGAAAAAAACCTCCAGCAGGTCTGGACTTCGAAAATTAATGTGGCCATGATATTTTAAACTAGGCTGCATGACCGTATTGCTGTGAACTAGGCTGCATGACCGTGTTGCTGTGAACTAGGCTGCATGACCGTGTTGCTGTGAACTAGGCTGCATGACCGTGTTGCTGTGAACTAGGCTGCATGACCGTGCTGCTGTGAACTAGGCTGCATGACCGTGTTGCTGTGAACTAGGCTGCATGACCGTGTTGCTGTGAACTAGGCTGCATGACCGTGTTGCTGTGAACTAGGCTGCATGACCGTGCTGCTGTGAACTAGGCTGCATGACCGTGCTGCAGTGAACTAGGCTGCATGACCGTGTTGCTGTGAACTAGGCTGCATGACCGTGTTGCTGTGAACTAGGCTGCATGACCGTGTTGCTGTGAACTAGGCTGCATGACCGTGCTGCTGTGAACTAGGCTGCATGACCGTGCTGCTGTGAACTAGGCTGCATGACCGTGTTGCTGTGAACTAGGCTGCATGACCGTGTTGCTGTGAACTTGCACTAGATATGTATAATGCTAGAGCTGGGTGATGAGTGGCGAGGAATCCAAGAATACTGTGTGGAAGCAAGTGGAGCGTATTAAGAGCCAGGTGCTGGTGTCTCAAACACCCGCCGCCGACCAACACCACCGGTAACTTTTTTTTTTATCACTCAAAATCACTTTTATTCTAAATTTTACACATCAGATGTGTGAAATACTCCAGTTCTACGGGAAGTCATACCCTGGACAAAAATGCGAATGTGTAATAAAACTCCAGACCTGGAATGTTTCCCAACTGATGGTACAAGATAGCCTCACACAGCGGATATCTAAGGATAATTAGATGCACCTGAAAAAAATCCTAGGAAATAAAAGGTGAAAATTGCTATTTTATAATCTTTTTAAAGACAAGCACGTCGATCAATAAGAAACTAGAATTTTCACGTGCATGACAATCAATGAACCGGCTCATGTGCCTTCCAATGCTTTATTACACGTAAACAACATTATTTGTACCGCATAAATAAAGAATCGTACTGTATCTATTTCAACTATATTTTCACGACCGGCATTGGACTTCACGGGTGACTTGCTTGTGCAATCAGAAGTTCCGGCCAACAGGCACACCAACTTTATTCACTGACAGTCCCAGACACAAATCTGAAAAGGGACACGAATCTCCACTTATCAAGGTGAGCTAAATCAAGACAGGAAAACAAGAAATACTGATATGAACATAATCCTGCTGAACTCATTTGCATAATTAATATGAAATCTTAAAGTGTAGTTTTGGCCTACATTTTTTTTTTAATATAAGAAAATGAAAACGGGTCTGTACTAAAGTCCTACTAAAATGCGTCATTTTTCTAATGAAAGTTAATTAAAGCAAAAAAAAAAAAACGCGTTATATAAAGAAATACCAATAATCAAGACTTTTCAGTGGCAAACAAAAAAAAAAAAACTAAATGAAGAAAAATAAATTAGGATGATTACTGTATATTTCGGCTTTACACTCACGCAAACTGGATGAATTCGGAAAAAAAATATATAATTAGATTTGGAGCTGCAAGAAGCCGATATACAAGACGCCTAATAAGCCAAGACTCATTTTTAGAAGTCTCACTAGTAGACAATAACGACGTTTCGCCTGTTGTGTAACTGTCAAGTATTGTGGGAATATGACATGCACACATTTACCAAAGATGTTTCGCCACTGGTGGCCCTGTTGATCCTAATCCTCTTTTTCAAGTAATCGACAGAGCCCCACAGCGGGCGAAATGTCGCTAAGAAATTAATAATAATAATAAAACGTACTAAACCCGTAGATCATACAGGGCTTTGCCCTCTTAATTTACAATATTTGACTTTCGTCGTCTACTAACATCAATAGACATGTCTTGTAGTTTAAAGAATTTACCTTTTGTATGACGACCTAGAGCAATACTATTTTATAAATAATATGAAGATTGTCTAAATGCGTGTCCAAATAATATACAGAAATTTGACTTCAGTGATGATAAATCTTGCTAGCTGTTTGTATATTCTGATATCTGTTCTACAGTTTATTGAACTATCGATTTTTAAAGTGGTGGAGCGGTGTAAGCCGGTGGAAGGCCTCGGTCAGATGACCAAAAGCTCCAGTGGCGGTGGTGGTGTATTACTCACTAGTGTATTATTCACTGGTGTGCTCAAAGCAACCAATGTGCAAAAATCTTGATTCGGGGGGGAAGAAGTGCTAAACCCTTACGGACCACAGTGACTTGAGAATGGGAGGTAATGAGGATTGATCCAACGAAGGGGAGCTCAAATTCCATGGATCAAGAGACCTTCGACATTAAGGCACAACTTCCTCCCCTCCCATCCTTTGAAAGGTCAATTTGCACTCGCAATAAAGCAATGCAACATGAAATGGTAGTATAAAAAAAAAAAGTTTTGCATATTTCGGGCATAAATTAAGCCTTTACACTTAGATGGTCACAGAAATTATACGTAGCCAGTATAAAAGTCAAAAATATTCCCAAATATGGGCATATAGGGATTTACGTAGACCTTAAAGAGCATATATACACACAGAGATGTACACCTCTCCACGTTCGCCCATATCAAGCGAGGTGAAAACAAGGCTGGTCGAGTAGGCTTTAATTTAAGCCTATCGACTACCCGATGGTCATTTTTAAGACTGCATGACATCTGCTCACCGCTAGTCAGCAGTAATCCCTAAGATGTGGATCAAGGTAAACTTTCAGCGTACATACAATGAGACATTCCCTTCATGGGGTACAACATACGTAGCCTTGCAACATGGGTGGTGTGGACGGTGGTACAACCTTCCTGATGACTTGCTGTTGCTCACCCCGCGCCTTCCCGGGTAAGAACGGTCGGAAAAGCAAGCAACACCCGTGAGAAGGAATTATAGATGATAATAATGATGAAAACTGATAATAACTGGTAATGATAATTGATGATGATGCATCTAATAATGCCGTTCTGGAGTCGGTCCTTCCTCCATTTCCAGCTCGTTAGAACGAGTCAGTTTCTGCATCGAGCCGATATTAAAATTTAAATATTAGCGACTATACTATAAACATTTTTAAGATTCCAGTCAATAGATGGAAACCATACGCTCTTAATTTAGAGGACGCGTTACCTTATTTATGATCCCGCTGGTGGTGGCAGCCACGGACACTCCCGCTGGTGGTGGCAGCCACGGACACTCCCGCTGGTGGTGGCAGCCACGGACACTCCCGCTGGTGGTGGCAGCCACGGACACTCCCGCTGGTGGTGGCAGCCACGGACACTCCGCTGGTGGTGGCAGCCACGGACACTCCCGCTGGTGGTGGCAGCCACGGACACTCCGCTGGTGGTGGCAGCCACGGACACTCCGCTGGTGGTGGCAGCCAAACTCCGGCGACAAAATATTCCGGAAACACGAATAATTTGTGCTCAATTTATGGTCTTTTTGGCCACATTGCCTCGATGCCAGAGGGATGTTGATCCAAGGAACTGGACATATTCTTGACTACGTCCAGCCGTCGCGTTAAGAGACATATCATTGCCTTTTTTTTTTTTTAAATCTGCATGGCCGTGGTAAAATATATGATTTTATATGCTTATGTAGCCTAACAAATCCTAACCCAGCCTATCTTGAATATTTGCAGTTACAGAAAACGTTCAAAAATTGGCAACGCCGTAGCGTATTAAAAATGCGGATAGGTTGGACCATCCTGTATGATCCTGATATCAAGAATGATCCCTTGAGGCCATCCCATATACAGTAATAGTTAAATGAGGCTCATACACAGTGCCAAGCCAACGGAAATCCGTCTGTTGGTCTATTAGGTTTAAACCCTATCGACTCTGCGATGGCCCCTATGGCTGTATTATTACCTGTTCATCACCAGTGTTTTAATCCCTAAAATAGGGATTAAAGTCAACTCTCAAGAGTATATACACCGAGACGTAAGCATCTCTCTCTCTCTCTATATATATATATATATATATATATATATATATATATATATATATATATATATATAATACTATATACACACATACATACATCCTGTGATGGAAAAGCAAACTAGCTTAGGGTGACGCCTGCTGGAGACGTCAAACCCACCCAGCGGCCATCACTGTGAAAAGAAAAAAAATATTGTCCGCAGTGTGTTGAGAACAAAGTGCTCGCCTATTTGTTGAAGCATTATCAGCTATTCTTGCCGTTAAGAAATTATTATTGTTATTACTCACAAAAATCTCTAAATTTACCATTAATAGAACTCACTGTTCCCCTCCTCCCCCTTTCTTATTTTTTATTCCTCCCGTCTCTCATAATTTGCAATAATCTTTATAACACGATCGTGTTACGAAGATTTATTACACGAAAAAACCTATAGTTAGCAATGTACACTACAACTCAAAATAAATATGAAATACAAACCGTTTAAACCAGAGGTCCTCAACCGCCGCATGGTTTTATTGACACTGTGGAGTGTGGAACCTGCATAAAAGTGAATTCATATTTTCATGTGAAGGGCCGCATCCAATTCCTAGAAGGGCCACATGCGGCCCGCGGGCCGCAGGCTGGAGACCCCTGGTTTAAACCATTTAAGCACACACCACAAATTCTATTGCACGTAGTTTCATGTTATACTTTTAGACCGGCACGTGAATACACCGAGGATGGAACAGAAGGACACAAACAAAGTATACGAACTTTACATACGATGTTTCGTTTTACAAGCTTAAAAACTCTTGTAACTCAAGCAGAGTGTTATTAATCCCGCGGGGGTAGCAACGCTTGGGAAATGGGAAGCAATCAGAGTTGATCTAATGAAGAAAAGCTCCAACTCCTTGAATCAAAGACCCTTCACCAGCATCAAGATACTCTTTCCTCCCCTCCCCTCCCCCCATGTAGGGACACAAAGTTTAAACAGGACAAGTTAACGAACAAGGTATTTTTCGGTACTGGATATTCCTATAATCAAAACCAAGCGCCATACCCACAAGCGCTGAGGTAATGGGTATATAAACCGAATTTATTTTTAATCCTTATTTTCGGGATTATAAAGAAGGTAAAGCGGATTGTCCTAAAGCAAGCTACGGCAACACCGCCTGCTGACTTACTCTTCTTGATAGACTCGCAAGTATGTTACCAACAGAAAGAAAACTTATACAGGTAGATAAGTGAGGTTCGCAAGAAAAAAGATGACTGCAAGAGGCCTACCTGCAACAGGGATAAGTGACCTTACACAGCAATTGATGATAATGTATTCGTCACGAACAATGGCTTGACAATGTCTCCCGAAGAAGATCGATGACGGGGCCCCAGCGATTCCATTCTTGTGGCCTGGAATGACTTGGTGCAGTCCTGGAACCGTAGTGCCGCACGCCCTATGGCAGGGGCGAAGTAAGTCTTCTTGTGCTCGTGTGGTATAGCGGTTAGCTAAATTTAGTGATGAATAAGTGGTGTTTTCACACCGGTGTTTTCAAACCGGTGTTTTCACACCGGTGTTTTCACACCGGTGTTTTCAAGCCGGAGTTTTCACACCGGTGTTCTCGATGGTGCTGGAAGACTCTCAGGGTCAACCGTGATTTTGGAGCGCCGGAATAACTAGGTGTGACCACCACTGACTTGTAGGGATGGTCATCCTGTGTGTGACGATTTGGCACAGCAGTTACAGATATCTCAGCTTGACTCTCCGCTGGTCAATTATCCTTCCCAACCTTTTCATCACTGACAGACATGAAGCCACTAACTTGCAACACTGCCACCAACCACTACCATTAAACCAGGACGTAGCCAAAAAACTGCCGCTCTGTAATATTCCCAGAGGGGTGAATGACTTAGGAATGCTTATGCTTATTTCAACAGCATGCCCACCAGCATGCAATATAGCTAGGAGAGCCAAGGATTCAACCACACTAAAGTTTGTCTGGAGTGATCTTGTGATATCAAGACCACAATTAATCAACGTCATAATGGAATATGAAACTCTTAATGGACCACTGAGTGGGTCATGATGGGATCAAGACCCTCCAGATGATTTTTCAGTGATAAACTAACAAAACTTAAAATATAACCTTAAGAGTCTTTACTGTTCAACTGCCTCCCAGCATACATAAGGGGGATTACTAATAGACCGCTGGCTGTCTTCAAGAAGGCGCTGGACAGGCACAAAGTCAGTACCTGATCAGCCGGGCTGTGGTTCGTACGTTGGTTTATGCGCGGCCAGCAGTAACAGCCTAGTTGATCAGACCCTGATCCACCACGAGGCCTGGTCTCAGACCGGGCCGCGGAGGCGTTGACCCCTGAAACCCTCTCCAGGTATACCTAGGCCGAAAGTATTTGAGGAATTTTTAAACTGTTACTTATACGTTTAAAGATATTTTTTCATTTATGCTAATGTAAAAATTAATAATTTTGTACCAAAAGAACCTTAGAAAACTTACCTAACCTTGTTATAACAAGCGCAATTTAATTTAGCCTAATCCAACTAAATATATTTTAGATAAGTTTACAACAATTTAATAATCAAACACGATGAATTATATTTTTTTTCGTTAGGTTCAGAATGATTTTTGCGAAATTATTGCATACACAAATTTTCGATTGCCTTATTCGGCAAGATGAGCGTTGCTATTTAAGCCAAAATAGCAAGTTTTACCTATTCGGCACCACACATTTTATATATATATATATATATATATACAATACATTATATAAATCGGGTAGAAAAAGTGATTGGTATGAGAGGTGTTTTTCACCGTTTAGAGGGAACGACTGCAAAACAGCCTCGTAAAAAAAAAAAATTAATAAAAACGTGTTCATCCAGCAGCAACGATCAGATAACTTAAGTTTAGTTCTGCTGAATAACATAACGAAAGCGTAAAAAACATATTTCAATCTGAGTACAGCTGTCAGCAAGCAGTCAGTTTTCATTACGGAAGGTTAATGTTTTAAACCCACGTAGAGACGGTGGGCGTTATGGTGTATGGTGCTGCAGTGTGGTACTTCATGTGTTCCTGAGCAGCAGTAACAGCAGCTGCTGCTTCTCCTGCTGCTGGCCAGCTGCATTTTTGAGCACACTGAACTCTCAAGCTAAGAACTATTAACTTGCCCCGGCTCATTCCATCTTTCCCTTCCAAGATGTGATCAAAAACGATCGACTAATACCTAGGTACCTATTTAATGATAGGCGAACAAGGACATAACAGATGTAGAGAGACTTGTCAGTGGAAGGCCTCTGTCAGATGACCAAAAGCTCCAGCGGTGGGTCATCAGGAAACACTTGTCCTGTTTCCTGGCAAACTTTACCTAACCTAACTCAAGAGATATGGTCTCGACTCGCCCTGGGTTTAACCCAGGTCATTCGGTTGCGAATCTAGGATGGATGCTACGCGTCACCTAGGTTTCAGCAGACATGTCAGTGGCAACTTTTAGATGTATCGTTCTAGTTGTTGCAGAGGTAAACAAGATGTAAACCTTGGCATGGGAACTTTGTCAGCGGTTTTAGTTAAAATCATTGGCCCAGTATAGTCTAGTTACTCTGATGGTATGGTCTACCTGGAGAGGGTTCCGGGGGTCAACGCCCCCGCGGCCCAGTCCTTGATCAGGCCTCCCGGTGGTAACTCAAGGCATTTCACTCTCTCACTCAACGGCATCTGCTGGAAACTAAAACAATTTCTCATTCAGGATTCCATGAAACCCAAGTGTTGCATGTGTCTCATTCCAGTAATAAAAAAGACAAGTGTTGCGCGTGTCTTCTTCAACTGGAAAAAAATAACTCGGGACAGTTAAAATAACAGACCTTTTTAAAGTCAGAGTATTAAATTTAATACCTTTTATCTGTGTAAAAAAATGGTGCTAGGCTGGCCACCAACAGATGGTGCGAGGCTGGCCACCAACAGATGGTGCGAGGCTGGCCACCAACAGATGGTGCGAGGCTGGCCACCAACAGATGGTGCGAGGCTGGCCACCAACAGATGGTGCGAGGCTGGCCACCAACAGATGGTGAGGGATTAACAGTAAAAAGGCGGTATTGGGTGAACTCGACCCGGGCACCAAAAATCCTAGCTATGCCGCTGTGTATGTGGGGTGGAGGTGAAGGGGAAAGGATGGGGAGGGGTGGACGAAGGAGGGGGGAGAGGATTGCAGGAAGCTCTGAACGGCTGCACGAGTGTGTGAGAAAGAGAGAGAGAGAGAGAGAGAGAGAGAGAGAGAGAGAGAGAGAGCGCAACATCTGCAGAGTGGATAGAAAGATAGCAGAAGTGTTAGCCCGGTGAGGAGTGGGGAGGGGGAGGGAGTGAGGGGGGAATGGTTTTCCATCTGTCTTCATGTCCCCCCCCCCAAAAAAAAATATATATATAAAAATGTAATATTTTTGTTTGATGTTAAGAAAATGATGGAGGGAAAGGGGAAAAAAAAAAGTGTGATGGGGGGAAAAGGAATGAGATTAACCATTCAACCTTCATAATATATGTACTGGTGTAATAACATGTGCAACACTACTGTGTGTCAGTGATCACCTCTGTATCCTGTGGACCTGCCACACCCGCCACAGCCCTCTATTCGCCTGCCCACCTACCCTGCCACGCCTGCCCACTCACACGTGTCTGGACCGGGTACACACGCCCACACGGGCAGTATCTGGGTGTGGTATCCACAACCCCTCCCCCACACACAACCACCTGGTTCTCCGGTCTGGCCCACCTGCTTCACCTGGTTCCCCCGTCTGGTTTACCTGGTTCCTCCCCGTCTGGTCAACCTGGTTCCTCCCCGTCTGGTCAACCTGGTTCCTTTCCCCGTCTAGTCCACCTTATTTTCCCCGTCTGGTCCACCTGGATCCCTCCCCCGTCTGGCCCACCTGGTTCCCCATCTGGTTCACCTGGTTCCCCCGTCTGGTTTACCTGGTTCCTCCCCGTCTGGTTTACCTGGTTCCTCCCCGTCTGGTTTACCTGGTTCCTCCCCGTCTGGTCAACCTGGTTCTTCCCCGTCTGGTCAACCTGGTTCCTTCCCCCGTCTGGTCAACCTGGTTCCTTCCCCCGTCTGGTCAACCTGGTTCCTTCCCCCGTCTGGTCAACCTGGTTCCTTCCCCGTCTGGTCAACCTGGTTCCTTCCCCGTCTGGTCCACCTTCTTTCCCCGTCTGGCCCACCTGGTTCCCTCCCCCGTCTGGCCCACCTGGTTCCCTCCCCGTCTGGCCCACCTGGTCCCCCGGCCAGGCCCACCTGGTTCCCCCCCAGTCAGGTCCACCTGGTTTCCCCCGGTCAGGCCCACCTGGTTCCCACCTGGTTCTTCCCCGTCTGGCCCACCTGGTTCTCCCCGTCTGGCCCACCTGGTTCCCCCTGTCTGGTCCACTTGGTTATTCCCCGTCTGGCCCACCTGGTTATCCCCCGTCTGGTCCACCTGGTTCCCCCTGTCTGGTCAACCTGGTTATTCCACGTCTAGCCCACCTGGTTATCCCCCGTCTGGCCCACCTGGTTATCCCCCGTCTGGTCCACCTGGTTATCCTCCGTCTGGTCCACCTGGTTATCCCCCGTCTGGTCCACCTGGTTCCCCCTGTCTGGTCCACCTGGTTCCCCCTCCCGGTAAGGCCCACCTGGTCCCCCCGGTCAGGCCCACTTGGTTCTCCCTAGTCTGGCCCACCTGGTTCTCCCCGTCTGCCCCACCTGGTTCTCCCCCGTCTGCCCCACCTGGTTCTCCCCAGTCTGGTCCACCTGGTTCCCTTGCACATCCCTCCAAACTTTCCTCTCTACCAGCGATTACTCTTCTCCAAATGGATCATGACTGGAACTGACCTAATGAATCACACACACGGGCCTTGTCAAGTAATGGAAAAGCGACGTCCTCTTCCTCCACACCATGGGAGAAATACCACTTTCCAGTCACCCACCCTCCCCTCACTCACCCCCCAAATAACCTTATTAAATCACTATCAACATTTCATCTGAAGCCAAGAACGATGCTTTAGGTTGTATTGAAACCACAGCACTACCACGCATTATGTTAATGGCGCTGCTGAAGATAAAGAATTGGACACGTGTGCAACATCTGGGTTTCTTCATTGCAGACGTTTCGCCATCCAGTGGCTTTATCAACATAAATTCAAGGATAGAACTAAATACAAAAGGCGAAGTAATCAGTCCCTCGACCTTGGAGCTGCTGAAGAGCACCGTAGTCGAAGTCTTCACGACTACGGTGCTCTTCACCAACACCAAGGCTGAGGGACCTTATCTTTTGTATATAGTTCTGTCTTCCAATTATGTCATTGAATTTGTATTGATAAAGCCACTGGATACCGAAACGTTTACAATAAAGATACCCATATTTTGCACATGTGTCCACGGGTGGGGATAGAACCCGCGATCAGAGAGTCATAAACCTCCAGACCGACGCGCGTCGGTCTGGAGTTTATATATATATATATATATATAATTACATTAGGTAAAACTTGCGATTTTGGCTTAAATAGCAACGCTCACCTTGCTCATATAAGACAAGTGAAATATTGATGTATGCAATAATTCGCCAAAATCATTCGAACATAACGAAAAAATATATTTCATTGTGTTTGTTATTATTAATTAATCGTTAACGTATCTAAAATATATTTAGTTAGGTTGGCTAAATTAAATTGCGCTTGTGTAATAAGGTTAGGTAGGTTTTCAAAGTTTCTCTTGGTACAAAATTATAAATTCTTACATTAACATAAATGAAAAAATATATCTTTAAACGTATAAGAGAAAATTTTAGAAAGGACTTAATTTTAGATGAGTTCTTGCTAATTGACCAGTTTACCTGAAGTCTGCCCTCTCCAGGCTGACACTACTGAAGTCTGCCAGCCCAGTCTGACACTACTGAAGTCTATCAAGCCCTACTCTGACACTACTGAATCTCCCGCTCAGCTGACACTACTGAAGTCGGCCGCTCAGGCTGACATACAAAGGGTGCACCGCTAGGTGACACAGCCACTGAAGTCTGCCGCTCTGGCTGACACTACTGGAGTCTGCCCGCTCAGGCTGACACTACTGAAGTCTGCCAGTCAGTCTGACACTACTGGGGGTCTGCCAGCCCAGTCTGAACTACTGAAGTCTGCCCGCTCAGGCTGACACTACTGAAGTCTGCCCGCTCTGGCTGACACTACTGAATCTGCCGCCAGGCTGACACTCTGAAGTCTGCCCGCTCAGGCTGCACTACTGAATCTGCCAGCCAGTCTGACACTACTGAAGTCTGCCGCTCTGGCTGACACTACTGAAGTCTGCCCGCTCAGGCTGACACTACTGAAGTCTGCCCGCTCGGCTGACACTACTGAAGTCTTCCCGCTCAGGCTGACACTACTGAAGTCTGCCAGCCCAGTCTGACACTACTGAAGTCTGCCCGCTCAGGCTGACACTACTGAAGTCTGCCCGCTCTGGCTGACACTACTGAAGTCTGCCCGCTCAGGCTGACACTACTGAAGTCTGCCCGCTCTGGCTGACACTACTGAAGTCTGCCCGCTCTGGCTGACACTACTGAAGTCTGCCCGCTCTGGCTGACACTACTGAAGTCTGCCCGCTCAGGCTGACACTACTGAAGTCTGCCCGCTCAGGCTGACACTACTGAAGTCTGCCCGATCAGGCTGACACTACTGAAGTCTGCCCGCTCAGGCTGACACTACTGAAGTCTGCCCGCTCAGGCTGATACTATTGAAGTCTGCCCGCTCAGGCTGACACTACTGAAGTCTGCCCGCTCAGGCTGACACTACTGAAGTCTGCCCGCTCTGGCTGACACTACTGAAGTCTGCCCGCTCTGGCTGACACTACTGAAGTCTGCCCGCTCTGGCTGACACTACTGAAGTCTGCCCGCTCTGGCTGACACTACTGAAGTCTGCCCGCTCTGGCTGACACTACTGAAGTCTGCCCGCTCAGGCTGACACTACTGAAGTCTGCCCGCTCAGGCTGACACTACTGAAGTCTGCCCGCTCAGGCTGACACTACTGAAGTCTGCCCGCTCAGGCTGACACTACTGAAGTCTGCCCGCTCAGGCTGACACTACTGAAGTCTGCCCGCTCAGGTGACACTACTGAAGTCTGCCCGCTCAGGCTGACACTACTGAAGTCTGCCCGCTCAGGCTGACACTACTGAAGTCTGCCCGCTCAGGGCTGACACTACTGAAGTCTGCCCGCTCAGGCTGACACTACTGAAGTCTGCCCGCTCAGGCTGACACTACTGAAGTCTGCCCGCTCAGGCTGACACTACTGAAGTCTGCCCGCTCAGGCTGACACTACTGAAGTCTGCCCGCTCAGGCTGACACTACTGAAGTCTGCCCGCTCAGGCTGACACTACTGAAGTCTGCCCGCTCAGGCTGACACTACTGAAGTCTGCCCGCTCATGCCGACACATTTCAACACTGCATATGACCTATCTTGTGTGATGGAATCCAACTGGGAAGTAATTTTTGTTCCCACTGTGTAACTATCATATGCTGGTGTTCCCACTGTGTAATTATCACATAGAATAGGGTAAGAACACACTGGTGATGTCTCCAATATTCCTAAATGAAAATCTACAACGCCTGGTTTTATTACAAAAATGTGATGACTCTGGTTCATCAGAAGACTTACAGTGGTTCCCTGGAAGACTAAGCAAATGCGAGAGTTGAGATGTGTTTTGTTTTAGCAGTTGCATACATTAGCAGTGTGCTGCTACCCAAACATTCTATACGATGGTTACACAGTGGGTATAAAAGCTACTCATGTTTGCCCCCGTCATATTCCATCACGTGGGAAGTCACATGAAGGTGCTGAAATGTGTCAGACTGAGCTGGCAGACTTCAGTAGTGTCAGACTGAGCTGGCAGACTTCAGTAGTGTCAGACTGGCTGGCAGACTTCAGTAGTGTCAGACTGAGCTGGCAGACTTCAGTAGTGTCAGACTGAGCTGGAGACTCAGTAGTGTCAAACAGTAGGAGTACGTCATGAAGGTTCATCAGCTATGGCAGCTTTCAAATATTTCGTTCCAGCAGCGCTGGAATTACTATGACTTGGGAATTACCATCTCTCAAGAGGGAAGGTCCTGAAGGACGACCTGAGGAGGTGGGATGCACCTCGTCACACACCCCTCACCTCCGGGGTGGAGGGAAGAGGATCTGCTCTCCCATGTAAAAAGTAAAGGGGAGCTCTAATCCCAAGAAAAAAATATGATATAGAGCCTAGGTTCTCACAAGAGAGGAAGGAAAGCTCACTCAAAAGGGTTTTGAGGGGGGTAGGGGAAAGGTTGTCCCTTCCCAATACTTGACTAGTGGGCGAGGAGGTGGAAGGAGTAGGGGGTAGACGTCGGGGTTCTGCTCGAACACAACTGTCTACTTGGCAGGAAACTCTAATCGCCATGAAGACGAGTAAGGAAGGTGGTGGGGGAAGGAAAGGAGGGGAGGGGGGCATTGTTTGTTGAACGGGAAATGGGGGAAGGAAGGACCCTTGAGTTCTTAACGGGGGGGGGGTAGAAAGGAAAGGGAAGGGGGTAACCCTTCAGTTATTAATGGGAGTTAGGGATGACCCTTGACTTGTTAACTACCTGCTTGGACCCCTACCCCGTCCTCCCTACCGGCCTCCACTCCCATTAATTATTTTTAATCATAATTGATTATTAAGTAATTTGTATACACACAAAGCACATGTACACTGCCAGAGAAAGATTAGTTTTTTTTTGTATGGCAAATTCAGAAGTTTATATTTTACACAATTTCCCAAGACAGACAGAGAGAGAGAGAGAGACACACACACACACACACACACACGAGTCGTGAAGGCTTGATCCTCCGATCACTAATGCACTCACAGTGGCGACGTTCTCAGTGTTTTATAAGAACATAAGAAAGAAGGAGCACTGCAGCAGGCCTACTGGCCCAAGCTGTTCGTTCTAGATACAGTTAGGTACTGCATCACATCCCCTTGTGGTGAAAGTTGCAGACTTTTATGTTTCTTGTAACGAGCGACGCAGTGTGAGGAGGGTGGTGAGTAGCGACGCAGTGTGAGGAGTGTGGTGAGTTGCGACGCAGTGTGAGGAGGGTGGTGAGTAGCCACGCAGTGTGAGGAGTGTGGTGAGTTGCGACGCAGTGTGAGGAGGGTGGTGAGTAGCGACGCAGTGTGAGGAGGTGGTGAGTAGCACGCAGTGAGGAGGTGGTGAGTAGCCACGCACCGTGAGAGGGTGGTGAGTAGCCACGCACCGTGAGGAGGGTGGTGAGTAGCCACGCAGTGTGAGGAGTGTGGTGAGTAGCCACGCAGTGTGAGGAGTGTGGTGAGTAGCGACGCAGTGTGAGGAGTGTGGTGAGTAGCCACGCACCGTGAGGAGGGTGGTGAGTAGCCACGCACCGTGAGGAGGGTGGTGAGTAGCCACGCACCGTGAGGAGGGTGGTGAGTAGCGACGCAGTGTGAGGAGGGTGGTGAGTAGCGACGCAGTGTGAGGAGGGTGGTGAGTAGCGACGCAGTGTGAGGAGGGTGGTGAGTAGCGACGCAGTGTGAGGAGGGTGGTGAGTAGCGACGCAGTGTGAGGAGGGTGGTGAATAGCAACGCAGTGTGAGGAGGGTGGTGAGTAGCCACGCACCGTGAGGAGTGTGGTGAGTAGCCACGCACCGTGAGGAGGGTGGTGAGTAGCGACGCAGTGTGAGGAGGGTGGTGAGTAGCCACGCACCGTGAGGAGGGTGGTGAGTAGCGACGCAGTGTGAGGAGGGTGGTGAGTAGCGACGCAGTGTGAGGAGGGTGGTGAGTAGCCACGCAGTGTGAGGAGGGTGGTGAGTAGCCACGCAGTGTGAGGAGGGTGGTGAGTAGCGACGCAGTGTGAGGATGGTGGTGAGTAGCGACGCAGTGTGAGGAGGGTGGTGAGTAGCAACGCAGTGTGAGGAGGGTGGTGAGTAGCCACGCACCGTGAGGAGGGTGGTGAGTAGCCACGCACCGTGAGGAGGGTGGTGAGTAGCGACGCAGTGTGAGGAGGGTGGTGAGTAGCGACGCAGTGTGAGGAGGGTGGTGAATAAGAACCCCACAGAGGGCAACAGCTATAAAAAAAAATTCAACGTTTAAGAGAGTGAGCACTTGATGTGAGGGTTTTAAATTTTCTTCTGGCTTAACAGAACGTAGATCTACGTCAGTGCAACTAGTGTTGAGGCTTACAGGACGGTGTTAACCCGTGAGACGTACACAAGAAACGTGCCTCCATGCTCAGGATGGGCTTCCAATCCAAAGAATTTCAGCTACCCCTCCTTTTCCTTGGGTTCAGCCTGATTAGTTCCCACCCACCAAACATAACATTCCTCGACAAGTACTATAACACATTCAACGCCCCTGTGGGCTTTCATTCAAGAATTTCTTCATTAAACCACAGGTAACCAGCAGGTGACTTCACTCGCCCACATCACTGGTCACCACCACCTGCATGCTCAGTGACACATGACCTCCATTCTGGATTTAATTTACCACGGACCTCCACGGACACACTGAACCTGCCCCATCGACCTTTGGGGGAAGGCCTATACATCTTAAGAACCTTCTGTATGAGGTGTGTTGAGAGAGAGAGAGAGAATTACAATTCATGACAAAAAAAAATAATAAATTCAATACGCGCGTGTTTGTGAGCCAGGTTCAAGAACCCAGGTAGCCAGCTGACAGTACCCGTGTGGTCAGCTGAGGGTACCCGTGTAGATAACTGGTTCAACAGGTTGATGAATTAGACACTTGAGTATCTATATTGTGGAAGCGTTTCGCCAACCAGGTGGCGGCCAGCCGACGGTACCCAGGTGGCGGCCAGCCGACGGTACCCAGGTGGCGGCCAGCCGACGGTACCCAGGTGGAGGTCAGTCGCCGGTACCCAGGTATTCGCTTACTAAGGAGATTACAGTCACACTGACAAAATTTAGTTTATAAGCAGGAGTTATACAGATACAAAGGTACTGAATTTTGAACTGATACAAATGTGCCGAGCTGTAAAGTAAGTTTGAAAATATGAACTTTTTACAAAGCACAAAGGACTTAACATACGTGTACTGGACATGTGTGTGTATACATGTCGTGCCGAATAGGTAAAACTGGTCAATTAGCAAGAACTTTTAAAATTAATTCCTTTCTAAAATTTTCTCTTGTACATTAAAAGATATATTTTCTCATTTATATTAATATAAAAATTAACGATTTTGTACCAAAAGAACTTTAGAAAACTTACCTAACCTTATTATAAAAAGTGTAATTTAATTTAGCCTAATCCAACTAAATATATTTTAGATAAGTTTACAATAATTTAATAAACAAACAATGAAATATATATTTTTTTCGTTAAGTTCAGAATGATTTTTGCGAAATTATTGCATACACAAATTATCGCTTGCCCTATTCGGCAAGAAGTGCGTTGCTAGTTAAGCCAAAATAGCAAGTTTTACTTATTCGGCACGACATATATACATTGCGATTAACATTATAAGCTTACGCGAGATTCAGTAGACGTTACGCTTGCAACTTAAAAAAAATATGTATGCTTATAATAAAAATGGAAGCACTAATGGAAAGGTTGAGTAATGGAGTGTGGGGTTGATAATGCGGGGTTGGAAGTATCTTCACCAGGTGCCACATTAACCAGGATGTGGTGGATACAGCAGTAGCCTGGTTGACAGGCAAGCACCAGACGAGCCTGGCCCAAGGCCGGGCTCCGGGAGTTATAAAAACTCTCGGAACTCATCAAAGGTATCTCAAAGGTATAAATATGTAGACTGACTAGGAAGGTCTACTGGAATCAGGAGGAAGCTCTAAAACCGTGGGAGTCGAGAGTCCCAGGTAAGGAAGGATCGTACCCACACAGCAAAGAGAATTCAAGATGCGTTTAGATTTAGATTTCTAACCCGCCAGTTCTACTCGATTCAGCCAACTGGCTTCTGGCCGTTGTTGTGGAGACCATCTGTGACCAACTGTGGCCGCCAGTGCAGTAATATCGCCTAGTGAATATTAAGATTAATATCTGGTAGTTTCAAGGGTTACAAAGGGGGACTATACATGGGTTCGTGAAGGCACTCTGCGGATGTGACACATTAGCTGGACTTACTGAAGGATAGTGAAGGTCTTGAGGGGCGCCCTGATATATCAGTGGGAAGAAACGTCTAAAGCCTCACGCCTTTCATATCCCCTCCTTCCCTCCAGGACTCCCGCAAAACCCTCTTTCACAAATCCCACTCCCACGCTACCCACCCCTCCCACGCGCACACACGCCCACCTGTGTGCGCACGGGCACTATCTTCCCCTCACATACCCCCATCCCTCCTACATACACATTCATGTTTACGTGAGGGCAGGGGGTAAAAATCTACGGATTTTCCTTGGCTTTCTTAGAATAACTAACTGTTCAGAAACAGTGCCAAAGTGAGCCAGGTGATTGAAAATACACGAAAACACCCTAGGTGCCAGTGTGTGTTTCCTCTGAGGCACACACCTGTCTGTATAATAGCAGGTGTCAAGAATATACATATTCTCATAGCAGCAGGTGTCAAGCAACTACCTTTTAGAGTGACTTGCTTTTTTTTTTCTTATCTGTTACTCACAATATATTCCTTCCCTCACGCTTGTCACCCTCTTTCTTGCAATCTCTTCCACCCTTCGCAAACGTCATTCCCTTCCCTCTCTTCTTGCCTCCCTTCATCTCTTTCTTTTCCTTTTCCATTCCCTCCCTATCTCCCCCACATCCCCTTCACAGTTAAGTATAGTTAGTATCACAGATATAACTCCGTACAATTCCGTATAAAATCAATGTATCTGGCATAGGAGTGCAGTTAGAAGCTTGAGTAGGTCTATGACTAAAAGAACGTAGGTAAGAATGTTTACGGAGCAACCTGCAATCTGAACTGATTGACTGATGTTGCAAGTACTTCTGGCAGATGCGATGATCAAACTAAATGCTTGATTGTTCACTTATTGAGAAATATTGATGGATATGTGAAGCACAACCTAGCCACTGCCGTCCACAGGACGGATATGTGAAGCACAAACTAGCCACTGCCGTCCACAGGACGGATATATGAAGCACAACCTAGCCACTGCCGTCCACAGGACGGATATGTGAAGCACAACCTAGCCACTGCCGTCCACAGGACGGATATGTGAAGCACAACCTAGCCACTGCCGTCCACAGGACGGATATGTGAAGCACAACCTAGCCACTGCCGTCCACAGGACGGATATATGACAACTAGCCATGCGTCAGACAATAACAAACCTAGCCACTGCCGTCCACAGGACGGATATTAACACAACCTAGCCACTGCCGTCCAGGACGGATATGTAAGCACAACAGCCTACTGCCGCCACAGGACGGATATGAAAAACACAACTATAGCAATGCTCAGACGGTAATCACTCTGAAGCACCTAGCACGCCAAACATACAAAACACAAACATCTTTTTTCGTGATTGAAATTCACAAACGAAAAAAACAAAAACAAACAAAAAAGAATATCACAAACACATGAAAATCAAATGACTTAAAGTCCCTAAAACTTGAGAAAAATAAGTTTTGTTCCTCTACCTCTCCCTTTTTCACCCTCCTTTCTCTTTTCCCCTCTTCTTCCTCCTCTTCTTCCTCTTCCTTCTCCTTCCTTCTCTTCTTCTCTTCTTCTTCTTCTTCCTTCTCTTCCTCATCTTCTTCCTCCTCCTCTTCTTCCTCCTCCTCCTCCTCCTCCTCTTCTTCCTCCTCCTCCTCCTCCTCTTCGTCCTCTTCTTCCTCCTCTTTTTCCTCGCCCACTTCCCTCCACACCTTCCTATCCTTCACGTTGAAAAGGTCTGACCACGTTAGAAAAAGAAATTGGTGGCCCCCTTCTTTTTTGGTACACGAGTGGGAGGATTAAGAGTGTGCGGGGGTGTGAATATAAGTGTATATAGAGGTCGAGGCCCTTGAGAAAGTACAAGCTCCAGAAAGTACAATCTCCGGTAAGTACAATCTCCAAGAGGGGTCGATCTCCGTACCAAGTAAACACTCCCCCTAGGACAGGTAACCCTGATCAGTTGTCTCACTAGGCTGACGGGACTAATTTACCAGTACACAGCTAACCAGCATAACAATGTAATCACAATGTAAATAAATCTTAAGTCTATTAATCGCATTCGAAGTCGTGTCCATCAAGTCATTCCAAACTACATCATTTAAGAGACAATAACATTTTGAGGGAAGTGTTATCCAGGTCGAACAAGGGGCTGATACTTCTACCACCACGGTCAGGTGACCCAAGGTGTTGGTACTTCTACCACCACGATCAGGTGACCCAAGGTGCTGGTACTTCTACCACCACGGTCAGGTGACCTAACGTCGGGACTAATGGGGAGAAGAGGGGCGAAATTGGGCATGAAATGATGCAAAGTGGGTAGGAGAGTTAGTATCACCTGGGCGTGAGGGTGGGCAGACAACGGGAGTGTTAGGCTTGGGTAGAAAGTGATTTCTTTTGTTTTGTGTTTCCATTATTACCCGACTAAGTTTCAGCCTCAAACGCTACCTTACTACCTTACCTGACTGTAATTAACAGTGTAATTAACATCTGCAGCTTTGCAATATCTGCTAGCAATTGTGCAGTTCTTTGGGTGTCGCGCACGCACACACTCACATATACTGGCACATTCTGCACTGTTCTGTTCCCCCCCACACCTCTATTCGTTTTGTTTGGTTTGCCATCACATTACACAAACATTCCCATTAACACACACAACATCGCTCTCTTTTTTACACCCTACAAGATTCACTTTCAACGTGTAATCTTCCAGCCTGTCTCTTGCATCACTATTGATGAAGTCGGGAGTCACCGCCCTCGCAATCCGGGCCTGGACCAAACCACCTGGTTGCTGGTCTGACCAATCAGACTGTGCTAACAGCACGGAGTCAAAAGCAATCAGGACCCGGGCAGAGAAATCCTTCAAGTTCCAGCTTGAAGAAAAAAGGTTTGTTGATAAATTCCCCTTGGGACATATTACTGCTCTGACTAATACATCAGAGTGAGGGAAGAGTTTAGGGCGCACTGACATGTGCCATCTACATTAGTGGCTCTTGTTCTTCAAGAACTCACGAGTGCTACTATAAATAAGAGGCCTCAGGTTATTACTTCAATTTTATATCCTTGGTAAGGCCTCATTTCGATTATGCCGCTCAGTTCTGGTCTCCATATTACGGAATGGACGTAAATGCTCTGGAAAACATTCTGAGGATGATAGTTGAGCCCCATATTAGAGACCTTCCTACAAGGATAGACTGGGGGCACTGAATTTGCACTCTGGAAATCCGTACAATTAGGGGAAATGTGACTGAAGGGCACAAACGGAAAACAGGATAACAGAGGATATACTGTTGAAAATATCTGACCAAGACAGGATACACAACAATGGATTCAGATGGGTCAAATTTAGATTCAGAAAGACTGAAGGGAAGTACTGGTTTAGCAACAGCTTTGTGGATCACTGGAACAAAGTCCCGAGTAGCGTTACTATAGAGGAATCCGGGACTTTTTAAAAATAAGCGGGACAGGAATAGTAGTGTGTGTGTGTGTGTGTGTGTGTCTCGGCTCCCCCCCCTATAACCCCTCCCCACCCATACCAGTCACCAACAATAACAGCCGCATCGCTGCACGGCACAAACGGGCACAACACCCCCTTCTCCCCACAGCACAAACAGGTACAGCGCTCCCCACATCCCCCACCCACCCACCCACACACACACACACACACACACACACACACACACACACACACAACACACACACACACACACACACACAACACACACACAGAGTCCCTCAACCTTAATTGATGATCCTCTTGATAGAACGCACTTGCAGAATTGTCCTAACAACTGTTAATTAACGTTGTATTCAATGATAGAAGAAAGCTTAGAGGAACGTGGCCTAACAACTATTAAATAGATCACTTGTCCAGGCATAGAGATATTCCATTACACACCTGTACCTAGGATGTTGCACACCTGCACCTAACATAATAATTTGCCAATATTATTATACACTATATAATTTGCCCAAGTATATATATATATATATATATATATATATATATATATATATATATATATATATATATATAGGAATAGTATAGAAATTCAGGACTATCTTGACTATCATAAATAAGGTTCATAGAGGGTAGGCTGAGACACTTAGTGGTGGTAGTGAGGTGACCAGCAAGGACTAGACACAGGTAGGTCAGGTCCCCAGAGAGTGCTCTTCCAGGTAGCAGGCAGCTCCCAGCTAGCTGCTACCTATGTTGAGGGATCAGGTGGTCAATGTATTATGAGGACACAAAAACTCACCTATACACCTATACAAAAATATATATTAAAAGTAACATATACAACCTACAATCTACTCTTCTACAACCAACATCACCACCCTCCAGTTCACATTTGCCCAGTACTCACATTGGCTCACTTGAAGAGTTTCACTACTCTTGGAGCCCGGCCATGGGCCAGGCTCGTCTGGTGCTTGCCTGGTCAACCAGGCTGTTGCTGCTGGAGGCCCGAAGCCTCAAAATATAGTGTACAAGTCAAAACTCGATCAATTAACTTTCCTTCCTCTATTTTCTCTACACACGCACCTCCACGCCCATATAGTCGACACCTACACCAAAATCCCTCTCAAAACTCCCTTCCACAGCCATCAACACTTGATCTCACCACACATGCCAGTCCCACCCAAACATACCCTCAACAACCCTCTTCCAATGCCTCACCCAACCCCACCGTACAATACACCGTAGGTAAACCCCATTAAATACAGATTCTCAGTGAGAATGGTCGAAGGAGTGGTGGGTGATGGCTTGCAGGTGTGGTGGGTGTGAAGGCGTGCAGGTGTGATGGGTGTGCAGGTGTGGTGAGTGTGCAGGTGTACAGTGAATCAGTCCCTGGTGTGAATGGAACTGGTCCTGACAGTATCTGAAAAACACGTATCATAACGTTAAACTTTGAAGGGGTGGAGGGGGTAAGCCAGCGGAAGGCCTCTGTCAGATGACCAGAAGCTCCAGTGGCTGGTCATCATATAACTAAGAACTGCGCTAGGAAACAATTGTCTTGTTTTCTGGAGAATCTTACCTAACAGTTATTTAATGACGTAGTAGTAACTAGACAGTAAATACAGTACGCGAAGTTCACAGTTGAAGGACCATTTAGATGTACAGCCCCGCTGGCCTGGTGGCTAAAGCTCTCGCTTCACGCACGGAGGGCCCGGGTTCAATTCCCGGCGGGGCGGAAACATTTCGAAGTGTTTCCTTACACACACACACAATACAACAGGCCTAGTGTCTAATCGACATGTGCCTAGGACAAAATGGTAACTAACACACACATATATTTTACAGTAAATGCTCTTAACATACCTCAGTTCTTTTTAAAGCCCAGCCATATCTAAAGTATACTACCACCCCAGGATGCCACCCACAACAGTCGCCTAACACCCACGTACCTACTTACTGCTAGGTGAACAGGGGCAGCAGGTGTAAGGAAACAGGCCCAACGTTTCCACCCGGCCGGGAATCCAACAACGGACACTCGGTATGTGAGCCAAGAGCGCTATCAACCAAGCCACAGGACTCAGGAACGTTTGTCAGTTAACAGTTATTTATTAATCAGAAGTAAGCGCCAAACCCACAAGGGTCATACAGTTAAAGTTAGTCAAGTAAGGAAGATTAAGGTGCTGACCTACTCACGGAGTCAAGTCTGACCGGGTCACCTCCCCTTTCTTCCACGGCAAGTTTAGACCTCCGCTGCTTTACCATGGCTTGACGAACGTTGAAGGCATCTTCCCACTCTGTAAAATACAGATTCATTAACTACGACGGGAAGGGGAAGGGGTCATTCAGTGACTGGGGTTAAATGGGGGGAGGGGGGCATTCACGTGTGATCCAGAGGGAAGAATTGTTAAAATGCCTTGGATTAGGATCCCTTAAAGGAGATCTTTCCACATTAACATCAAAGAAATTGACAGGAAACTGACCTTAAAAGTGTTTTTTTTTCTTCATAGTTTGTGGTTGGTAACTTCTCTAGCAAATTTGAAAGCTCAATTAGACCCCTTTTAAGACGCTTTTAAATACATTTTATGTCTTGGCCAGCCATGCAAGACTCCCTTAGACACTGAACACTACTGGTTCTTTGTGGTGAATTCAACTGGTACTCTGAAAAAACACTGGTTTGGCTTATTTTCTGGTTTAAAGCCTATCAACGACACCAGGCGCGTTACAATTTCACCCGTACACCACCAGTCGAAACTATTGCAAGTCCTAAATAAAAAGCAGTGTGTATAATACACACACACATATTATATATATATACACTGAAATATACGGCTCTCGGTGTATAGACAGTTATATGGTTAATGAGGGGGAGGGGGTTTAAACCCTATCGACTATACTAGGATCATTAGGTTACAAGTAACCTTCTCACCACCAAACAAGAATGGTTTCATCTCTAATATTGGGATTAAACTCTTAGCATATAGTATATACCCTGAGAGGTATACACCTCTCTCGGTGTATATATCCCCTGCACGATAACCTCTTCACCAGATAAGAATATTTTAATTCCAATTTTAGGGATTCAAGCATTCTCAGCATTATATATGCTGAGAGAAATACACCACCTCAGTGTATATATCCTGTGTTGTACCTGTAACACTGCCCCCATAGTGTGTTGTACCTGCAACACTGCCCCATACAGTGTTGTACCTGCAACACTGCCCCACACAGTGTTGTACCTGCAACACTGCCCCATACAGTATTGTACCTGCAACACTGCTCCATACAGTGTTGTACCTGTAACACTGCCCCATACAGTGTATTGTACCTGCAACACTGGCCCATAGTGTTGTACCTGTAACACTGCCCCCACAGTGTATTGTACCTGCAACACTGCCCGTGTTGTACCTGTAACACTGCCCCACACAGTGTGTTGTACCTGTAACGCTGCCCCCACAGTGTTGTACCTGCAACACTGCCCCCACACTGTGTTGTACCTGCAACACTGCCCCACAGTGTGTTGTACCTGCAACACTGCCCCACACTGTGTTGTACCTGTACACTGGCCCACACAGTGTATTGTACCTGTAACTGCCCCAAACAGTGTGTTGTACCTGCAACACTGCCCCAGTGTTGTACCTGCAACACTGCCCCAGTGTTGTACCTGCAACACTGCCCCACAGTGTTGTACCTGCAACACTGCCCCACAGTGTTGTACCTGCATCACTGCCCCAAACAGTGTGTTGTACCTGCAACACTGCCCCACACAGTGTTGTACCTGCAACACTGCCCCAGTGTTGTACCTGCAACACTGCCCCAGTGTTGTACCTGCAACACTGCCCCAGTGTTGTACCTGCAACACTGCCCCAGTGTTGTACCTGCAACACTGCCCGTGTTGTACCTGCAACACTGCCCCACACAGTGTTGTACCTGTACACTGGCCCCCACAGTGTATTGTACCTGTAACTGCCCCAAACAATGTGTTGTACCTGCAACACTGCCCACGCTGTGTTGTGTTGACTCTGGCTGGTCAGCCATCTTCACTACCTGGGTCAAACCGTTCCTTCGCATTTTATAAAAATTCCCAACATAGTGGCTTCTCTAAACCCATTAACCATTTCCTTTGCTTTATTCCATTCCAAATTTTACACTACATTTACTGGGGCGGGTTATCAATGGTTAGTTATTAACGAATAATGAGTAGTTACAAAAATATTATGTGCTCGCGCCTTCTGGAATAAAAAATATGCTAGACGGGTCCAAGTCACCTACTAGGCGTGGTGGGTTAAATACTTTTTTTTATGGTAAATAAATAGAAAACTTGTTCTTGTGAACTGAGAAGAATTTAATAGAGTTAATATTATCATATTGACGAGGACGAGCTAAACCCGTTGGGGGTCCAACACCGCCTGGAGGAAGGGGGGGAGGGTAGGGTTATGGGAGACAATCAGATGTCAATGGAAGACACAGGTAGCTCCAAATTCTTGAATCCAGAGCCCTTCCCTGACATCAAGCCTCCCTCTCCTCCCCTTGAAACAAGGAAGGGGAGACAAGGCTGGTGTAGGAGTGACCCATGAAGGTCAGAGTGACCTTTTATGACACCTGTCACACTGAGGATGTCAGTGTCTCAGTCTGGGCTACACAGTGTTGAGGTGGGGTGTAAACGGAAGCAGGAAAAGTGGAATTAATTTATTCTCTCTCTCTCTCTCTCTCTCTCTCTCTCTCTCTCTCTCTCTCCTCTCTCTCTCTCTCTCTCCTCATGTATGTATCACCTACATATTCTTCACCGAAACTTATTTATATATGTCGTGCCGAATAGGTAAAACTTGCTATTTTGGCTTAAATAGCAACGCTCTTCTTGCCGAATAAGGCAAGCGAAAATTTGTGTATGCAATAATTTCTCAAAAATCATTCTGAACTTAACGAAAAAAATATATTTCATTGTGTTTGTTTATTAATAAATAACTGTGGTACAAAATTATTAATTTTTACATTAACATAAATGAATATATATATATATATATATATATATATATATATATATATATATATATATATCTTTAAACGTATATGAGAAAATTTTAGAAAGGACTTAATTTTCACTAAGTTCTTGTTATTTGACCAATTTTACCTATTCGACACGACATTAACATCTCCGAGGCTGTGGGTCCCCACGGTCTACGCTAGCAGTGCAACATGACATTGACATCTCCGAGGCTGTGGGTCCCCACGGTCTACGCTAGCAGCGCAACATGACATTGACATCTCCGAGGCTGTGGGTCCCCACGGTCTACGCTAGCAGTGCAACATGACATTGACATCTCCGAGGCTGTGGGTCCCCACGGTCTACGCTAGCAGCGCAACATGACATTGACATCTCCGAGGCTATGGGTCCCCACGGTCTACGCTAGCAGCGCAACATGACATTGACATCTCCGAGGCTATGGGTCCCCACGGTCTACGCTAGCAGCGCAACTCCTACGTCTAACTTATATAAATTAAAAGACCTACTTTTAAAAATAAACTCCTTTATATCGGCAACTAGCTTATTTTAGCGTTGAGTGATGGACGAGGCTCACCGTGACACGGAGGTGTCAAACTCCTGACACGGAGGTGTCAAACGATCGGACACGGAGGTGTCAAATACGCCACGCCGCTGTAAACAAGTGTGACGCCCCGTAAGTCCCCTACATTTGTAACCCCTGGACATCGGCGCCACCTGCCGCGTACGGTCGTGTTTACCGCCTCGCATTATTGCGCCCATCCACCACCAGCCTGCAGTATCACCCATGCGGGTTTAGTGCACACCCCTTCTTTTGGAATGTAATGATTATGATGATAATTACCCCCCCCCCCCCGAGAGAAGAACCATACCTTAGTGGCACACACACACATATAGTATATAATATATATATATATATATATATATATATATATATATATATATATATATATATATATATTATATATATATATATATTATAAAACACAAGGCCATTACATTATGGTGTATTTAAGGTATATCCTTTAATACTGGGGATTAATACTGAAGGGTGCATGTGACTGGTATAAATGTGTTGTGGCCGGAATTACTCTGTCATGTGACCAACACCAGAGAGAAGGTCAGAGGAACAGCAGCGGGGATTGACCCTGACAGCCCTGCTCGACAGGTCCCACAGGTACCAACAACAGGAGGTTGACCCTGACAGCCCTGGTCGACAGATCCCACAGGTACCAACAACAGGAGGTTGACCCTGACACCCCTGGTCGACAGGTCCCACAGGTACCAACAACAGGATGCTGACCCTGACAGCCCTGATCGACATGTCCCACAGGTACCAACAACAGGAGGTTGATCGACAGGTCCCACAGGTACCAACAATAGGAGGTTGACCCTGACACCCCTGGTCGACAGGTCCCACAGGTACCAACAACAGGAGGTTGACCCTGACACCCCTGGTCGGCAGGTACCTACAAGGGCCACTGTCACTTCCTCCACTCTGTGATTTCTGCTGGAGTTCCTTTGCAATAAGTGTGCAACCATGAGCTAACGCTTTAAAAAATAAATTAGAGAAAAGAGGTGAGGGTCGTAAGAGAGAGAGAGAGAGAGAGAGAGAGAGAGAGAGAGAGAGAGAGAGAGAGAGAGAGAGAGAGAGAGAGAGAGAGGTTCTAACTCTCAGAGAGGAAGAGCATTTATTTCGATAAGAGGGAAAATAAGGAATTACTGATAACGAACGTTGAAATGGCTGACTGTAACGAATAGGTGGGAGAAGCAGGTTTGAGGTACGTAAATTGTTCTGCTGTTCTTCAGGACGAGTGTACAGTGGTGAGTGATGAGTGTACAGTGATGGGTGAGGACGAGTGTACAGTGGTGGGTGATGAGTGTACAGTGGTGGGTGAGGACGAGTGTACAGTGGTGGGTGATGACGAGTGTACAGTGGTGGGTGTTGACGAGTGTACAGTGGTGGGTGATGACGAGTGTACAGTGGTGGGTGTTGACGAGTGTACAGTGGTGGGTGATGACGAGTGTACAGTGGTGGGTGACGAGTGTACAGTGGTGGGTGACGAGTGTACATTGGTGGGTGAGGACTGCACAGTAGTGAACTAGGAAACAGACACTGGGAATGCCTCTGTAAGTGTATGTCTCAGTCAACACCCCAGCACTACACTTGTGTCTTACATACACGAAGCGAAGGTAAGAAATGTTGACAAATTGTTCAGAGAACCGACAGGTTGGTAAACTAGACACATGTGCGACACCTGCGAGTCTTTACTGTGGAGACGTTTCTCCACACCGTGGCTTCATCAGTCCTATACAAAGAAGAATGGTGAAGATCAGGAGTTTGAGGGAATCAGTCCCTCAACCTCTAGTCGATGTAATCAGCCCATCAAGATTAATATATATATATATATATATATATATATATATATATATATATATATATATATATATAAGAACATAAGAAAGAAGGAACACTGCAGCAGGCCTACTGGCCCATGCAAGGCAGGTCCAAGTCTCCCACCGGCTTAAGCCAATGCCCAGACCCAGCCAGGTCAGGTTACATTCACTTAAGGAAGGAGCACGGCATCTGACCTAGTAGCACAAACTAGTCAGGTACAACTCACACCCACCCGCACCCACTCATATATTTATCTAGCCTATTTTTAAAACTACACAACGTTTTAGCCTCTATAACTGTACTCGGGAGTTTCTTCCACTCATCGACAACTCTATTACCAAACCAATGCTTTCCTATATCCCTTCTGAATCTGAATTTATCCAACTTAAAGCCATTGCTTCGAGTCCTGTCAATACAAGATATTTTTAGCACGCTATTTACATCCCCTTTATTTATTCCTGTTTTCCATTTATATACCTCAATCATATCCCCCCTAATTCTACGCCTTTCTAGAGAGTGCAGATTCAGGGCCCTCAGTCTATCCTCATAGGGAAGATTTCTGATACATGGAATCAACTTAGTCATCCTCCTTTGTACATTTTACAGAGCATTTATATCCATTCTGTAATACGGTGACCAAAACTGTGCAGCATAATCTAGATGAGGCCTAACCAAGGATATATAGAGTTGAAGAACAACCTGAGGACTCCTATTATTTATGCTTCTTGATATGAAGCCAAGGATTCTGTTTGCTTTATTGCGAACACTTATGCACTGCTGTCTTGGGTTTAGATTACTGCTAACCAGAACTCCTAAATCCTTTTCGCAATCAGTAGTATTAAGATCTACATTATTTAGTTTATATGTGGCATGGTTATTGTCCTGTCCAATATTTAGAACTTTGCATTTATCTATATTAAACTGCATCTGCCACTTCTCCGACCACTGCATCAGTCTATTCAAATCTTCCTGGAGTGCTCTAATGTCCTCATTTGAATGAATTGGACGGCCTATTTTGGTGTCATCGGCAAACTTGCTTATGTCGCTATTTATTCCCTCATCTATGTCGTTTATGTAGATTGTGAACAACAAGGGGCCCAATACTGACGCCTGTGGAACACCACTTGTGACGCTTCCCCACTCTGATTTCTCCCCATTTATGCAAACTCTCTGCTGCCTATTTGTCAACCATGCCTCTATCCAGATATATATATATATATATATATATATATATATATATATATATATATATATATATATATATATATATATATATATTATATATAACTAATTTTATAACTGGCCAGAATGGCGCCTTTATTTCTGAGAGTAAAAAAAATCAATATGGAAAGCGTCTTCTCAATTGACTTTACTAATTACGCAAATATTTTGCCAGCAGCGGAGAAGAAGAAGCCGCCGGGGATGTGAAAGTGGTCAAACTCTAGCTCCTGGCCCCTGCCTCCTCCGTCTCCTAGTGTTGGTCTTTAGGTGCTATTATTATTATTCTTGTTTGTATTATTATATTTATTATTATTATTATTATTATTATTTATTGTTGTTGTTATACTCATGGGGGAGCGCTAAACCTGAATGGGTCATACGGTGCCTGGGGGAATGTGAGGCAGTCAGGTGTAATCCAGGGAATGAGAGGAGGCAGCTCGAATTCCTTCGATCAAGAGCCCTTTACTGGCACCATATCTCCTCCTTTGAAGAGTTGAACGCCAAGGGTTCACATCAGGGGTTCACACCAAGGGTTCACACCAAGGGTTCACACCAAGGGTTCACACCAAGGGTTCCCATCAAGGGTTCACACCAAGGGTTCACACCAAGGGTTCACATCAAGGGTTCACATCAAGGGTTCACATCAAGGGTTCACACCAAGGGTTCCCATCAAGGGTTCACACCAAGGGTTCCCATCAAGGTTCACATCAAGGGTTCACACCAAGGGTTCACATCAAGGGTTCACACCAAGGGTTCACATCAGGGGTTCACATCAAGGGTTCACATCATGGGTTCACAGCACATCACTGCAGCAAGAAGGTGAATACACTCACTGAGCGAGGGTTGTTTCAACTCACTCAGGTTCTAAGGTGTGTGTGTGTACGTGTGTGTGTACGTGTGTGTGTGTACGTGTGTGTGTACGTGTGTGTGTACGTGTGTGTGTGTACGTGTGTGTGTACGTGTGTGTGTACGTGTGTGTGTGTACGTGTGTGTGTACGTGTGTGTGTACGTGTGTGTGTGTACGTGTACTCACCTAATTGTGGTTGCAGGGGTCGAGACTCAGCTCCTGGCCCCGCCTCTGCGCTGCCCGCTACTGGGTATCTGCTCTCCCTGCTCCATGAGCTTTATCATACCTTGTCTTAAAACTGTGTATGGTTCCTGCCTCCACTATGTCTTTCTCTAGACTATTCCACTTCCTGACTACTCTGTGGCTGAAGAAATGCTTCCTAACATGTGTGTGTGTACGTGTGTGTGTACGTGTGTGTGTGTACGTGTGTGTGTACGTGTGTGTGTGTACGTGTGTGTGTACGTGTGTGTGTACGTGTGTGTGTGTACGTGTGTGTGTGTACGTGTATGTGTGTGTGTGTGTACACTCACCTAATTGTGGTTGCAGGGTTGAGTCATAGTTCCTGGCCCCGCCTCTTCATTGGTCACCACTAGGTGTATGTGTGCGCGCGCACGCGCACGCTGACGTACACATACTCGCTTATTAGCGTCTACCGGTGTTGAACCCCAGCTCTTGGATTCAGACCAATAATGCATGTATGTGTGCTCACCTAATTGTGGTTGCACGGTTCGAACTCAACTCCTTCCCCCCCCCCTTTGTCTGCTGGTTGCGTGAGCCCTGTCATACCTATTCATAAAACTATGTATGATTTCTGCCTCTACCACTTACCTGTCCAGGTCGTGCCATTTCCCGACCACTCTAAGGCTAAAGAAGTATTTCCTAACATCCCCGTGACTCATCTGTGCTTTCAACTACCAGGTGTGATCTCATGTACCTGAGATCTGCTTCTCAGACTCAGTTATCCTGCGCATTCCAGTGAGGATATTGTAAGTCGTAATTATGTCACCTCAGGTTCTTATGTCCTCTAATTTCGTCAGGCTTAGCTCCTCTAGCCTTTTCTCATAGTTAATACCCCTCAGCTCTGAGACTAGTTTCATTGTAAACCTTTCCACTTTTTTCAAGCTTCTTTATATGCTTTATCAGATGTGGGTTCCATACTGGCGCTGCATACTCCAAGACGGGCCTGACGTATGTCGTGTACATGTTCGTGTATGCTTCCTTGTTTATGATCCGGAAACCTACTCTTAAATTTGCCCGTCTCGCGTGTGTTGCAGCTGTTATTCGGTTGATGTTTGCCTCAGGTGAGATGTTTGAAGTTAAGCTCACCCCGAGGTCCTTCTCTCTGTTTCAGGGAGGTTTGCAGTATTTGTCCCCCGAGCCTGTACTCTGTTTCTGGTCGTCTTTGCTCTGCTTAGATTTTCATAACTTTGCATTTGTTGGTGTTAAATTCTAATAGCCACTTGTCAGAATAGTCTTGAAGCTTGTCCAGATCTATTTGTAGTCTTTCCTGGTCTACTCTTGCTTCCAGCATCCTCATTTGTTTCATATCATCTGCGAACAGTGACACCTCTGACATGATTTCCTCTGGCATGTCATTTACATACACAAGAAACAGTACTGATCTAAGTACTGACCCTTGTGGAACCCCCACTCGTCACACTCACCCATCCCAACACTCTCCTGACAGTAACTCGTTGCTTCCTTCCCGTTCAGCATTCCTTGATCCACTGCAGTGCTTTTCCTGTAATGTCTGCCTGCTCCTCTAGCTCTTGTCCCAGTCTCTTGTGGGATACTGTATCGAACGTTTTCTCGTAATCCAAAAAAATATGCAGATAATCTTCTCCATAACCTTACGTACTATACATGCCAATGACACTGGCCTTTAGTTTAATACTACCTGTCTGTCCCCTTCCTTTAAGTACTGGAAGTACAATCGCTGTTTTCCAGACCCCTGGCAGCTTCCTTGTTTCAATCGACTTGAAGATCGCTGCTAATGGATCACACAGTTCCTCTGCTC
Organism: Cherax destructor; assembly: GCA_009830355.1. Lineage (NCBI taxonomy): Eukaryota > Metazoa > Arthropoda > Malacostraca > Decapoda > Parastacidae > Cherax > Cherax destructor. Next base: position 113,940 of record WNWK01002643.1, on the reverse strand, counting down.
TTTCTCTCAGAATCCACGAGAATATGCTGGCTGGTCCCATTGCTTTCGAAGTCTCTAGTTCACTCAGAGAGTCCCTCATCTCTCCTTCTGCTGTTTGTATTGTGTCCAATACTCGTTGGTGTGTCTGTGTGTGCATGCCTGTGTGTGAGTGCGTGTGTGCACGTTTATGCGTGCGTGCACGTACGTGCGCACTCGTGTGTGCTAAAAATGGAGGCCAGTTATTGGTGCGTGCAAGTATAAGAAAGGGGTGAGGCGTGCATGACATACCCAGACGAAACAGCTGTGTACGCCAGACAACAGCTGGATGAGTACAGCAGGTAACAGCCAGCTGCACACGCCAACACCACCATCACATATCCCACCTGCACCACCACCATCGCTACTATTACCACCACCACCACCTGCACCACCACCACCACCTGCACCACCACCACCACCACCTGCACCACCACCACCACCTGCACCACCACCACCACCTGCACCACCACCACTCCCACCAACACCACAACCACCACTACAACCATCCCCACCAATAGCACCGTCACTGTTACCAGTAGCACCGTCACTGTTACCAGTAGCACCGTCACTGTTACCAGTAGCACCGTCACTGTTACCAGTAGCACCGTCACTGTTACCAGTAGCACTGTCAGTCTTACCATCAACAACAGTTCCTTGGTCTTGTGTTGAGTTGCTTAGCGATGCGCACTGGAGGTAACGTTGGGTGTGTCTTGTTGTGGCCACTGATTAAGACGGCCAGGTGCTGCTGGCCAGGTGTGCAGCAGGTGTCTACCAGGGAACCTGGAGGTATATTAAATGATCCAGGTGTGTAGGAGGGAACCTAAGAGCACATTAAAAGGCCCTGAAGGAGCCTGTAAAGTTATGGATCACGGTTCGAGCCTCCCGACCATCCTCCTGTATTTTTTCAACAAGTCGGCCGTCTCCCACCGAGGCAGAGTGACCCAAAAAGAAAGAAAATCCCCAAAAAGAAAATACTTTTATCATCATTCAACACTTTCACCTCACTCATACATAATCACTGTCTTTGCAGAGGCGCTCAGATACGACAGTTTAGAAGTCCCTCCAAAACTGCCAATACTCAAACCCCTCCTTTAAAATGCAGGCATTGTACTTCCTATTTCCAGGACTCAAGTCCGGCTAACCGGTTTCCCTGAATCCCTTCACTAAATATTACCGTGTTTACACTCCAACAGCTCGTCAGGTCCCAAAAACCATTCGTCTCCATTCACTCCTATCTAACACGCTCACACATGCTCACTGGAAGTCCAAGCCCCTCGCCCACAATACCTCCTTTACCTCCTCCCTCCAACCTTTTCGAGGACGACCCCTACCCTGCCTTCCTTCCCCTACAAATTTATACGCTCTCCAAGTCATTCTACTTTGATCCATTCTCTCTAAATGACCAAACCACCTCAACAACCCCTCTTCAGCCCTCTGACTAATACTTTTAGTAACTCCACACCTTCTCCTAATTTCTACATTCCGAATTTTCTGCATAATATTTACACCACACATTGCCCTTAGACAGGACATCTCCACTGCCTCCAGCCTCCTCCTCGCTGCAGCATTTACAACCCAAACTTCACACCCATATAAGAGTGTTGGTACCACTATACTTTCGTACATTCCCTTACATTAACCTCATCCTTCATAAACCCATCCACTGACACGTCAACTCCCAAATATCTGAAAACATTCACTTCTTCCAAGCTATAAAAGATGCAAAACTATCACAGGGGGAGAGTTGAATGATAGCTCTAGGCCTTTCGTGTTGCAATCAAAGCATCATCGAGAGCTTGCAATGTTGCAGAAATGAGTAGGAAGTCCAAGCAGATTCGTTCAGGGAAGGAGCGAGACGTAGGCCTACTGGCCTATGCTTGCAGGTTGAACTTACACCCATGCACGGCCACTCGTGTTCCCGTATAGTCTCCGTGTTGCATTTAAGACACGTATGTAGCAGTTAGGTTTCTTTAGTCCGAAACGTTTCGCCTACACAGTATGCTTCTTCAGTCGAATACAGAGGAGACAGCGGAGACAGACTGAGACGCTGATGCAACATTTGGGAATCTTGACTGAGAAAACGTTTCGCCAGCCAGTGACTTCGTCAGTCCAATACAAAGAATCCACTTCAACGCCAGGTTGAGGGACTGATTACCTCAGACTCCTCCTCTCTTTACATCGTTCTTCTTTGTATTGGACTGATGAAGCCACTGTGTGGCGTAACGTTTTATCAATAAAGATATCCAAATGTTGCATAAGTGTCTCTCGTTTTTCAAATTGTCCGTGAACCCCTCCCCCCACCATTGTTCGTAAACCCTCCCCCACCATTGTCCGTGAACCCTTCCCCACCATTGTCCGTGAACCCCTCCCCACCATTGTCCGTAAACCCCTCCCCACCACTGTCCGTAAACCCCTTCCCACCACTGTCTATGAACCCCTCCCCACCATTGTCCGTGAACCCCTTCCCCACCACTGTTCGTGAACCCCTCCCCACCATTGTCCGTAAGCCTCTCCCCCACCATTGACCGTAAATCCCTCCATCACCATTGTCCGTGAACCCCTCTCCCACCACTGTCCGTGAACCCTCCCCTACCATTGTCCGTGAACCCCTCCCCCACCATTGTCCGTGAACCCCTCCCCCACCATTGTCCGTGAACCCCTCCCCACCATTGTCCGTGAACCCCTCCCCACCACTGTCCGTGAACCCTTCCCACCACTGTCTATGAACCCCTCCCCCACCATTGTCCGTGAACACCTCCCCACCATGGTCCGTGAACCCTTCCCCAACCACTGTCCGTAAACCCCTCCCCACCAGACCGTAAACCTTTCCCCCACCATTGTCCGGGAACTACTCCCCCACCATTGTCCGTGAACCCCTCCCCACCATTGTCCGTGAACCCCTCCCCACCATTGTCCGTAAACCCCTCCCCACCACTGTCCGTGAACCCCTTCCCACCACTGTCTATGAACCCCTCCCCCACCATTGTCCGTGAACCCCTTCCCCACCACTGTTCGTGAACCCCTCCCCACAATTGTCCGTAAGCCTCTCCCCCACCATTGACCGTAAATCCCTCCATCACCATTGTCCGTGAACCCCTCTCCCACCATGTCCGTGAACCCCTCCCCTACCATTGTCCGTGAACCCCTCCCCCACCATTGTCCGTGAACCCCTCCCCACCATTGTCCGTGAACCCCTCCCCACCATTGTCCGTGAACCCCTCCCCACCATTGTCCGTAAACCCCTCCCTACCACTGTCCGTGAACCCCTTCCCACCACTGTCTATGAACCCCTTCCCCACCATTGTCCGTGAACCCCTTACCCACCACTGTTCGTGAACCCCTCCCCACCATTGTCCGTAAACCTCTTCCCCACCATTGTTCGTAAATCCCTCCATCACCATTGCCCGTGAACCCCTCTCCCACTACTGTCCGTGAACCCCTCCCCTACCATTGTCCGTGAACCCCTCCCCCACCTTTGTCCGTGAACCCCACCCTACCATTGTCCGTGAACCCCTCTCCCATCATTGTCCGTGAACCCCTCCCTCACCATTATCCGTGAACCCCTCCCCCACCATTGTCCGTGAACCCCTCCCCCTCGGTTCTACCTTGCAGGTGGGCAGGTCATGCTGGGGCGGCAGGTCACTCCCTCCGCGACTCAGGTCAAAGGTCACATTCCATCGTCTACTAAGGTCATTCCCTCATGTTGCAGGTGTCGGAAATCCATTGTTGAAGGTCTGTGTTTGAGGTGAAGGGAAGGAGGGGAGGCCTAGGTGCCAGATGAAGGGAAGGAGGGGGAGGCCTAGGTGCCAGATGAAGGAGTGGTAGCCTTAAGTGAAGGGAAGAAGTAGGGACCTAGGTGAAGGGAAGGAGTAGGGACCTAGGTGAAGGGAAGGAGTAGGGACCTAGGTGAAGGAAAGGGGTAGGGACCTAGGTGAAGGGAAGGAGTAGGGACCTAGGTGAAGGAAAGGGGTAAAGACCTAGGTGAAGGGAAGGGGTAGGGACCTAGGTGAAGGGAAGGGGTAGGGACCTAGGTGAAGGGAAGGGGTAGGGACCTACGTGAAGGGAAGGGTAATGACCTAGTTGTAAGGGTTAGGGACCTAGGAGAAGGGTTAAGTGTAAGGGGTAGAAACCTAGGTGAAGGGAAGGAGAAGGGCTAGGTGTGAGGAGTGGGGACCTAGGCGAAGGGAAGGTTAGGGACCTAGTTGTAAGGGGTAGAGACCTAGGTGAAGGAAGGGGTAGGGACCTATTAGAAGGGTTAAGTGTAAGGGGTAGGATCCTAGGTGAAGGGAAGGAGAAGGGCTAGGATCCCAGGTGAAGGGAAGGAGAAGGGCTAGGTGTGAGGGGTAGGGACACAGGTGAAGGGAAGGAGAAGGGCTAGGTGTGAGGGGTAGGGACACAGGTGAAGGGAAGGAGAAGGGCTAGGTGTGAGGGGTAGGGACACAGGTGAAGGGAAGGTAGGCTAGATGCTAGGGGAAGGGGTGGTAGACCTAGATGAAGGTGAATGGACAAGACTAAGTGTGAAGGGAAGCGTGGGAACTCAGGTGAAGGGAAGAACATAAGAAAGAAGGAGCACTGTAGTAGGCCTACTGGCCCATGCTAGGCAGGTCCAAGTCACCTACTGGCCCATGCTAGGCAGGTCTAAGTCACCTACTGGCCCATGCTAGGCAGGGCCAAGTCACCTACTGGCCCATGCTAGGCAGGTCCAAATCACCTACTGGCCCATGCTAGGCAGGTCCAAGTCACCTACTGGACCATGCTAGGCAGATCCAAGTCACCTACTGGCCCATTCTAGGTAGGTCCAAGACACCTACTGGCCCATACTAGGCAGGTCCTAGTCACCTACTGGTCCATGCTAGGCAGGTCCAAGTCACCTACTGGCCCATGCAAGGCAGGTCCAAGTCACCTACTGGCCCAAGCCAGGTGTGAGAAAGGGGGTGGGGGAAATAGCCGAGGGAAAGGGGAGAGATAAGAGTGAGGGGGAAAGAGATGTGGACTTAGGTGAAGGAAGGGAGGAGGCTAGGTGAGAGAGGAAAGGGAGGTAGATTTAGGTGAAGAGAGAGAGAGAGAGAGAAGAGAGAGAGAGAGAGAGAGAGAGAGAGAGAGAGAGAAGAATGGAAGGGAAAATCACAGGGATTATGGGAACTTTATCCAATGACCAGTACCAGACAGGTATTGTTTAACGAGTCTCAGTAATGCGTTCAATGAGGGTATGGTGTCAGGTTACGTTCAACGAGGGTATGGTGTCAGGTTACGTTCAACGAGGGTATGGTGTCAGGTTACGTTCAACGAGGGCATGGTATTAGGTTACGTTCAACGAGGGTATGGTATTAGGCTACGTTCAACGAGGGTATGGTATTAGGCTACGTTCAACGAGGGTATGATATTAGGTTCTGTTCAACGAGGGTATGGTATTAGGTTACGTTCAACGAGGGTATGGTATTAGGTTACATTCAACAAGGGTATGGTATTAGGTTACGTTCAACGAGGGTATGGTATCAGGTTCCGTTCAACGAGGGTATGGTATTAGGTTACATTCAACAAGGGTATGGTATTAGGTTACGTTCAACGAGGGTATGGTATCAGGTTCCGTTCAACGAGGGTATGGTATTAGGTTACATTCAACAAGGGTATGGTATTAGGTTACGTTCAACGTGGGTATGGTATCAGGCCCCGTTCAACGAGGGTATGCCTAAGAACTCCTATCCTAGAACAGAACAGAACAGAACAAGTGTAGGGAAGACCCTTTCGGGTGAAGTGGGGAAGTGGGTATAGTGTAAGAATAGTTGGGTGAGAGGAAGAATATTTAGTAGGAGAGATAGTACCAGGGCTTAACCCAGTAGCTAGGTAGATAGTGATTCAGGATTTTGCAGCTTTATCGACTTGGACACGGCATGGGAGTTCTGTGGTACAGGGCTGGCACAAACAACAACACTGCAAGGCACAAGGGCTACTCACTTTTTAGGTATTAAAACAAATTAAAATAAAGGTTAAAAAGGACATCTTCAAAGGTCCACCCCTGTGAAGACAGGGATGCAGCTATGTTAGCTGTTACTGTGGGCTATTATTAGTGAATAGGGGGTTTGGAGCAGGATCTAGGATCGAATAGAATAAGTTATGTGTGTTGTTGGGTCTACGTATAATGTCGTCTAAGTACGTGGTCCAATGGTCATGTCTGGTCTCAAGTCTGTCAATTTTATTTGTCGCTGAGTGTCTTCCAGTACACATTCAAGGCCGGAATGTTCGCCTGGATGTGAAGGGATTCACTTGTAAGAAAGTCATCCCACCTGGTATTAGACACCCAGCGCAGAGCTTTGTTCTGGATGCGCTGTAGCTTGAGCTTATTGGTGTTTGCAGCTAAGGAGAGAGCTAGAGGGCAGTAGGTCAGGAGTGGTCTAATGAGGGTTTTATAGAGGTGAAGCTTGGTGCGAGGGGAAGCACGTTTTAGCTTGTATAACCATTGGAGGGCTTTTGCAGCTATTGCACGTTTAGTTACAATGTGTAAATGAAGTCTAAGTCTGTGGTCAAGGATAACTCCTAGAACTGAGGTTTTAATTGTCCGGGGAAGGTATGTGCGAGTTTCTGCTATTTTAATTTATATCCTTGGCGGAGGGTCTCTCCTTCTGTAGTTAAAGTAGGTTATGTTAGATTTAGTGGCATTTGTTTTGATTCTCCATTTTTGTTCCCAGTATGATATTTTGTCTACTTCATCTTGTGTTCTGCTTGCTAGGTGATTTATATAGCGGTGAGTGATGAGTTGGGTAATGTCATCTGCATATGCAAGTGTGATGGAGTCTTCATGTATTGGTGTAGGAATGTCATTGGTGTAGAGTATGTACAGTGTGGGGGAGAGGACAGATCCTTGTGGGACTCCCGCATGTAATGGGAAGTAATATCCTAGAATGAGTCACTTGTGCAGCAACATTTGGGAATGTTTATCCTGGCAACGTTTGGCCAGCCAGTGGCTTCTTCAGTCCAATGCAGAAAATAACGGTGGAAGAGAAGGAGCAACTTGAAGGTAATCAGTCCCCCAGCCTGGAGATGTTCAGTCCATCATTCTTCGCTGTACTGGACTGACGAAGCCACGCTAAAGATTCCCAAGTGTTATACAAGTGTCTAACTCATCATCAACTCGTGGGTTTTCTATAGCGTTTTATATAAAAATATTCCTATCCTGCCTCAGCTTATTTACAGGCCAAGAGATGTTATCCTGCCTCAGCTTATTTACAGGTTAAGAGATGTTATCCTGACTCAGCTTATTTACAGGCTAAGAAATGTTATCCTGCCTCAGCTTATTTACAGGCTAAGAGATATTATCCTGCCTCAGCTTATTTACAGGCTAAGAGATGTTATCCTGCCTCAGCTTATTTACAGGTTAAGAGATGTTATCCTGCCTCAGCTTATTTACAGGCTAAGAGATGTTATCCTGCCTCAGCTTATTTACAGGTTAAGAGATGTTATCCTTCCTCAGCTTATTTACAGGTTAAGAGATGTTATCCTTCCTCAGCTTATTTACAGGTTAAGAGATGTTATCCTGCCTCAGCTTATTAGAGGTTAAGAGATGTTATCCTGCCTCAGCTTATTTACAGGCTAAGAGATGTTATCCTGCCTCAGCTTATTTACAGGCTAAGAGATGTTATCCTTCCTCAGCTTATTTACAGGTTAAGAGATGTTATCTTGCCTCAGCTTATTTACAGGTTAAGAGATGTTATCCTGCCTCAGCTTATTTACAGGCTAAGAGATGTTATCCTTCCTCAGCTTATTTACAGGTTAAGAGATGTTATCCTGCCTCAGCTTATTTACAGGTTAAGAGATGTTATCCTGCCTCAGCTTATTTACAGGCTAAGATATATTATCCTGCCTCAGCTTATTTACAGGCTAAGAGATGTTATCCTGCCTCAGCTTATTTACAGGTTAAGAGATGTTATCTTGTCTCAGCTTATTTACAGGTTAAGAGATGTTATCCTGCCTCAGCTTATTTACAGGCTAAGAGATGTTATCCTGCCTCAGCTTATTTACAGGCTAAGAGATGTTATCCTGCCTCAGCTTATTTACAGGCTAAGAGATGTTATCCTGCCTCAGCTTATTTACAGGTTAAGAGATGTTATTCTATGTCAGTTTATTTCAAAATCCGGTCTATCTAGATTACACTAATACCTGAACTTCGTTTAGAAGAGTACACTGTAACCTAACCTAACCTAACGCTCACCCTGAATACCAGACAAAGCATTCGGCTAATACCCAGGTACCTATTGAACGCCAGGTGATCAGGGGCAGCAGGCGTACGCAGGGTTGACCATACCAGCAGTAACAGCCTGGTTGATCAGGCCCTGATCCACTGCGAGGCCCGGTTATGGTCCGAGCCGCGGGGGCGTTGACCCCCGGAATACCCTCCAGGTATACTTCACCCGTCCCAGGACTGAGCCCGGGCCCATGGGTTGTGAGCCGAAGTGCCTACGAAGTTGTGGAAAAGTGGAACCATGTGTCTTGAACGCTGCCTATGTGTCCATGTGTCAATTTGTTTATTCGTTATTTTAGACCTGTTTTATATTTTGGAGAATATTGGTAGGCCTACTGGCTCGTGCTAGACAGGTCTTACTCACAGCCATTATTCTAACAATTCTGTCAAAATGGTTATAATCAAAGCCATAATTTTTAAAGGGGTGGAGGGGTAAGCCAGGGAAAGGCCTCGGTCAGATGACCAAAAGCTCCAGCTGCGGGTCATCATGTGACTAAGACCCGCGTCAGGAAACACTTTGTCCTGTTTCCTGACAAACCTTACCTAACTTAACTTAACCATTCTAGCCAAAATTTGCCACTGTTTAACAAGGATATTATACGCCTGTGTTCAATGATTACCCGCCACAATACGCCAGCGTTCAATGATTGCCCGCCACAATACGCCAGCGTTCAATGATTCGGTACAATACGCTAGCGTTCAATGATTACCCGGTACAATACGCCAGCGTTCAATGATTCGGTACAATACGCCAGCGTTCATTGATTACCCGGTACAATACGCTAGCGTTCAATGATTACCCCCACAATACGCCAGCGTTCAGTGATTACCCGATGCATTACACAGGCGTTCAACGAGCAATAATCTAGCGGTCAACAAACGCCAGCCAGGATACGCTAAAATTCAATAAGCTACAGGCAAAATACGCGCATAAGTAATGAGCAGCGGCCAGGATACGTCCGTCGTCCCACACACCACACGACAGCCAGGATACGCCAGGGGTTGGATTATTATTGCAGACGCAAGCGTTTACACCGTCTTAATTAGTTGGTTTGTTTGGTGGGGGAGGGGAAAGATGGGGTGGAGGAGGGATAGTGGGGTGGGGGAGGGAAGGTGGGGGAGAGGGGAAGGAGGTTTAAGCTCCCCCACTCCCCCATTTCTTACCGGTGGCTGCACCAGACTGACAATGGGAGCAATGGAACGTTGAAACACTCACGTTTATACACCGTACCTCCCGACAGCTGTCCACCGCACTCCCATCTCCGTCTGGGTCGTGAATTTCGTAAGTAAGAACGTAAGCAGAGGTTCGAACGCTGGACTACGTCCGGCCTGCAGTAACAGCCTGGTTGATGAAGCCCTGATCCATAGGGAGGCCTGGTCAAAGACCGGGACGCGGGGGCGTTGACCCCCAGAATACCCTCCAGGTATACTCCTGGTAGGTAAGTTTATCTAGGTACAGGTATACTTAAATACAGTTACATAAATAATCATACATAGTAACATAGTATTGATGGATGAGTGGTTAGAGCGTCTGTGGATTTTCACTTGCTTCCCAAGAGGTCCCCTAACATAACACGGGTTCGATCCCCGGCTACCAGCAGTTTATTAATAGTAACGTATATGTAAATTTCCTAGGATAACCCCCCAAAAAAAAAGGTCAAAGTGACTTATTTCCAATGGGGGTCCTTATTACAGTCGTATCTTATTGCGAATGGGTAATGGGGGGGGGAGAGAGAGAGGGAGTGTCTTATGGGTTTCTTGTATTCGTCTGTAGATGCATATAACAAGGAGGGACTGGGGGAAGGGGTGGGGGAAGGGGAGGGGGAAGGAGGGAGGGGGTTCCGAGGCTTGCAGCTGCCCTGCCTGAGGTGCAGCCAAGGCGGAAGATCCCGGAGGAAGTGCAGGCGACGTGAGCCTTGTGTACGGAGCCCAGCTGCTCACCTGTTTGGTCTCACCGGGCACGTGTTCTCCTTCACTCCCCACTACATCTCTCCCCTTCCCTCCTCCCTCTCCCCACCATCATCACTACCTCCCACCCCTCTCCCTACTTTTCGTCCTGCCTCACTTACCTTCGTAGTTACTTTCAACATTTACGTACCTTCACCGCTGTGTTGTACCTATGTAAAGTAACTGGTACATAATGTGTCCGAGCAGCTTGTGGTGGTGTGAGTGCTGGTGTGAGTGCTGGTGTGAGTGCTGGTGTGAGTGCTGGTGTGAGTGCTGGTGTGAGTGCTAGTGAGAGTCAGGAGCTAAGTGCTGAGCGGAAGTGAGTTGAGGCAGCACCTGGGTGCTCACCTAAACAACCTTACCTACACTCGCAGCTGTGGACCGGTGCTGAGTGCTGGTACTACAAGGGTGCTGCCTGCATCCCCCTCCCCTCCTACACTCGCAGCTGTAGACCGGTGCTGAGTGCTGGTGCTACAAGGGTGCTGCCTGCCTTCCCCCCTCCCCTCCTACACTCGCAGCTGTGGACCGGTGCTGGTGCTACAAGGGTGCTGCCTGCCTTCCCCTCCTCCTACACTCGCAGCTGTGGACCGGTGCTGAGTGCTGGTGCTACAAGGGTGCTGCCTGCCTCCCCCTCCCTCCTACACTCGCAGCTGTGGACCGGTGCTGAGTGCTGGTACTACAAGGGTGCTGCCTGCCTCCCCCTCCCCTCCTACACTCGCAGCTGTGGACCGGTGCTGAGTGCTGGTGCTACAAGGGTGCTGCCTGCCTCCCCCTCCCCTCCTACACTCGCAGCTGTGGACCGGTGCTGAGTGCTGGTGCTACAAGGGTGCTGCCTGCCTCCCCTCCCCTCCTACACTCGCAGCTGTGGACCGGTGCTGAGTGCTGGTGCTACAAGGGTGCTGCCTGCCTCCCCTCCTCCTACACTCGCAGCTGTGGACCGGTGCTGAGTGCTGGTGCTACAAGGGTGCTGCCTGCCTTCCCCCTCCCCTCCTACACTCGCAGCTGTGGACCGGTGCTGAGTGCTGGTGCTACAAGGGTGCTGCCTGCCTCCCCTCCCTCCTACACTCGCAGCTGTGGACCGGTGCTGAGTGCTGGTGCTACAAGGGTGCTGCCTGCATCCCCTCCTTCACTCCTACATTCGCAGCTGTGGACCGGTGCTGAGTGCTGGTACTACAAGGGTGCTGCCTGCCTCCCCCTCCCCTCCTACACTCGCAGCTGTAGACCGGTGCTGAGTGCTGGTGCTACAAGGGTGCTGCCTGCCTTCCCCTCCCTCCTACACTCGCAGCTGTGGACCGGTGCTGAGTGCTGGTGCTACAAGGGTGCTGCCTGCCTCCCCTCCTTCACTCCTACACTCGCAGCTGTGGACCAGTGCTGAGTGCTGGTACTACAAGGGTGCTGCCTGCCTCCCCCCTCCCCTCCTACACTCGCAGCTGTAGACCTGTGCTGAGTGCTGGTGCTACAAGGGTGCTGCCTGCCTCCCCCTCCATCTATTACACCAACACAATATTCTATACTGATATTAGTATTATTATATTTAGGAGGGAAGCGCTAAAACCGTAGAGGTCGAGTATCACCTGGGAAATGGGAGGCACTCAGGGTCAATCCAAAGAAGGGGAGAAGTCCAATTCCTTTATCAAGCGCCTTCCCCCACCAGCATCAAGTAACCTCCCTTGAGTGAAAGATTCTTGATGAAGTAGAAATAAGGACATGGTGTAGGGAAATAAGGACATGGTGTAGGGAAATAAGGACATGGTGTAGGGGAATAAGGACATGGTGTAGGGAAATAAGGACATGGTGTAGGGGAATAAGGACATGGTGTAGGGGAATAAGGACATGGTGTGGGGAAATAAGGACATGGTGTGGGGAAATAAGGACATGGTGTGGGGAAATAAGGACATGGTGTGGGGAAATAAGGACATGGTGTGAGGGAAATAAGCACATGAAGGGAAATAAGGACATGGTGTAGGGAAATAAGGACATAGTGTAGGGAAATAAGGACATGGTGTGAGGGAAATAAGGACATGGTGTGGGGAAATAAGGACATGGTGTGGGGAAATAAGGACATGGTGTGGGGAAATAAGGACATGGTGTGGGGAAATAAGGACATGGTGTGAGGGAAATAAGGACATGGTGTGGGGAAATATGAAACAACATATGTCTAAAACGTTGTTTACAAAATTTTATGGTCATATTTAAAGTTTTGAAAAATATTAACAGTAATACCAATAATAATAATAATAATAATAATAATTAATAATAATAATAATAATAATAATAATAATAATAATAATAATAATAATAATTGTAATATATATATATATATATATATATATATATATATATATATATATATATATATATATATACATCATTTACCATGATTGGCAACTGGTGGGGTTGAAGAAAGTTATAAGAGGCTGTGGTGGAGCGGCTCCTTGCCCAGTCCCAGAGCTCTGGTCATGAGCTGCGAGGCTGGAGGAATCTTCAGCTTTCTCCCTTCCTCCTCCCTAAGGTGCTATGAAGAACGCGACGTAGCGCGGAAAGCCTCCTTCCGCAGTGATGGATGCGTCGAAGTGCTCCCTGTCCACCTGTGTTCGTGTGTGTAGAAGGTTAAACGGCGATTGTTGTAGGTTTTTCTCGTTGCCTGTGGATTGCCTGAGACATGACTAAGTTTTACTTCAGTGAGCCAGGATGCGGCCTGTGGGGAGGGAGGGAAGACTCCCTCGTCTCCAGTACAAGCAGCTGGGACTCGCTAGGGACCCGCTGGGACTCCTTGGACTCCCGCTGGATGATCCTTGGGGATGAGGATGTCTTTCTGCCGGCCACAGTGGCCATCCCAAGACCCTCTCTACCCGACGTCGATCTCAGGTAAGCCTTGAAATTGGATAAGTATAGATTTAAAAAGGTTATATGAAAGTATTGGTTGGAATTAGGGTAGCTTTTCTAGTCTAGTCGAGTCATTGAAGCTAGAACCCTTCGTAGATTCAAATTTATATTAGATAAATACAAGAGTGAGAGGGGTTGGATATGAGTGGAATTTGCACACAGAGTTAATAGGGTTATCAAAGCTTATATTCCTTGGGTAACATTGAGAAATGGGCTGGGCAAATATGTTTGATTAGTGGGCTTGAAAAGGACCTGCCTAGTATGGCCCAATAAGCTCGCTGCAGTGTTTCTATTCTTATGTTAACCACTGTCTCAGGTAGGATCTATCTAGAAATACTGTCTTGGCAAGGATCTATCTGAAACCACTGTCTCAGGCAGTCCGAAACCAGTCTCAGGCAGTCCGAAACCAGTCTCAGGCAGTCCGAAACCAGTCTCAGGCAGTCCGAAACCAGTCTCAGGCAGTCCGAAACCAGTCTCAGGCAGTCCGAAACCAGTCTCAGACTGCCGTGCTTCTTCCTTAAGTGAATATGACCTGACCTGTCTAGGTTGGGGCATTGGCTTGGGCCGGTAGGAGATCTGAACCTTCCTCGCATGGGCCAGTAGGCCTGCTGCAGTGTTCCTTCTTTCTTATGTTCTTAATGTGACTTTATGTATTTATTTTTCCAGTGTGTCGGTATTTTATACCATTTATTTCCATATATATTCATACAAACTTTCATACGCACACACACACACACACACACACTTAATTATCGAGGAGGAGGATATGTGGTAAACAATATAAAGATAAATAAGAAATGAGAATATATAGTGGCAGGAGTCAATTGTACAATTGTACTAGTAGTACAATTGTACTACTATCACTACTACTACCCACGAGACCTTCCACCTGACTCCTGCCACTATATATATTAGTTTCTCAGTGCTGAAGTGTATATAAGTGTCTTTTCTTCACCAGGATTTATATGTTAGGCTAGGCAAAAAGAACACACGTGCAACTAATATGATAGTTTATTGTGGCGACGTTTCGCTCTCCAGAAGCTTCGCCAGACCCCAGAGTTTGTGATAAGTGGTTTTTACGACCGACAAGTTATCTTTGGTTAGGCCTCATCTAGATTATGCTGCTCAGTTTTGGTCACCGTATTACAGAACATAAGAACATAAGAAAGAAGGAACACTGCAGCAGGCCTACTGGCCCATGCGAGGCAGGTCCAAGTCTCCCACCGGCTTAAGCCAATGCCCCGACCCAGCCAGGTCAGGTTACATCCACTTAAGGAAGGAGCACGGCATCTGACCTAGTAGCACAAACTAGTCAGGTCCAACTCACACCCACCCGCACCCACTCATATATTTATCTAGCCTATTTTTAAAACTACACAACGTTTTAGCCTCTATAACTGTACTCGGGAGTTTGTTCCACTCATCGACAACTCTATTACCAAACCAATGCTTTCCTATATCCTTCCTGAATCTGAATTTATCCAACTTAAAGCCATTGCTGCGAGTCCTGTCAATACTAAATATTTTTAGCACGCTATTTACATCACCTTTATTTATTCCTGTTTTCCATTTATACACCTCAATCTATCCCCTAATTCTACGTCTTTCTAGAGAGTGCAGATTCAGGGCCCTAAGTCTATCCTCATAGGGAAGATTTCTGATACATGGAATCAACTTAGTCATCCTCCTTTGTACGTTTTCCAGAGCATTTATATCCATTCTGTAATACGGTGACCAAAACTGTGCAGCATAATCTAGATGAGGCCTAACCAAGGATATATAGAGTTGAAGAACAACCTGAGGACTCCTATTATTTATGCTTCTTGATATGAAGCCAAGGATTCTGTTCGCTTTATTGCGAACACTTATGCACAGAATGGATATAAATGCACTGGAAAACGTACAGAGGAGGATGACAAAGTTGATCCCATGTATCAGAAATCTTCCCTATGAGGATAGACTGAGGGCCCTGAATCTGCACTCTCTAGAAAGGCGTAGAATTAGGGGGGATATGATTGAGGTGTATAAATGGAAAACAGGAATTAATAAAGGGGATGTAAATAGCGTACTGAAAATATCTAGTATTGACAGGACTCGCAGCAATGGTTTTAAATTGGAAAAATTCAGATTCAGGAAGGATATAAGAAAGCATTGGTTTGGTAATAGAGTTGTGGATGAGTGGAACAAACTCCCAAGTACCGTCATAGAAGCTAAGATGTTGTGGTTTTAAAAATAGGTTGGGTAAATACATGAGTGGGTGTGGGTTGGACCTGACTAACTTGTGCTACTAGGTCTGATGCCGTGCTCCTCCCTTAAGTGAATGTGAACTGACCTGACTAGGTCAAGGCCTTGGCTTAAGTCAGTGGGAGAATTGAACCTGCCTCGCATGGACCAGTAGGCCTGCTGCAGTGTTCCTTCTTTCTTATGTTCTTATGTTTATTAAGGAAACGTTTCGCCACACAGTGGCTTCATCAGTCCAATACGAAGCAGATAAAGGTTCCCATATGTTGCATAAGTGTCTCAGTCCCCAGAGTTTATATCTAGGAACGTAAGAATGGAGGACCACTACTGGCCCATACTAGGCAGGTCTTTCTCAACACCGACCATTCCCACCCACCTCTCCAATAGTGGAGAGAGAGGTCAGGTAAAGCGGAGAGAGGTCAGGTCAGTCAGCAGCAGTGTGTGTGGTACATAGGGGATGGGACACATTGTGACCTGAGTGGTGTCGCTGAGGTAAAATATTCATTACGTGGAGACTCTAGGTTAGGTTAAGTTAGGTAAGGTTTGTCAGGAAAGAGGACAGGTGTTTCCTGACGCGGGTTTTAGTCATATGAAGACACCCGACTGTTGCACATGTGTCTTAATCTTCAACTTGTCGGTATTTAATACCGACTACTAAATTACAAAAAAAAAGTACAATACCGTGACTGGAACAATACACAAATAACCCTCACATAGAAGAGAGGAGCTTACCAAGACGTTTCGGTCCGACTTGGACCATTTACATTTCGGACCGAAACGTTGTCGTAAGCTCCTCTCTTCTATGTGCGGGTTATTTGTGTTATTCCTCACTACTACTAACCCGTCCCTCGGGTATGACCTACTCCCACTGGGAATCTCACCCACCAGTGACAATATTGTCGTCTGCTACCCGCCCCTCACCACCTGTCGCTAGTAAATAAGCGCCAGCCGTTTTGCCTGTGCTCGTTTCTTCACGACTACGGTGTTCTTCACACCAACTCCAAGGCTGAGGGACTGACTACCTCCTCTTTTGTATATAATTTTACTGTCTTTCAATTATGTCCTTGAATTTGTATTAATAGAGCCACTGGTTGGCGAAACGTCTACAATAGACACCCAGATGTTGGACAAAACACAAGGACTCCAGACCGAGGGACTGATTACCTCAAACTCCTCCTTCGTTTCCACCGTTCTTTGTATTGGACCGATGAAGCCACTGTGTGGCGAAAAGTTTCCTCAAAAAAAAAAACATTTCGAAATGTTCCTAAACCATTTACCACATGGGCCAGTAGGCCTGCTGCAGTGCTCCTTCTTATATTATTCTGCACTGCCATGTAGAACCACGCATGCGTTGCTCTGGCTGTCGCAGCTGCACGGGTACTTACGTTCCTTAATACGTTGTTCCAGGGTTCTAAATGTCTGGCCTGTGTACGCTTCATCGCGCCACTCTCAAGCCAATCCCTCAGCACCGGCTGCTGTCTTAATTCTCAAGACAATCCTTCAGCACCGGCTGCTGTCTTAATTCTCAAGACAATCCCTCAGCACCGGCTGCTGTCTTAATTCTCAAGACAATCCCTCAGCACCGGCTGCTGTCTTAATTCTCAAGACAATCCCTCAGCACCGGCTGCTGTCTTAACTCTCAAGACAATCCCTCAGCACCGGCTGCTGTCTTAATTCTCAAGACAATCCCTCAGCACCGGCTGCTGTCTTAATTCTCAAGACAATCCCTCAGCACCGGCTGCTGTCTTAATTCTCAAGCCAATCCCTCAGCACCGGCTGCTGTCTTAACTCTCAAGCTAATCCCTCAGCACCGGCTGCTGTCTTAACTCTCAAGACAATCCCTCAGCACCGGCTGCTGTCTTAATTCTCAAGCCAATCCCTCAGCACCGGCTGCTGTCTTAATTCTCAAGCCAATCCCTCAGCACCGGCTGCTGTCTTAATTCTCAAGCCAATCCCTCAGCACCGGCTGCTGTCTTAATTCTCAAGCCAATCCCTCAGCACCGGCTGCTGTCTTAATTCTCAAGACAATCCCTCAGCACCGGCTGCTGTCTTAACTCTCAAGACAATCCCTCAGCACCGGCTGCTGTCTTAATTCTCAAGACAATCCCTCAGCACCGGCTGCTGTCTTAACTCTCAAGCTAATCCCTCAGCACCGGCTGCTGTCTTAACTGTTCCCGTTAGTCTCTGTTTTTTTATTATTAAGTCGGTAAATGGTAATGGTGGGGCTCGTTGCTACAGAGTAGAAAGGCGTAGAATTATGAGGGAGAGGATATGATTGAGGTATCTAAATGGAAGATAGGAATAAATAAAGGGGGATATAAATAACGTGCTAAATATATCTAACCAAGAGAAGACTCACAACAATTGGTTCACGCGTGTAAAAAATATTTAGAAAGGCTGTAGGAAAGTAGTGGTTTGGGAATAGAGTTATGGATGAGTGGAACACACTCCCGAGTAGCTTCATTGAGGAGAAATCCTTGAGTGGGTGCGGGTTAGACCTGCCTAGCATGGGCCAGTAGGTAAAATTGGTCAATTAGCAAGAACTCATTTAAAATTAAGTATTTTCGAAAAAAATTCTCTTATACGTTTAAAGATATATATATATATTTTAATTTATGTTAATGTAAAAAATAATAATTTTGTACCAAAAGAACCTTAGAAAACTTACCTAACCTTATTATAACAAACGCAATTTAATTTAGCTTAATCCAACTAAATATATTTTAGATAAGTTTACAGTAATTTAATAATAAAAAAATACAATGAAATATATATTTTTTCGTTAGGTTCAGAATGATTTTTGCGAAATTATTGCATACACAAATTTTCGCTTGCCTTCACCACGACAATAATATATATATATATATCTAGAAAACGGGAATGACTACCATAATATATATATATATATATATATATATATATATATATATATATATATATATATATATATATATATATATATATATATATATATATATATATATATATATATATATATATATATATATATGTATATATATATATATATATATATAAATATATATATATATATATATATATATATATATATATATATATATATATATATAATATTATGGTAGTCATTCCAATTTCTAGAGTAAGAAAATATTTATGGTCTGTATATTGATTTTTCAGTTTTATGACATCTTCTGGGAGGACACTTAAGAGGGAGTTAGGCCTATTGCTGTATAGTGACTCTCCATGGAGACAGGGCCTACTGCCCCGGATCCAAGGAACTGCTGCCATCCTCCCCTTCCTCGGATCAAGAATGAGCATTTCCTATTCCCCAGGCGCTGTATGACCCTTGCGGGTTTAACGTTTCCCCTGTTCGGGACACGAACAATTGCAAAACAGTGTTGAGAATTACTGTTCTAGGCTTGAATCAGGCTATAATATTCAGACGCGTAAGGATTCTGAAATTCTTCCTAGTTATCTTCCCTATCAATTTCCCTTGTCCCTCATTCTATCCTAGTTACTACTGTTCCCTCAGTTCATTCGGACTCCTATCCTAGTTACTACTGTTCCTTTCCCTTCATTCGGACTCCTATCCTATTTTCTACTGTTAACCTCCCTTCATTCGGACTCCTATCCCTCCTATCCTAGTTTTTACTGTTTCCATCCCTTCATTCGGACTCCTATCCCTCATTGCTACCTTTCCATTCCTCGTTTTTTCCCCTTCCATCTGTCCCTTTTTCCCTTTGATTCCCTCTTCTTCCTTTCCCTCCTTCAGTTCTCCATGCCCCTCCTTCACTCCCTCCTTCCCCTGCTCCCTGCGGTAACGTCAGCGCTGTGTGACGTCACTAGTGTATTGGGTGAAACAGCCTGGGTGAACCAGCCTGTTTTGACGTCAGCTGTGTGGTGTAGCTGACGTCACCCCTTGTGGTGTGGCTGACGTCAACCGTGTGGTGTAACTGACGTCACCCCTTGTGGTATGGCTGACGTCACTCGTGTGGTGTGGCTGACGTCACCAGTGTGGTGTGGCTGACGTCACCCGTATGGTGTGGCTGACATCGTATGGTGTGGCTGACATCACTCGTGTGGTGTGGCTGACGTCGTCCGTTTGTTGTGGCTGATGTCACCCGTGTGTTGTGGCTGACGCCCCTCATGTGGTGTGGCTGACGTCAAGTATAGGGTGTTGTTGTACTTCTGACACCACCACCACTGACAACACCACCACTGACAACAACACCACTGACACCACCACCACTGACAACAACACCACTGACAACACCACCACTGACACCACCACCACTGACAACACCACCACTGACAACACCACCACTGACAACACCACCACTGACAACACCACCACTGACACCACTAGTGTCAAGGCTGCCAACATAAATACCCTTCATTCATGTACCAGACTACCTGAGTCCAGAGTGTAAGGAGGAAGGGTGGGAGGGAAGGAGGGTGGGTGGGAGGGAAGGAGGGTGGGTGGGAGGGAAGGAGGGTGGGTGGGAGGGAAGGAGGGTGGGTGGGAGGGAAGGAGGGTGGGTGGGAGGGAAGGAGGGTGGGTGGGAGGGAAGGGGTTTGGGAAGAAGGGACAGGGGGAAGAGAGAAAGGAAAAAGATGGAGTAAGGGAAAGAGGGAGGTAGGGAAGGATTCAAGGAGATCAACAAGAACAAAAACAACATAATAATAATAATTAATAATAATAATAATAATAATAATAATAATAATATTATTATTATTATTATTATTATTATTATTATTATTATTATTATTATTATTATTATTATTATTATTATTATTAATATTATTATTCATTGTCAACAAGGTTTACTCTCAGTCTTAGGGAATCGACTTTCCTTGTAACCATCACAGCCTCTGATGAGATGTGTGTGTGTACTCACCTATTTGTGGTTGCAGGGGTCGATTCACAGCTCCTGGCCCCGCCTCTTCACTGGTTGTTACTAGGTCCACTCCCTGCTCCATGAGCCTTATCATACCTCTTCTTAAAGCTAAGTATGGGTCCTGGCTCCACTACGTCACTTTCCAGACTATTTCACTTCCTGACAACTCTACGAAGAAATACTTCCTAACATCCCTTTGACTCATGTGAGTCTTCAACTTCCAACTGTGACCCCTTGTTGCTGTGTCTCATCTCTGGAACATTCTGTCCTTATCCACCTTGTCGATTCCTCTCAGTATTTTATATGTCGTTATCATGTCCCCCCTATCTCTCCTGTCCTCCAGTGTCGTCAGGTCGAGTTCCCTTAACCTCTCCTCGTAGGACATACCCCTTAGCTTCGGAACTAGATTTGTTGCAAACCTTTACACTTTCTCCAATCTTGGTATGCTTGACCAGGTATGAGTTCCATTCTGGTGCTGCAACCCACATCTGGTCAAGCACATCAATAAATTAGAGAAAGGTTTGCAACAAGACTAGTCCCGGAACTAAGGGGTATGTCCTACTCGCGCGCGCGCGTGTGTGTGTACTCACCTAGTTGTGGTTGCAGGGGTCGAATCACAGCTCCTGGCCCCGCCTCTTCACTGGCCTCTACTGGGTCACTCCGCTCCATGATTTTTATCATATCTCTTTATAAAGCTATGTATGTGTGTGTGTGTGTGTGTGTGTATGTGAGTAACAGCTCCTGACCCAGCCTGTGATTAAATCTTCGACACCTACAGCACTGATGTAAAGGTGTCAACACTAGGTACCCTAGAATATCAAGCTTTATCATTGCACAGCTCCCTCACACCGCCTCCTGGACGAGGCTCCAAGCTTGCTTGTACCAGCCAACGACTCGAAGAAACACCACTGTTCGGGTCTGAATGGACCTATTATCTAGACCGAGTGCCCAGTTACACTCTCGTGCGACTCAGGACTCCTCCCGGTAGTTCCTGTTATGACGCCTCAGGTCCGTCCCTTGTACACAACGTCATCTGCGCAACACTACACTCAACTGATTCGCTATTAGCACACGGAGAGTCGAGCCCTGTACCCCACCCCCTTACGCTGAATGACTTACACGGGTTAAGTGCTTCAAGGGAAGTATGATCACAGGGTATAACCTCCGGTGGTAAACGCATGGGTGTGTAGCGTGAGACGGACCTCCAGGAAGCTAGCCAGATACATAAGCGACTATTGACCACTCTCTTCACAGCTCTGCTCGCGATGATTCTCCAGCTAAATCTCTAATTACATTATTAACGACTTTGGCATGGGTTTCCGGAGTTAATCTGTCTTTCAGTACTGTTGTTGATTATCTTATGACATTCACATTTCTCTTCCTCTCCCATTTTTACTTTCCTCTGTCTCGTGTGTAAAATTTCTCTTGCTCTGGCTCTGGGATGATGGAGATATCTTGACGACAATTCCATTTATCCTGTGTTTGAGACAGACTATATTGTACATGAAGAATTAGACACGTGTGCAACATCTGGGTATCCTTATTTGCAGACGTTTCGCCCTCCAGTGGCTTTGTCAATACAAATACAAGGACATAATGTGAAGAAAGTAGAACAGTATACAAAAGATGAGACAATCACCCTGGGGAATCCCTCCTACCAGTGACAATGCCTTCGTCTGCAGCACGTCCCTCATCTCACGCCAGTGCTTCAGATTCTTCAAGACTACGGTGCTCTTCGCCAACTCCAAGGCTGAAGGACTGATTACCTCATCTTTTGTATATAGTTCTACTTTCTTCGCATTATGTCCTTGTATTGTACTGATAAAGCCACTGGTGGGCGAAACGTCTATAAATAAAGATACCCAGATATTGCACATGTGTCTAATTCTTCTTCATGGGACAGGTTATGCCGAGAGATGGCAGCTCCCCAGTGATAGTAACTCCAGATCTGTCGTAAAGGATGAACCTTTACTGGAATACTCGACATCCTCATTGCCCCGCTGAAGTCTGCCAGCTCAGGCTGACGGAATTCAACACCTTGTATGAGCACCAACCTGCGTGATGGATTACGTCAGGAAAACATTGCTGGCTTTTGTTCCTCTGTGCCTTTTGTTCCTTTGCCGTAACTTGGTGATATAGAACTCAACATAGCTGATATAATTCCCATCTAAAGAATCGGCAATCTAAATTTAACAGTAGTAAGGAGACACAGATGTTTTTAAGGAAGTGTAGACCACACAATGGTCTTTATTGTTACGAATACATCCACAGGATGATTTTTTTTCACATCAGTTTTACAGGCTAAAAGCTGGTATCATACCTCGGGTCATTTCAAAACCTTGTTCTGTCTAAGGTATACTACCACCCCCTGGGATGTCACCCACAACAGACGACTAACACCCAGGTACCTACTTACTGCTAAGAGCACAGGGATAGCATTAGTGTAAGGACACATGCCCAACGTTTCTACCAATGCCGAAGATCGAACCACGGACCCCCAATATGTGAGCTGAGTGCACTACGAACCGAACCGAACCGTGGGATTATGGGGTGCACAATAAACTAGCCACTACATTCCACAGGATGGATATGGGCCAGTAGGCCTGCTTCTTTGCTCCTCTTAACGTTCTAAAGTAGCCATTACCGTCTACAAGATGGATAGACGCTTCTACGGCAAAATCTATATCTAAATCTTTCCCTCATAATGGACAATTTTATTTACATTCAATGATTCTGAAAGGGAAAGATCGAGTCTTAATTTTATTTTACAAGGTAAGAAGTGTTATTTTGTCTCTTCTCGTTTACGAGTCTGAAGGGTTGGTCGAGGACGTAACACCTTGAATGGGTAGTGAGAGAGGGTCTGAGGTTGAATTTAGAGGGCTCGTGGGTGGGTAGTTTGGCATGAATTGGGGAGGAAAGGGTTGAGGGGTGTGGGAGGAATGCGTTAGGTAGGGGAGGTTACCCCTTTTGTCCTGGAGAGAGAGAGAGAGAGAGAGAGAGAGAGAGAGAGAGAGAGAGAGAGAGAGAGAGAGAGAGAGAGAGAGAGAGAGAGAGAGAGAGAGCAGGGGGAGGGAAGTGTTGTCATTATTGACCATTAAACCTTTGGTCCATACCCTCGTAAAATGTGTGTTGTTCCTCTGCTGGCTCTTGTAATTACCTCTAGTGTGCTCATTTCTCTCTCTCTCTCTCTCTCTCTCTCTCTCTCTCTCTCTCTCTCTCTCTCTCTCTCTCTCTCTCTCTCTCTCTCTCTCTCTTCTCTCTCACCTAAAATGTTGCCTGAATATCATGTCGAGGAAAGAGGGGGTCACCGCCCCCCGAAACTCGGTCAAAGACCACTCGTCACTCGGGTGGTTATAGTCTTGTCATTACTTTTCAACAACTTCAGTTTTGCATCCATCACGTCATCCTGTCCTCGTGAAAAGTACTCCAATATGATGGTGATTTTTGTACTCAAAACACTGACCTGTAGCGCAGTACTCAGAGCTCGAGCAAACTACAGTTCTACTGTAGTGCATCTCGTAGCACTTTATTGCCGTCTTCTCTACATTAGTTTCCTCTCCATTTGTTCCTCTTATATATTGTCTGTCTCTTCCTGGTTCATCCTCTTCTTCACCTACTCCATTCTGCAATCCCTGGATAATAAATACTAGTTTCCTCCCAATCCCTGGATAATAAACACTAGTTTCCCCCAATCCCTGGATAATAAACACTAGTTTCCTCCCAATCCCTGGATAATAAACACTAGTTTCCTCCCAATCCCTGGATAATAAACACTAGTTTCCTCCCAATCCCTGGATAATAAACAATAGTTTCCTCCCAATCACTGGATAATAAACACTAGCTTCCCCCCAATCCCTGGATAATAAATACTAGTTTCCTCCCAATCCCTGGATAATAAACACTAGTTTCCTCCCAATCCCTGGATAATAAACAATAGTTTCCTCCCAATCCATGGATAATAAACACTAGTTTCCTCCCAATCCCTGGATAATAAACACTAGCTTCCCCAATCCCTGGATAATAAACAATAGTTTCCTCCCAATCCCTGGATAATAAACAATAGTTTCCTCCCAATCACTGGATAATAAACACTAGCTTCCCCCAATCCCTGGATAATAAACACTAGCTTCCCCCAATCCCTGGATAATAAACAATAGTTTCCTCCCAATCACTGGATAATAAACACTAGCTTCCCCACAGCCCTGGATAATAAACAATAGTTTCCTCCCAATCCCTGGATAATAAACAATAGTATCCTCCCAATTCCTGGATAATAAACACTAGCTTCCCCCCAATCCCTAGATAATAAACAATAGTTTCCTCCCAATCACTGGATAATAAACACTAGCTTCCCTCAATCCCTGGATAATAAACACTAGCTTCCCCCCACGCCCTGGATAATAAACAATAGTTTCCTCAAAATCCCTGGATAATAAACACTAGCTTCCCCCAATCCCTGGATAATAAACACTAGCTTCCCCCAATCCCTGGATAATAAACACTAGCTTCCCCCAACTCATGGATAATAAACACTAGCTTCCCCCAATCCCTGGATAATAAACACTAGCTTCCCCAACCCATGGATAATAAACACTAGCTTCCCCAATCCCTGGATAATAAACACTAGCTTCCCCCAACCCATGGATAATAAACACTAGCTTCCCCCAATCCCTGGATAATAAACTCTAGCTCCCCCAATCCCTGGATAATAAACACTAGCTCCCCAATCCCTGGATAATAAACACTAGCTTCCCCCAATCCCTGGATAATAAACTCTAGCTCCCCCAATCCCTGGATAATAAACACTAGCTTCCCCCAATCCCTGGATAATAAACACTAGTTTCCTCCCACGCCCTCGATAATAAACACTAGCTTCCCCCTACCCATGGATAATAAACACTAGCTTCCCCCTACCCATGGATAATAAACACTAGCTTCCCCTACCCATGGATAATAAACACTAGCTCCCCCTACCCATGGATAATAAACACTAGCTTCCCCTACCCATGGATAATAAACACTAGCTTCCCCTACCCATGGATAATAAACACTAGCTTCCCCCTACCCATGGATAATAAACACTAGCTTCCCCCTACCCATGGATAATAAACACTAGCTTCCCCCACCCATGGATAATAAACACTAGCTTCCCCCCTACCCATGGATAATAAACACTAGCTCCCCCCTACCCATGGATAATAAACACTAGCACTACTGCCACCTTCATTATTTACTCTTCATTGCAGGAGTCATGCTCGGGTTCTCTTACGAATAAAAGAACAAAGCTCCTGGAGAGCGAAACGTGCCACAATAAAAATGTCGCATTAGTTGCACTTGTGGCCTTTTACCTAACATATTGTCGGTAATTCTACCAACATTATTACACATCTCTTACCAGAATTTCTCCACCGGTCTCCTTACTCTTTTTTTTAGCTTATAGTTTACTGTTTTCCTCTAGGGTTTCTAGCTTTTGTCTAACTTATGTTTGCTCGACGTAAACATTTAGTATATCGTTTGCCTGACGTAAACATTTAGTATATCGTTTGCCTGACGTAAACATTTAGTCTATCGTTTGCCTGACGTGAGCACTGTTGGTCTATCGACCCCTATGATCCGTCCGCCTGATATAATTACCTGATATCCGGCCGTATCTCATTCAGACTTGCGATATTGTGGAAACACCCGAAAAGCAGTGAAACAAAAGATTAAAGAAACAGATCGACTTTTATTTATAGAGGTACACGACGTTTCGCTCACATGCAGTGAACGTTCTTACTGCATGCGAACGAAATCTCGCTTACCTCGGTCAATAAAAGCTCTTAGTCTTATTGAGTCTTAGCCTCATTTAGACTTGCATTCTCTCTCCATCTCTCTCTTCACAAAATTCACTGATTCCTGTGTCTTCAACCATAACAAAAGTTCGCATCTCGTCTTACGTCTGGCACTAAGCCACATGGTTCCCAACTCAGGCGTCCTCTCAGTGCTAATATTCCAGTCATGTTGACAAGACGAAGCAGCTGATCTACACACGTTCCTCAACTCTGACGTTTAATCTTTCCACCGACGATGTTGCCGCCCACGACCCTCAACCAACTTCCAGGTACCTGGCTGCTGCCCACGACCCTCAACCAACTTCCAGGTACCTGGCTGCTGCCCACGACACTCAACCAACTTCCAGGTACCTGGCTGCTGCCCACGACCCTCAACCAACTTCCAGGTACCTGGCTGCCGCCCACGACACTCAACCAACTTCCAGGTACCTGGCTGCTGCCCACGACACTCAACCAACTTCCAGGTACCTGGCTGCTGCCCACGACACTCAACCAACTTCCAGGTACCTGGCTGCTGCCCACGACACTCAACCAACTTCCAGGTACCTGGCTGCTGCCCACGACACTCAACCAACTTCCAGGTACCTGGCTGCTGCCCACGACCCTCAACCAACTTTCAGGTACCTGGCTGCTGCCCACGACCCTCAACCAACTTCCAGGTACCTGGCTGCCGCCCACGACACTCAACCAACTTCCAGGTACCTGGCTGCTGCCCACGACACTCAACCAACTTCCAGGTACCTGGCTGCTGCCCACGACACTCAACCAACTTCCAGGTACCTGGCTGCTGCCCACGACACTCAACCAACTTCCAGGTACCTGCTGCGCTGCCTGCCCACGACCTCAACCAACTTCCAGGTACCTGGCTGCTGCCCACGACCCTCAACCAACTTCCAGGTACCTGGCTGCCGACCTCAACCACTTCCCGGTACCTGGCTGCTGCCACGACTCAACACTTCCAGGTACCTGGCTGCTGCCCACGACACTCAACCAACTTCCAGGTACCTGGCTGCTGCCCACGACACTCAACCAACTTCCAGGTACCTGGCTGCTGCCCACGACACTCAACCAACTTCCAGGTACCTGGCTGCTGCCCACGACACTCAACCAACTTCCAGGTACCTGGCTGCCGCCCACGACACTCAACCAACTTCCAGGTACCTGGCTGCACTCAACCAACTTCCAGGTACCTGGCTGCGCCACGACACTCAACCAACTTCCAGGTACCTGGCTGCCGCCCACGACACTCAACCAACTTCCAGGTACCTGGCTGCTGCCCACGACACTCAACCAACTTCCAGGTACCTGGTTGCTGCCCACGACACTCAACCAACTTCCAGGTACCTGGTTGCTGCCCACGACACTCAACCAACTTCCAGGTACCTGGTTGCTCCTTCATGACCAGGGATATCAGGGGGATAAGACATGTCCTGATCAGTGGAGGGGAGAGCAGGGAAGGGGAGGATAAGCTCAAGCTCTTGGTTCCCCCTTCGTATATAAGCCCCCTTCGCGCATATACTGTATTCTTTTCAAGATTGATGGACTGATTACATCGACTCCAGGCTGAGGGACTGATTACCTCAAACTCCTTCTGATCTTCAACCATTCTTTGTATGGACTGATGAAGCCACTGTGTGGCGAAACGTTTCCACAGTAAAGATACCCAAGTGTTGCAAATGTGTCTAATTTATCAACTTGTTGGTTCTCTGAACCAGTTATCTACAGCTCCGCCTTTGATCCCTCTACCGATTGATGTTAACTTAGGCTTGAGAAGGACCTGTCTAGTACGGGCCAGTAGGCCTGCTGCAGTGTTCCTCCTGTCTTATGTTCTACGTTCTGTAATGTGGTTTTTGAAGGTTGCTGTGGAGTCGGCTTCGACTTCGTCATCGTTCCACTTAACTTCTCTCGAACACAGTTTTTCTGATATTCGTGTGTATGGTTGCAGCTGTTTGCAGGGGGTCGATTCACAGCCCCTAGTCCCTGCATTCTAACTCTTATCGACTGAATTACCTCTGGCTACCAAGTCCCGATCATACTTTCTCTTGAAGCTGTGCGCGTTTGTGTGTATACTCATCTAATTGTCTTTGCAGGGGTCGAGGCTCTGCTCCTGGTCCCGCCATCTAGATTACCTTGATCGGCAATACTAATTTCCTGCCTTTTTAAGGCTTCATAGTATCTACTCTTGAAGCTGTGTATTGACTTTGCCTCCACCACTGCCTCATCCAACCTCAATGAGACTGAAGAAATACTTCCTAACATCCTTATGGCTCATATGTGTGTTCAGATAGTTTTAAGAATGGCTTACTGGTCCTTCACATGCCTGACCAGGTGTGGGCTCCATACTGGGTCCGCGTACTCAGTGATTAGTATAATATATGTATATAAAATTATGAAAAATTCCTTGTTCAAGTTCTCGAATGCTCTTCTGAGTTTTATTGATCTTGCATATACAGCTGACCTTATACGGTTTATGTATAGTTCTGGTGATATGCTTGACATTATACTCACCCCAGACCTTTTTTATTATCTGATATTTGCGACTCTCTCTCCTCCCATGCTGTGTCCGATGATTAAGACACATGTGAGTGAGAGGGGTTGGATTTGAGTGAGAGGGGTTGGATTTGAGTGGGACTCGCAAATGAGTGAATGGAATTGTCAAAGCTTATTTCTTGGGTAGCATTGAAAATTGGATTGAACAAGTGTTCTGTTAGTGGGACGGATTGTGAAGGACCTGCCTAGTATGGGCCAACAGGCCTGCTGTAGTGTTCCTCCTTTCTTATGTTCTTATGTTCTTATGTGCAGCAGCTGGGTACCTTCATTGTTGAAACGTTTCGCCTACACAGCTTCTTCAGTCAAATACAAAGGAAGTAGGCTGAGGGACTAACCACCTAATATCTCCAAGGT
>WNWK01002643.1:67500-80000 GCA_009830355.1 Cherax destructor | reverse complement strand
CTCTCCAGACTACAATTCCAGTTATTTAAAGATGTTCCTGCTAAGTCAAATATTTTATTGGTGGTAAACGATCTCTGCTTTTTTTACCCAGTTCTGGTGTCTCACCCACCTTGAACGTGTCTCACCCACCTTGAACGTGTCTCACCCACCTTGAACGTGTCTCACCCACCTTGAACGTGTCTCACCCACCTTGAACGTGTCTCACCCACCTTGAACGTGTCTCACCCACCTTGAACGTGTCTCACCCACCTTGAACGTGTCTCACCCACCTTGAACGTGTCTCACCCACCTTGAACGTGTCTCACCCACCTTGAACGTGTCTCACCCACCTTGAACGTGTCTCACCCACCTTGAACGTGTCTCACCCACCTTGAACGGAGCCGTCTACACTGAGCAGTACTCCAAGTGGGAGAAAAAAACCCAAGTTATTTTAATAGTGTTCCTAATGGCATTATTCCCCTTGTTTTGAAAGTTGTGGTGGGGTGTGATGGAGAAATATGGAGGAATGTGGTGGTGGAGTGCATGGAGGAATGTGGTGGTGGAGTGCATGGAGGAATGTGGTGGTGGAGTGCATGGAGGAATGTGGTGGTGGAGGGTTTGCAGATAAACGATGTACAGTACCAGCAAGTTGAAAATTAAGACTTGTGCATCACCCAGATTTCTTTATGTGAAGACGTTTCGCCCATCGGGGGGGGGGGAGGGGGGAGCTTTATCCATCTAATAAAAAGGCACGAGAATGGAGTGCTTTTAGGGTGGAGGGAGGTAGGAGTCAAAAACGTGGTCACATGCTGACCTACTGGTGAAGATGGGCCAGGCCCATGAAGTGAGCCAGATATTCAACACTTCAATTGCTAAATCTCATGGGCCAAGATCTGCATCCACTAGTGGGGATGAAGGCCTCGCCCACATATGACCACGTCTGCTACTGCTGCATCTCCACCACTTCTATTGGCTCCACTATAAAAAGCTTCATTCTTATGTCTGAGATTGACAAAGCCTCCGGTGGGCGAATCAGTCTCTAAATAAGGATACCCAGGTGTTGTATATGTGGAGGAGGAAGAGTGGAGGAGGAGTGTGGGTGGAGGAGGAGGAGGAGGTGTGTCGCCGAGGTGGCAACAGCTGCTGCAGGTGAGGGACGCGGACCTCCCCGGCCAGTGTGTGTCTGGCCGCCGGAGAGGGAGGTCACGTCTCTCCTCCCTCCATTCATACACCTCCCGAGGACCTTTTTTTTTTTTGTTGTTGTTTTGTTTACTTTATACACACAACCATCGAGGCGACAAAAGGGGGTAATCTTTAAGCGGCGCCATGCGGGTCAGAGAGTAATCCACGGCCCCCTCCTCTCTCTCTCTCCCCCCTCCCTCCCCCCTCTTTAAGATATCACCGCCCCCCTCCCCCTGCCAGAAGTATCTGCTAGCAAAGATAGGCTCTGTGGCCAGCCTGTTGGAAGTCGTGTGAGTATATCTGTGTAACACCGCTCACCCTTGACCTTACTGCTGCTGCCTCCTGCTTGTGTGTTAGTGATGCTGCTCTTCTACCCACTTATTTTAGTACTGTTGCCTGATGCTGCTGCTGTTCTTGCTCTCTCACTTCTCTTACCACTGAAGCTGCCCCCTCATCTATGTTGATGCTGCCCCCTCTATGTTGATGTTGCTCCCTCTATGTTGATGCTGCCCCCTCTATATTGATGCTGTCTCCTCTTATGTTGATGCTCCCTCTATGTTGATGCTCCCTCTATGTTGATGCTCCCCCTCTATGTTGATGCTCCCCCTCTATGTGATGCTCCCTCCTCTATGTTGATGCTCCCTCCTCTATGTTGATGCTCCCTTCTCTATGTTGATGCTCCCTCCTCTATGTTGATGCTCCCTCCTCTATGTTGATGCTCCCTCCTCTATGTTGATGCTCCCTCTATGTTGATGCTCCCTCCTCTATGTTGATGCTCCCTCCTCTATGGTGATGCTCCCTCTATGTTGATGCTCCCTCCTCTATGTTGATGCTGCCTCCTCTGTTGATGCTTTTCTTGCTCTCTCATCACTGATGCTGTCTTCCTATATGCTGTTACCTGCTGCTGTTCTAGCACTAACCTCTGTCAGTGCTGCTAGTTGAGGCTGCTTCCTCTAAACTCTATATTACTGCTGCTGTCTAATGCTGTTCCTGCGCTAACCTTTATGTTGGTGCTGCTGCTATTGCTACTCCTCTTTCTATGTTACTGCTGTTGCCTGCTGATAGTCTTGTTCTATCCTCTGTGTTAGTGCTGCTACTGATGTTGCTGTTATTGATGCTGTTTTAACATTCCTGTTGATGCTATTGATGTTCCCGTAACATGCATGTTGCTGTTATTGATGCTGTTTTAACATGCCTGTTGATGCTATTGATGTTCCCGTAACATGCATGTTGCTGTTATTGATGCTGTTTTAACATGCCTGTTGATGCTATTGATGTTCCCGTAACATGCATGTTGCTGTTATTGATGCTGCTCTAACAGCTGTTGCTGTTATTGATGCTGATCTAACAGCTGTTGTTGTTATTGATGCTGCTCTAACAGCTGTTGCTGTTATTGATGCTGCTCTAACAGCTGTTGCTGTTATTGATGCTGCTCTAACAGCTGTTGCTGTTATTGATGCTGCTCTAACAGCTGTTGCTGTTATTGATGCTCTAACAGCTGTTGCTATTATTGATGCTGCTCTAACTGTTGCTATTATTGATGCTGCTCTAACTGTTGCTATTATTGATGCTGCTCTAACAGCTGTTGCTGTTATTGATGCTACTCTAAAAGCTGTTGCTGTTATTGATGCAGCTCTAACAACTGTTGCTGTTATTGATGCTGCTCTAAACTGTTGCTGTTATTAATGCTGTTCTAATATGCCTCTTGATGCCGATGTAGCTGTTTTAACATGTCTCTTGATGCTATTGATGCTGTTCTAACCTTTATGCTGCTGCTACTGATGCTGTACTAAGCTGCCTGTTACTGATGCTGTGCTAAGCTGCCTGTTACTGATGCTGTGCTAAGCTGCCTGTTACTGATGCTGTACTAAGCTGCCTGTTACTGATGCTGTGCTAAGCTGCCTGCTACGGATGCTGTGTTAAGCTGCCTGCTACTGATGATGTGCTAAGCTGGCTGTTACTGATGCTGTGCTAAGCTGCCTGTTACTGTGCTAAGCTGCCTGTTACTGATGCTGTGCTAAGCTGCCTGCTACTGATGCTGTGCTAAGCTGCCTGTTACTGATGCTGTGCTAAGCTGCCTGTTACTGATGCTGTGCTAAGCTGCCTGTTATTGATGCTGTTGCTGTTGTAGCTTGCCGTTGCTTCTGTTGATACTGTTACTGTTCTAGCCTACCTGTTGCTCCTGTTGATGTCAGGAATGGTGTTCTAACCTGCTTGTTGACGCTGCTCTCCTAATATGCCTCTCGCTTCTGCTGTTAATGCTGTTTAATATACTTTTTGATGTTAATACTGTCTGTTGTTGCTGTTAACACTGATATGTATATTGCTGTTAATGCTGTCTGATATTCCTAATCCTGCTGTTAATGTTGTCTAAAATGCCAACTGCGTTATTATTGCTGTCTAAAATGTCCAATGCTGCTGTTATTTGTGTAACATGCCTGCTGCTGCTGTTCATGCTTTCTTATATATCTATTACTGTTGTCTAATATGCCTAGTTCTGCTGTTAAAGCTGTCTAAAATGCCCACTGCTGCTGTTATTACTATCTAACATGCCTACTGCTGCTGTTAATGTTGTCTTATATCTCCATTACTGCTGTCTATTATGACTATTGCTGCTGTTAATGCTGTATAAAATGCCTACTGATGCTGTTATTGATGTCTAACACGCCTGTTATTGCTGTTACTGTCCAAACTAGACAGTACTCTAGAGATGACTTCTAGCATATACTCCTCCCCTCCCCTCTCCCCTCCCACTCCCCGCCCTTTAAATGTTATGCACTGGAGAAGTAATCAATGCCATGGATGAGGGTCATCAATGCCATGGATGAGGGTCATCAATGCCATGGATTAGGTCATCAATGCCATGAATGAGGGGTCATTAATGCCATGAATGAGGGGTCATCAATGCCATGGATGGGGTCATCAATGCCGTAGATGGGGTAGTCAATGGCATGGATGGGGTCATCAATGCCATGGATGGGGTAATCAGTGCCATGGATGGGTCATCAGTGCCATGGATGGGTCATCAGTGCCATGGAAGGGGTCATCAATGCCATGGATGGGGTCATCAGTGCCATGGATGGAGTCATCAATGCCATGGATGGAGTCATCAATGTCATGGATGGAGTCATCAGTGCCATGGATGGGGTTATCAATGCCATAGATTGGGGGTCATCAATGGCATAGAGGTTACCAATGCCATGTATGGGGTCATCAATGGCATGGAGGTTACCAATGCCATGTATGGGGTCATCAATGCCATGGATGGGGTCATCAATGCCATAGATGGGGTCATCAATGCCATGGATGGGGTCATCTATGCCATGGATGGGGGTCATCAATGCCATGGATGGTGTCATCAATGCCATGGATGGGGTCATCAATGCCATGGAAGGTGTAATCAATGCCATGAATGGGGTCATCAATGCCATGATGGGGTCATCAATGCCATGATGGGGTCATCAATGCCATGGATGGAGGTCATCAATGCTATGGAGTCATCAATGCCATGGATGGTGTCATCAATGCCATGGATGGTGTCATCAATGCCATGGAAGGTGTAATCAATGCCATGAATGGGGTCATCAATGCCATGATGGGGTCATCAGTGCCATGGATGGGGTCATCAACACCATGAAGGGTCATCAATGCCACGGATGGGGGCATCAATGCCACGGATGGGGGCATCAATGCCACGGATGGGGGTCATCAATGCCATGGATTGGGTCATCAGTGCCATGGATGGGGTCATCAATGCCATGGATGGGATCATCAATGTAATGGATGGGGTCATCAATGCCATGGATGGGAGAAAATAATACTATTTTTTTGTCCCGTTTCCTGCCTTGTATTGTATACCTGTTTGCTGTACGGCCCATACGGGTTTAGCGTTTTTTTAATATAATGATGAAAGTACATATGACACATTTGTGTGTTGAAATATTGTGTCTCTAGAAACAAAATTTGAGAAGCACTACAGTAGGCCTACTGGCCCATGCTAGGCAGGTCTTACACCCAACACTGCAGTAGGCCTACTGGCCCATGCTAAGCAGATCTTACACCCAACACTGCAGTAGGCCTACTGGCCAATGCTAGGCAGGTCTTACAGCCAACACTACAGTAGGCCTACTGGCCCATGCTAGGCAGGTCTTACAGCCAACACTACAGTAGGCCTACTGGCCCATGCTAGGCAGGTCTTACAGCCAATACTACAGTAGGCCTACTGGCCCATTCTAGGCAGGTCTTACAGCCAACACTACAATAGGCCTACTGGCCCATGCTAGGCAGGTCTTACAGCCAACACTACAGTAAGCCTACTGGCCCTTGCTAGGCAGGTCTTACAGCCAACGCTACAGTAGGCCTACTGGCCAATGCTAGGCAGGTCTTACAGCCAACACTACAGTAGGCCTACTGGCCCATGCTAGGCAGGTCTTACAGCCAACACTACAGTAGGCCTACTGGCCCATGCTAGGCAGGTCTTACAGCCAATACTACAGTAGGCCTACTGGCCCATTCTAGGCAGGTCTTACAGGCAACACTACAATAGGCCTACTGGCCCATGCTAGGCAGGTCTTACAGCTAACACTACAGTAAGCCTACTGGCCCATGCTAGGCAGGTCTTACAGCCAACACTACAGTAGGCCTACTGGCCCATGCTAGGCAGGTCTTACAGCCAACACTACAGTAGGCCTACGGGCCCATGCTAGGCAGGTCTTACAGCCAACACTACAGTAGGCCTACTGGCCCATGCTAGGCAGGTCTTACAGCCAACACTACAATAGGCCTACTGGCCCATGCTAGGCAGGTCTTACAGCCAACACTACAATAGGCCTACTGGCCCATGCTAGGCAGGTCTTACAACCAACACTACAGTAGGCCTACTGGCCCATGCTAGGCAGGTCTTACAGCCAACACTATAGTAGGCCTACGGGCCCATGCTAGGCAGGTCTTACAGCCAACACTACAGTAGGCCTACGGGCCCATGCTAGGCAGGTCTTACAGCCAACACTACAGTAGGCCTACTGGCCCATGCTAGGCAGGTCTTACAGCCAAAACTACAGTAAGTCTACTGGCCCATGCTAGGCAGGTCTTACAGCCAACACTACAGTAAGTCTACTGGCCCATGCTAGGCAGGTCTTACAGCCAACACTACAGTAGGCCTACTGGCCCATGCTAGGCAGGTCTTACAGCCAACACTACAATAGGCCTACTGGCCCATGCTAGGCAGGTCTTACAGCCAACACTACAGTAAGTCTACTGGCCCATGCTAGGCAGGTCTTACAGCCAACACTACAGTAGGCCTACTGGCCCATGCTAGGCAGGTCTTACAGCCAACACTACAGTAGGCCTACTGGCCCATGCTAGGCAGGTCTTACAGCCAACACTACAGTAGGCCTACTGGCCCATGCTAGGCAGGTCTTACAGTCAACACTACAGTAGGCCTACTGGCTCATACTAGAC
This sequence comes from Cherax destructor, assembly GCA_009830355.1. Lineage (NCBI taxonomy): Eukaryota > Metazoa > Arthropoda > Malacostraca > Decapoda > Parastacidae > Cherax > Cherax destructor. The sequence goes on along the minus strand of WNWK01002643.1, from coordinate 73,379 downwards.
ACACACACAAGGTAAATATCAAGAGAGAAGGAAGGTGATGAGCCGGTAAGATTCAGTCTAGTTTTAACCCTAAATGAATATGACATTACCTTGTGGTACTAGCGACCAGAGGCATTAACGTCTTGTGTACCAGCTGGGAATGTGGATGGTGACAACAGTGCAGAATAGGTCACTGCACTGCTGGAGATGGGAAGCTATGATGGTATATATTTTCTGTGAGATTTTCAGTGGAAGAGACACTGAACATCTGGTATATATATATATATATATATATATATATATATATATATATATATATATATATATATATATATATATATATATATATATATATATATATATATATATATATATATATATATATATATATATAAGATGACAGTAAACAGGTGATATCAAAATATGAAGAACAACCACTGTGAAAAATAGTAAAATAGTCTAACTAATTCCATAAATTTTACTGATGAGTTTAAACAAAATAACTCTTTGCCTTTTTAGATGTTTTAATTATTAAGGGGAACCATGATTTTCAATTCAAAATTTAAAGAAGACCAACAAATAACTGTTCTTATGTGCACTGTTATTCTTCACATCATGATAGAGTTAAACTTTCTGTATTCTCATCAATGGCTTTGAGAGCTTTGCGTATTTGCAGATTTATGAAATAGTTAAAGATCTAAAATACCCCAAAAACTTAATTGATAAATCTTTTAAAATTAATAGAAATACTTTTTACAATTCAAAAAGGAACAACCAACAATATTCAACTAAAAATATGTTGGTTCTTCCTTACCTTGAAAACTTACTTTATATACCTTTTCTAAAGAATTTTAATATCAAAGTTGTATTTAAAAATCTTGATACAGTAAAAAAAAAAACTTTTGATAAAAAAATCCCCAGAAATACTGACGGATGTGTCTACAAGATTCCTTGTAAAATATGTGATAAAGTTTATTACGGTCAAACTGGTAAAAGTCTTGAACTAAGGTTAAAACAACATAAATATAGCATTACAAGTGGACAAGATTATAATGCTCTGTTTATTCACTTGAGAGATTTTAACAATCCAATTGATTTTCAAAAGGCTGAGAAAGTTATATCAAACAAATCCATGGTTGACAGGAATATAATACAATCAAGTTTCATAAAAAAAATAGTTTTGAAATTAATATGAATATTGCTTTTGGATTATACAAATTGGATTCATTTATATTTAGTAGAATTTGGGAAGAATTTAAGATACAATAGACAAGTTAAAATATTAAAGCTTGAGTAGAATATAAGCTGTGTTTGACAGGTTCTTGACTGCCTACCTACATCATCATAAAAAGTTCAGGTGTTGTAAGTTAACAACGAGGTGTAATCTCGTCCTTATATGCATTTCTGTTGATCGTTTATTTTTACAGTTCCTTGATAATGTGAGAAATCACGAAAGCGCTTGGAATTTCACTTTTTTCCCACAGTGGTTGTTCTGCATATATGTGTGTGTCATGCCAGACTTTACAAGGTGAGGAAAGACCTGTCATAGAGTACAGTAGGAGAGACACTACCAATATCAGTGAGGGAAAAGATCCTGGAGCTATGTATCACACCAACCATATCATTGAAGATACACACACACACACAATATATCTCTCGCAGCATGTGCAAACCTAAGACCAGGACTCACCAACCTAAAAAAAAAAATCCTCCAGAGTTTTAAACACGACATGGCAAACACCTCATTGAGTATGTGGCCTCAGTGTTGAGCCCCCACCTGACCAAGCACCTGCAGAACCTCGGAAATGTCCGAAGGATTGCAACCAGACAAGCATCACCAAACTGAGCAATATACCATGAAGATTTCTTTAAAACTTAAATACTTATCATTTGGTATGGGGAAGATCTCACTGTGACACTCCCACACACACAAATACATCCTGGAACTGCTTCCAGTATAGATATCTCTATATACTATTCCATAACATTGGACTGTGATTGGTCTACGATACCTGGTCCTCGTGACGCCGATCACAAAATAATAAAGAATAAAAAGATTTTATTTATTTGCATAGGTTACAATGTATAATTACAATTTTGATTTGTTGAATACAAAGAAGGTCACTAGATAGGGCAAAACATTACCATATACAAAATTGCAGTGAGGATCTGGGCGAGTAGTGAGGAACCGCTTCAGATGTGAAGACTGGGAACAAAGTTATATAGAATGAAGCCACAGTGATGTTAGGAGATGTAACAGATATTGGGAATAATCTGGTGGGTGAAAGTAACGCAGGAAAACTTCATACACAGTCTTAAGAGTAGGTACGATTGCAGTCAAAGAGACCGGAAACAGTGTTATCGGTCGACGAAGTTTCCAATAATAATAATAAAAACGATAATAATAATAATTATTATTATTATGAAAATAATAATAATAACGATAATAATAATTAATAATAATAATAATAGAAGGAGAAATAATAAGTGCCAGCAGAGCCTAGTGTATATGTCTACTATTCACAGTTATATATAACAAAATATGCTAAACTCTAATGTGAAAGGAAAATTACTGCTAACGTTAGCGTCTTTTTTGTCTGGCATCACTGACGATTTAACCGTAACATAAATCAGCACGTTTGGCAGTATGGTGTATACTGTGTAGCAGTATACTGTGTAGCAGTATACTGTGTAGCAGTATACTGTGTAGCAGTATACTGTGTAGCAGTATACTGTTTTACCAGCATACCGTGTAGCAGTATACTGTGTAGCAGTATACTGTGTAGCAGTATACTGTGTAGCAGTATACTGTGTAGCAGTATACTGTGTAGCAGTATACCGTGTAGCAGTATACTGTGTAGCAGTATACTGTGTAGCAGTATACTGTGTAGCAGTATACCGTGTAGCAGTATACTGTGTAGCAGTATACTGTGTAGCAGTATACTGTGTAGCAGTATACTGTGTAGCAGTATACTGTGTAGCAGTATACTGTGTAGCAGTATACTGTGTAGCAGTATACGTGGATAACTGTGAGCTATACTGTACTTTTGTAGCAGTATAATGCATACCGTGTAGCAGTATACTGTGTAGCATATCCTGTGTAGCAGTATACTGTGTAGCAATACTGGAACGTGAGCATATCGTGTAGCAGTATACTGTGTAGCAAGTATACTGTGTAGCAGTATCTGTGTAGCAGTATACTGTGTAGCAGTATACGTGTAGCAGTATCTGTGAGCAGATACTCGTGTAGCAGTATACTGTGTAGCAGTATACTGTGTAGCGAACTGTATATCTGTGTAGCAGTATACTGTGTAGCAGTATACATGTAGCAGTATACTGTGTAGCAGTATACTGTGTAGCAGTATCGTGTAGCATATCTGTGTAGCAACGTGACGATACCGTGTCGTAGCAGATACTGTGTAGCAGATACTGTGTAGCAGATACGTGTGCATATATTGCAGCGATGATACTGTGAGCAGTATCTGTGTAGCAGACGTGACACTACTTGTAGCATATACGTGTAGCAGATACGTGTAGCAGATACGTGTAGCAGTACGTGTAGCACGTATACTGTGTAGCAGTATACGTGTAGCAGTATCTGTGTAGCAGAATCTGTGTAGCAGTATACTGTGTACAGTATACTGGTAGCAGTATACTGTAGCAGTATACTGTGTAGCAGTATACTGTGTAGCAGATACTGTGTAGCAGTATACCGTGTAGCAGTATACGTGTAGCAGATACTGTGTAGCAGATACGTGTAGCAGTATACTGTGTAACGTATACTGTGTAGCAGTATACTGTGTAGCAGATACTGTGTAGCAGTATACTGTGTAGCAGATACTGTGTAGCAGATACTGTGTAGCAGTATCTGTAGAATGAGATACTGTGTAGCAGTATACCGTGTAGCATATCCGTGTGCATATACGTGAGCAGTATACTGAAATCGGAGTATACTGTGTAGCAGTATCGTGTAGCAGTATACTGTGTAGCAGTATACTGTAGCAGATACGTGTACAGCATACTGTGTAGCAGATACTGTGTAGCAGTATACTGTGTAGCAGTTTTCCCTGTGAGCAGTATACTGTGTAGCAGTATACTCGTGTAGCAGATATACTGTGTAGCAGTATACCGTGAGCAGTATACTCGTGAGCAGTATACTGTGTAGCAGTATACTGTGTAGCAGTATCTGTGTAGCAGTATACTGTGTAGCAGTATCCCTGTGTAGCAGATATCGTAGCAGATCGTAGCAGTATACTGTGTAGCAGTATACCGTGTAGCAGTATACTGTGAGCAGTATACTGTGTAGCAGTATACCGTGAGCAGTATACTGTGTAGCAGTATACTTGTCAGTAGCTATATGAGCAGTATACTGTGTAGCAGATACTACGATAGTAGTCTAGCGATACGTGATATACTGTAGCAGTATACCGTGTAGCAGTATACCGTGTAGCAGTATACTGTGTAGCAGTATACTGTGTAGCAGTATACTGTGAGCAGTATACTGTGAGCGATACGTAGACATATCGTGAGCAGTATACTGTGTAGCAGTATACTGTGTAGCAGTATACTGTGAGCAGTATACTGTGTAGCAGTATACTGTGCATAGCAGTCAATACTGTGTACAATACGCTAGCATACTGTGTAGCAGTATACTGTGTAGCAGTATACTATGTAGCAACATACTGTGTAGCAGTATACTGTGTAGCAGTATACTGTGTAGCAGTATACTGTGTAGCAGTATACTGTGTAGCAGTATATTGTGTAGCAGTATACTATGTAGCAACATACTGTGTAACAGTATACTGTGTAGCAGTATACTGTGTAGCAGTATACCGTGTAGCAGTATACACCATGCCGTGTATCAGTATATCATACAAACCTCGCTGTATTTTGGTGCTGGTGAGGTAGGGGCCTTTGATCCAAGGAGCTGGAACTTGCCTTCTCTCTCTCTCCTTTTATCGTGACCCGGGCAGTCGCGCTCTACGACCCATACTGCTTTAGCGCTTCCCCCTTCCCTTACAGTATAATTATAACATAAAATTGACAGACAAAGACGAACATCAATGGTTGATTCTTGAAAAAAAAATGTATTTTAAGAAATCTTTTCGTATCTAAGAAATGAACTTGCCTATCGAAGTAAACTGTCTGCTTTATGGGGGCTAAACTCTCTCTCTCTCTCTCTCACTCTCTCTCTCTCTCTCCTCCCTCTCTCTCTCTCTCTCTCTCTCTCCTCTCTCTCTCTCTCTCTCTCTCTCTCTCTCTCTCTCTCTCCTCCTCTCTCTCTCTCTCTCTCTCTCTCTCCTCCTCTCCTCCTCTCTCTCTCTCTCTCTCTCTCTCTCTCTCTCTCTCTCTCTCTCTCTCTCTCTCTCGCTCTCTCTCTCGCTCTCTCTCTCTCGGGTAGTTTGACACTGGTGGTGACCTTAGTAGTGTGACCCTGACCTGATAGTGTGACCTTGGTAGTGTGTAGTGTGGCGACCTTCGTAGTGACCTTGACCTTGGTAATATAATCTTGACCTTCGTAGGGTGACCCTGGCCTTGGTAATGTGACCTTGACCTTGGTAGTGTGACGACCTTGGTAGCGTGACGACCTTGGTAGCGTGACCTCACTATTGGTAGTGACCTTGACCTTGATATTGTGACCTTGACCTTGGTAGTTTAACTTCGACCTTGGTAGTGTGACGACATTGGTAGCATGACCTCAGTCTTCGTAGTGTGACCTCGACCTTGGAAGTGTGACCTTGGTACTGTGATCGTGACCTCTTAGTGTGACCTCGACCTTAATAGCGTGACCTTGGTACTGTGATCATGACCTTGCTAGTGTGACCTGGATCTTGGTAGTGTGACCTCTTTACTAGACGACGTTTCGCACATTGCACTTCATTCAGGCGTGCAGACCTGAC
>WNWK01002643.1:45000-62500 GCA_009830355.1 Cherax destructor | reverse complement strand
GAGGGTTGACATCAGTGGTCTGAGACCCTGGCGGGCTGGAGGGTTGACATCAGTGGTCTGGGACCCTGGCAGGCTGGAGGGTTGACATCAGTGGTCTGGGACCCTGGCGGGCTGGAGGGTTGACGTCAGTGGTCTGAGACCCTGGCGGGCTGGAGGGTTGACGTCAGTGGTCTGGGACCCTGGCGGGCTGGAGGGTTGACATCAGTGGTCTGGGACCCTGGCAGGCTGGAGGGTTGACATCAGTGGTCTGGGACCCTGGCGGGCTGGAGGGTTGACGTCAGTGGTCTGAGACCCTGGCGGGCTGGAGGGTTGACGTCAGTGGTCTGGGACCCTGGCGAGCTGGAGGGTTGACGTCAGTGGTCTGGGACCCTGGCGGGCTGGAGGGTTGACGTCAGTGGTCTGGGACCCTGGCGAGCTGGAGGGTTGACGTCAGTGGTCTGGGACCCTGGCGGGCTGGAGGGTCTTTGCGGCACCATCATCCCGCTAATGCGTTTATAATGACGTCGCTGCCATCGATTTTATTTTTTTTGCCTTGACGCGATTTGGATATTGTGATAGAATGCGCTCGTCATTGTGACGTTCTCTTGATGACGTTGCTTACACTCCTGGTCTGGTTGTTACGTCTCGGTGCTCAACTAACTTGTGAGGTAGGTAAGGTGTGGTGTGAGGTAAGGTGAGGTGTGAGGTAGGTAAGGTGAGGTGTGAGGTAGGTAAGGTGAGGTGTGAGGTAGGTAAGGTGAGGTGTGAGGTAGGTGGAGGTGTGAGAGGTAGGAGGGGTGATGGAGGTAGGTAAGGAGTGATGGTGGTGAAGGTGAGGTGAGGGTAGGTGAGGTAAGGTGAGGTGTAGGTAGTGTAGGTAGGTAAGGTGAGGTGTGAGGTAGGTAGGAGGTAGGTGAGGTGAAGGTAGTGTGAGGTAAGGTAGGTGGAGGTGGAGGTAAGGTGAGGTGTGAGGTAGGTAAGGTGTGAGGTAAGGTGAGGTGTGAGGTAAGGTGAGGTGTGAGGTAAGGTGAGGTGTGAGGTAAGGTGAGGTGTGAGGTAGGTAAGGAGGGGTGTGAGGTAGGTAAGGTGAGGTGTGAGGTAGGTAAGGAGTGGTGTGAGGTAGGTAGGTGAGGTGTGAGGTAGGTAAGGTGAGGTGTGAGGTAGGTAAGGTGAGGTGTGAGGTAGGTAAGGTGAGGTGTGAGGTAAGGTGAGGTGTGAGGTAGGTAAGGTGAGGTGTGAGGTAGGTAGAGGGAGTGTAGGAGGTAAGGTGAGGTGTGAGGTAGGTAAGGTGAGGTGTGAGTGTAGGTAGTAAGGTGAGGTGTGAGAGGTAGGTAAGGGTGAGGGTGAGGTGGAGGTAGGTGAGTGTGAGGTAAGGTGAGGTGTGAGGTAGGAGTGAGGTGTGAGGTAGTAGGTGGAGGTGTAGTAGGTAGGTGGAGTGTGAGGTAGTGAGTGTAGGTAGGTAGGAGGTGTGAGTAGGTAAGGTGAGGTGGAGGTAAGTGTGAGGTGTGAGGTAGGTAAGGTGAGGTGTGAGGTAGGTAGGAGGGTGTGAGGTAGGTAAGGTGAGGTGTGAGGTAGGTAAGGGTGGTGTGGAGGTAAGGTGAGGTGTGAGGTAGGTAAGGTGAGGTGTGAGGTAGGGTGAGGGTGTGAGGTAGGTAAGGTGAGGTGTGAGTAGGTAAGGTGAGGTGTGAGGTAGGTGAGGTGTAGGTAGGTAAGGTGAGGTGTGAGGTAGGTAGGATGGGGTGTGAGTAGGTAAGGATGAGGGGTGAGGTAGGTAAGGTGAGGTGTGAGGTAAGGTGAGGTGTGATTTAGGTAAGGAGGGTGTGAGGTAGGTAAGGTGAGGTGTGAGGTAGGTAAGGTGAGGTGTGAGGTAAGGTGAGGTGTGAGGTAGGTAGGAGGGTGTGAGGTAGGTAAGGTGAGGTGGAGGTAGGAGGAGGTAGGTAAGGTGAGGTGTGAGGTAGGTAGGTGAGGTGTGAGGTAGGTAAGGTGAGGTGTGAAGTAGGTACGGTGAGGTGTGAGGTAGGTAAGGAGGGGTGTGAGGTAGGTACGGTGAGGTGTGAGGTAGGTACGGTGAGGTGTGAGGTTGGCAAGGAGGGGTGGGAGGGGTTAGGAGTGAAAGGGAGGGGGGGGGTCAGAGATGGTGAGGAGAGGGAAGGGTGGCCTAGTGTCCGATGGTTGGGGAGGGGGTGAAGGGAAAAGGGAAGGAGAGTGGGGAGATGGGAGAGGGATGGAGGGAGGGGGTGGAGACCGTCCAGCCAAGTCAAAGACCACTACTGACGTCACCCGCCTGGCGGTGACGTCAACACTCCCCAGGAAACATCAACAATAACACAATGATGTGTGTGTGTGTATACTCACCTATCTGTGGTCACAGGGGTTGAGTCACAGCTCCTGTCCTCATCTCTTCTTTGAGCTGTATACGAATCCTGCCTCTATCACTTCACTGTTCGAGGGCTGAAAAAATACTTCCTAACGTCCGTGTGATTCATCTTTTTTTTTAACTTCCGCCTGTGCCCTTGTGTTCCTGTTCCCCGCCTCTCGTACACTGTTCCTGTCCACCCTAGTGTTGTGGTTTAATTACTTGAAGGGATTGTAGTGGTTGTATTATGGTTGTGATGGTACTGTAGTGGTTGCATCATGGTTGTGATGGTACTGTAGTGGTTGCATCATGGTTGTGATGGTACTGTAGTGGTTGTATCATGGTTGTGATGGTATTGTAGTGGTTGCATCATGGTTGTGATGGTACTGTAGTGGTTGCATCATGGTTGTGATGGTACTGTAATGGTTGCATCATGGTTGTGATGGTACTGTAGTGGTTGTATCATGGTTGTGATGGTACTGTAGTGGTTGCATCATGGTTGTGATGGTATTGTAGTGGTTGCATCATGGTTGTGATGGTACTGTAGTGGTTGTATCATGGTTGTGATGGTACTGTAGTGGTTGTATCATGGTTGTGATGGTATTGTAGTGGTCTGCATCATGGTCTGTGATGGCACTGTAGTGGCTGCATCATGGTGTGATGGACTGTAGTGGTTGATCATGGTTGTGATGGTATTGTAGTGGTTGCATCATGGTCTGTGATGGCACTGTAGTGGTTGCATCATGGTGTGATGGTACTGTAATGGTTGCATCATGGTTGTGATGGTATTGTAGTGGTTGATCATGGTTGTGATGGCACTGTAGTGGTTGCATCATGGTTGTGATGGTATTGTAGTGGTTGCATCATGGTTGTGATGGTACTGTAGTGGTTGTATCATGGTTGTGATGGTACTGTAGTGGTTGTATCATGGTTGTGATGGTACTGTAGTGGTTGAATCATGGCTGGATGATGAGTGGTGCATCATGGTGTGATGACTGAGTGGTTGCATCATGGTTGTGATGGTACTGTAGTGGTTGTATCATGGTTGTGATGGTACTGTAGTGGTTGTATCATGGTTGTGATGGTACTGTAGTGGTAGTATCATGGTTGTGATGGTACTGTAGTGGTTGTATCATGGTTTCTATTTTAAACTATTGAATTTATGACCTCCTCTATTTATGGCATTGCAATTAACCGGTGTTGTTGTTGATGTCACGGCGCAGTGTTGTTGTTGATGTCACGGCACAGTGTTGTTGTTGATGTCACGGCACAGTGTTGTTGTTGATGTCACGGCGCAGTGTTGTTGCTAATGATATCACATCTCAGTATTGTTGTTGATGTCACAGCCCAGTATTACTGATGTCACAACTCAAAATTGTTGTTCTTGATGTTACAGCTCAGTGTTGTTGTTGATGTCACAGCCCAGTATTACTGATGTCACAACTCAAAATTGTTGTTGTTGATGTTACAGCTCAGTGTTGTTGTTGATGTCACAGCCCAGTATTACTGATGTCACAACTCAAAATTGTAGTTGTTGATGTTACAGCTAAGTGTTGTTGTTGAGGTCACAGCTCAGTATTGTTGTTGATGTCACAGCTCAGTATTGTTGTTGATGTCACAGCTCAGTATTGTTGTTGATGTCACAGCTCAGTCTTGTTGATGTCACAGCATAGTATTGTTGTTGATGTCACAGCCCAATATTGCTGTCGTTAATGTTACAGCCCAGTACTGTTGTTGATGTCACGGCTCAGTATTGTAGTTGATGTTGATGTCATAGCTCACTATTGTAGTTGTTGATGTCACAGCCCAATGCTGTTATTGATGTCACAGCTCAGTATTGTAGTTGTTGATGTCACAGTTACTCTCAGCTGTCAACAGATGTCACTGACTACCTGGACGTAATTATCTCCCTCATAACTACGTAAAAAGAAGATAGGTCACTTCTTTAAAGCGATAAGTTATATACACACTCGGTGTATATACTGAGAGATACACACTCTCAGTGTATATACACTGAGGGATACACACTATATACATTATTACTACACCTATACGCTTTCTTGTACACCATCAAGCGTTTTATTTACAACTTCTCTAGTCATGTCACTCGACACACTCTCTGTTCCACACCCACGCGCACTTAACCACCCCAGTAAATGCGCACCTGCGCTCGCAGTCACGCACTGGGCAACGCAAGGCAGGGAACCCTCGCCTCAACACAGAAGCAACAGCAAGAGTGAACTCTGGGTAGTTAAACGCCAAGACTTGACTAGTGAAGTTTGTCTGGGCAAAGGCATATATGCTGTGCGGGTCCCCTGAGCTCAAGGGGCCATGCGTCATGATGTAGATCACATGCTAGGCCAGTGCCACGGCATGCAGAAACAGCATACAACCAGCATCTGGGCACAAGCACGTCAAAGCTCTCCTCGAGTATGCAGCACCACCCTGCAGCCCACGTAGGTCCAGGCGAGAACAGAGAATCTTAGGACGAACTACTAGATTATATTAAGAGATTATATTACAGGATTTATTGCAAAATAACCTGCAATGTTACTTAAAAATCACGAATAGTTTACCAAAAATACAATTGCCAATCCCATGTTTCTACTTCTACAATATATATATATGAGGAAGGTTGGAATGTATGGTAAGCCAGTATTGAAACTACTAACCCAGAGATCTCATCACGTGTTCCTGGAGGCTTAGTAACATTCATCCATATAGACCCATGCCTGCTTGGACCAGAGGTTAGCACGCTGCTCTGTTAATTTTAGAACAGGCTTACCCTGGGGTCGAACCCCGCTCCGTTCCTTGAGTTATTTACGCTTGTGTCATTACGATTCTAACGAGTCATTGACAACGTGATTCAAGGAAACTAGTTAGCCGGACTTGAGTCCTGGAGGAAGTAGAGTGCCTGCACTCTGAAGGAGTGGTGAGCTTGTTGCAGTTTGTAGGATAATCACAAACGCTCGAGAGGCGAGAAACAGGTATAAGGGGGCCGCAGACTAAAGTTAAAGATGCAGATGAGGAATGTCAGGAAGTATTTTTTGAGCCTGAGGGCGGTCAGGAAGTGGAATGACCCGGATGATGACGTGGTAGAGGCAGATGCTATACATAGTTTTAACAACAGATATGACAGAGCTTACGAAGCTAGGAGTAAATCAGGCAAGTGGTAAGCTGAGAGGTGGGGACCAGGAGCTAAGACTGACCCAGAAATAGGTGAACACACACACACACACACACACACACACACACACACACACCTATCGATCACTCTCACCTGTCTACACTTGTTCCCCGCCCACCTGTTGAAGGTTGGCGCACCTAGACGAGACTCAACACGCAGTAAAACACTGCTTGTTGTACTGTGGCACCTGTGAGGAGGAGGATGCCTCACTGTACTGTGGCACCTGCTGTAAGAGAGCCACTCTGAATATAGTGACACAGTGACGAAATAATAAGCAGAGACAGTGTTGGTAAGTGCTGCCAGAGTGCCACTGGGAATATAGTGCCACTATAAAAGCGTAACTCAGTGTGCCACATGGTGAACCATGTTGTTGTGGCGGTGCCACATGGGCCATGTTGTGACAGTGACATATAGTGAGCCAGGTTGTGACAGTGCCACATGGTGGGCCAGGTTGTGACAGTGCCACATGGTGGGCCAGGTTGTGACAGTGCCACATGATGGGCCAGGTTGCTAGAACAGCGCTACACGGGGTCAGGTTGTTGGGATGGTGCTACATGGACCAGGTTACAGCAACAGTATTACACGGTGGACCAGGTTACTGGCCCACACACACTACCTGTGTGGGCACTGAGTCTGCCGATCCCAGAGTTGACCTTTGCTGCCAGTCACTCAGTAATTAACACAGTTGTTTCCACACTTAAATTTAATTCTGGGGGATGATGCCATTTAGGTCACTATCTTTGTACCTCGTTAAGCCTGACAGTCTTCCTGTCTCAGTCTGTCTCAGTCTGTCTCTCTCAATGTTTACATCTTCTTTATATGTCAAGTTTTGTGTTTGTGACTTCATGTGTTTTTTTGTTTGTTATATATATATATATATATATATATATATATATATATATATATATATATATATATATATATATATATATATATATATATAGATAGATAGATATAACGTTACTTAAGAAGTCAATAAACTAATTGTAGAGTTCTCTAATATGGAAGGTCTCTATGGACTTTTTTTAATCCAAATATTCCGTATTTTAGCCATAATTTTAAAACCGTCCGGACTCGCTGACTATCTGTGAGACTCAGCAGGAATTTTAATGGCTGAGTGAAGAGGTTCTATGGCTGAGTGAAGAGGTTCTATGACTGAGTGAAGAGTTTCTATGGCTGAGTGAAGAGGTTCTATGACTGAGTGACGAGGTTCTATGACTGAGTGACGAGGTTCTATGACTGAGTGACGAGGTTCTATGACTGAGTGAAGAGGTTCTATGGCTGAGTGACGAGGTTCTATGATTCAGTGAAGAGGTTCTATGACTCAGTGAAGAGGTTCTATGACTGAGTGAAGAGGTTCTATGACTGAGTGACGAGGTTCTATGGTTGAGTGACGAGGTTCTATTGTCGTGTCAGTATCATAGATACACTTGTTTAGTATATCTTTATACAGCTGGTCCCTTTGCGTGTGACGTCACGGTACCCGCTGACGTCAGAGGCTCAGCGCATGTACACAGCCTATCATAGGCAGACTGCCTCACTACGTTAGACCTACAGGCGAGACAGACGGTGTGCGGGACTCTCCTCTACTTACTGTAAATATACCGTAACCATCCAACAAGGAGTATCTTTGACCTCCTATATATCTCTCCCAAGACCCACACGACACTATGACTGAGTGAAGAGGTTCTATGACTGAGTGAAGAGGTTCTATGACTGAGTGAAGATGTTCTATGACTGAGTGAAGAGGTTCTATGACTGAGTGAAGAGGTTCTATGACTGAGTGAAGAGGTTCTATGACTGAGTGAAGAGGTTCTATGACTGAGTGAAGAGGTTCTATGACTGAGTGACGAGGTTCTGTCCTGTGTGACAGAACCTCACCTTCACAGAGTTCTAGTCTCATAATTCGTGAAAGTGATCCCTGCATATCTAACACTACAACTAAAAACAAGTGAACTGATACACTTTACCAGAGCAGTTAAGTGGCACTTACGGGAGTCTCGAAACAACAATGGCTGCCAATTTTGAGTGGGTCCACAAAGATGATTTTTAGTTTAATGTTTAGGTAAGTAGGTTGTAGTAGCTTAGAAGTGTTGTAGTAGATGCTCACACCACGGGCCCTCAAGTGTGAGCAGTAGTTGCTCACACCACGGGCCCTTATATGCTATATTACTTGACAATGTATCTTAATAGAGAGAGAGAGAGAGAGAGAGAGAGAGAGAGAGAGAGAGAGAGAGAGAGAGAGAGAGAGAAGAGAGAGAGAGAGAGATGAGAGAAGAGAGATAAGATAAGAAGAAGAGAGAAGAGAAGATGATGGTAAGAAAATTTGGTTGTATATTTAACAATAATAACTTTAACATCAATAACATTAACAACAACAGTTTAATATAATGTAAAGGTATGTATAATCATGGATATTATGTGAGGGAGGGAAGGTTAGTGAGGGCTGGAGGGAAGGTTAGTGAGGGATGGAGGGAAGGTTAGTGAGGGCTGGAGGAAGGTTAGTGAGGCTGGAGGGAAGGTTAGTGAGGGCTGGAGGGAAGGTTAGTGAGGGATGGAGGGAAGGTTAGTGAGGGCTGGAGGGAAGGTTAGTGAGGGCTAGAGGGAAGGTTAGTGAGGGATGGAGGGAAGGTTAGTGAGGGCTGGAGGGAAGGTTAGTAAGGGATGGAGGGAAGGTTAGTGAGGGATGGAGGTTAGAAAGGATAGCTGGAGGGAAGGTGGGAGGGCTGGAGGGAAGGTTAGTGAGGGATGGAGGGAAGGTTAGTGAGGGCTGGAGGGAAGGTGGTAGGGCTGGAGGGAAGATGGGAGGGCTGGAGGGAAGGTGGTAGGGCTGGAGGGAAGGTGGTAGAGCTGGAGGGAAGGTGGGAGGGCTGGAGGGAAGATGGGAGGGAAGGAGAGGAGGGAGTCAGGGAGGGAGGGAGGGAAGGGAGTTCCTCTCACCTGTTGAGTCGATACGTTACTGCCAGATGTCGCTAGATGGAACATCACTCTGAACACTCCCTCCCTATTCTCCCTCCATCCTTCCTACCCTCCCTCCATCCTTCCTACCCTCCCTCCATCCTTCTTACCTTCCTCCATCCTTCCTACCCTCCCTCCATCCTTCCTACCCTCCCTCCATCCTTCTTACCTTCCTCCATCCTTCCTCCCTCCCTCCATCCTTCCTACCCTCCCTCCATCCTTCCTACCCTCCCTCCATCCTTCCTACCCTCCTCCATCCTTCCTACCCTCCGCCATCCTTCCTACCCTCCTCCATCCTTCCTCCCTCCCTCCATCCTTCCTACCCTCCCTCCATCCTTCCTACCCTCCCTCCATCCTTCCTACCCTCCCTCCATCCTTCCTACCCTCCCGCCATCCTTCCTACCCTCCCTCCATCCTTCCTACCCTCCCTCCATCCTTCCTACCCTCCCTCCATCCTTCCTACCCTCCCTCCATCCTTCCTACCCTCCCTCCATCCTTCCTACCCTCCCTCCTTCCATCCTTCCTACCCTCCCTCCATCCTTCTTACCTTCCTCCATCCTTCCCCCCTCCATCCTTCCTACCCTCCCTCCCTCCATCCTTCCTACCCTCCCTCCCTCCATCCTTCCTACCCCCCTCCATCTTTTCTTGTTTTCCCCTCTTCCTTCCTCTTCCTCCTACTTTCTTCCCCTTTTCCTCTTACTTCCTTCCCCTGCCTTCTACTTTCCCCTTCCCATCTTCCCCTCTGTTCTTCCCTTCCTTCTCACCCTCCCTCCCATATTTGCCTCGAGAAGCACACACACACACACACACACACACACACACACACACACACACACACACACACACACACACACACACACCAAAAGAGAAGAATACGACGAGAGCAACAGAGCAACGGTAGACACACTAGCCGAGGTAGCCAGAAGAGCCCACATGGGGAGAGCAAAGTTACTAGTTATGGGTGATTTCAATCACAAAGAGATTGATTGGGAAAACCTGGAGCCCCATGGGGGTCCTGAATCATGGAGAGCCAAGATGATGGATGCGGTACTGGAAAACCTCATGCATCAACATGTTAGAGACACTACCAGAGAGAGAGGTGGGGATGATCCAGCAAGACTCGACCTAGTATTCACCTTGAGTAGTTCGGACATCGAGGATATCACTATGAAAGGCCCCTTGGAGCTAGTGATCATTTGGTTCTGTGTTTTGATTATATAGTTGAGCTACAAGTGGAGAGGGAGCAGGAATAGGAAGGAGAAACGAAACTACAAAAGGGGGACTACACAGGCATGAGGAACTTCCTACAAGACGTTCAGTGGGAGAGAGAATTGGCAGGAAAACCAGTAAAAGAAATGATGGAATATGTGACAACCAAATGCAAAGAGGCAGAGGAGAGGTTTGTCCCCAAGGAAACAGAAGTAATGGGAAGACCAGAACGAGTCCTTGGTTCACCCAGAGGTGTAGGGAGGCAAAAAGTAAGTGTAATAGAGAATGGAAAAAGTACAGAAGACAAAGGACCCAGGAAAATAAAGAGATTAGCCGAAGAGCCAGAAACGAATATGCACAGGTAAGAAGGAGGCTCAGCGACAATATGAAAATGATATAGCATCAAAAGTCAAGTCTGACCCGAAGCTGCTGTATAGCCACATCAGGAGGAAAACAACAGTCAAGGACCAGGTAATCAGGCTGAGAAAGGAAGGTGGGAGTTCACAATAAACGACCAAGAGGTATGTGAGGAGCTCAACATGAGATTTAAAGAAGTATTTACACAGGAGACAGGAAGGACTCCAGGAATTCAGAATAGGGAGGTATACCAACAAGTGCTGGATGAAATACACACAACCGAGGAGGAGGTGAAGAAGCTGCTATGTGAACTCGATACCTCAAAAGCGGTGGGACCGGACAACATTTCTCCGTGGGTCCTTAGAGGGGGAGCAGAGATGTTGTGTGTGCCACTAACACAAATCTTCAACACATCCATTGAAACTGGGCAACTACTTGAGGCGTGGAAGATGGCAAATGTAGTCCCAATTTTAAGAAAGGAGACAGACACGAGGCATTAAACTACAGACCTGTGTCACTGACGTGTATAGTATGCAAAGTCATGGAGAAGATCATCAGGGGGAGAATGGTGGAGCACCTAGAAAGACACAAGCTTATAAACGACAACCAGCATGGTTTCAGGGAAGGAAAATCCTGTGTCACAAACCTACTGCAGTTTTATGACAAGGTAACAGAAGTAAGACACGAGAGAGAGGGTGGATAGACTGCATTTTTTGGACTGCAAGAAGGCGTTCGACACAGTTCCTCACAAGAGATTAATGCAAAAGCTAGAGGATCAGGCACACGTAACAGGAAAAGCACTGCAATGGATCAGAGAATATCTGACAGGGAGGCAACAACGAGTCATGGTACGTGACGAGATGTCAGAGTGGGCACCTGTGACGAGTGGAGTTCCACAAGGGTCAGTCCTAGGACCTGTACTGTTTTGGTATATGTGAATGACATAACGGAAGGGATAGACTCAGAAGTGTCCTGTTTGCAGATGATGTGAAGTTAATGAGAAGAATCAAATCAGTCGAGGATCAGGCAGGAATACAAAGAGACCTGGACAGGCTGCAAGCCTGGTCCAGTAACTGGCTCCTTGAATTTAACCCTGCCAAATGTAAAGTCATGAATATCGGGAAGGGCAAAGAAGACCGCAGACAGAGTATAGTCTAGGTGGCCAAAGACTGCAAACCTCACTCAAAGAAAAAGATCTTGGGGTGAGTATAATACCGAGCACATCTCCTGAGGCACACATCAATCAGATAACTGCTGCAGCATACGGGCGGCTGGCAAACCTAAGAATAGCGTTCCAATACCTCACCAAGGAATCATTCAAGACTCTGTATACCATATACGTCAGGCCCATACTGGAGTATGCAGCACCAGTTTGGAACCCACACCTGGTCAAGCACGTCAAGAAATTAGAGAAAGTGCAAAGGTTTGCAACAAGACTAGTCCCAGAGCTAAGGGGATTGTCCTACGAAGAAAGGTTAAGGGAAATCGGCCTGACGACACTAGAGGACAGGAGGGTTAGGGAGACATGATAACGACATATAAAATACTGCGAGGAATAGATAAGGTGGACAGAGACAAGATGTTCCAGAGAGGGGACACAGAAACAAGGGGTCACAATTGGAAGTTGAAGACTCCTATGAGTCAAAGGGATGTTAGGAAGTATTTCTTCAGTCATAGAGTTGTCAGGAAGTGGAATAGCTTGGAAAGCGACATAGTGGAGGCAGGAACCATACATAGTTTTAAGACTAGGTTTGATAAAGCTCATGGAGCAGGGAGAGAGAGGACCTAGTAGCAATCAGTGAAGAGGCGGGGCCAGGAGCTATGACTCGACCCCTGCAACCACAAATAGGTGAGTACAAATAGGTGAGTACACACACACACACACACACACACGTTACCTTAAAACTAAATACTATGACCTGGCTTACTTTTCAAATAACATACAATTATATTAGCAGTAGTTTCGACTAAAAGTGTCATAATTTACGAATTTTTGGCTAAAAAAAAAAAGAGTTCTGTCAGAAAAATCTTCGTTACGTAGCGTCAGGCTGGAGAAAAGTACTTCCGTAGCGCCGCCCTAACAACGTGTTAACTGGGATGATGGATTGATCTGAGACAATCACAATTTGAGCTTAAAATTGATGGGGTGAGATGTTGCAGAAAGATGATGCTTATTACCTGGAGTCTACCTACCTGGAGGGTATTCCGGGGTCAACGGCCCCCGCGGCCCCCGCGGCCCTGTCCGCGACCAGGCCTCCCGGTGGATCAGGGCCTGATCAACTAGGCTCCTACTGCTGGCTGCACGTAGTCCAACATACGAATAATAATGATAATAGTAATAATAATCTTTATTTCTACAAGTACATGTACAAGATATACAGTCCTGGTTGACATCAATGACATACTACTATATAGAAAGCCGCTTGTTATGCTGAGCATTTCCAGCAAAAGTAAGTAAATTTTGTCCCAGGATGCGACCCACACCAGTCGACTAACATCCAGGTACCTATTTTACTGCTAGGTGATCATGGACAGCAGGAGTGTTAAGGAAATACATCCTAATGTTTTCCAGTCGTACCGGGGATCGAGCCCCGGACCTCAGTGTGTGAGCTGAGTGCGCTACCAAAAGAGTTACGGGACACCAACTGTACGCAAGATTTGTAGAATTGTTTTTGTATGTAAACGACGCGTCGAAGTTGTTATGGAAGAGAAAAATCCACCGGAATCTTTAAATTGGGGGGAGGAAAAAAAATCAATCCTGGGGAAGATTTAATCTTTGAAAAACATTGAAGGGCCGGAATAAACGGGCGGACTGACCAATGAGGGACCTCCCCGCCGTGACGTCACGGCGAGGGAGGGAGCTGATTGGTGGGTTGTTCGTGGCGGTCGTACCAGCGATCCCCCCTCCATCCCCCCAGTCCCCCACCCACCGTCGCCGTGACCTCACTGCCGCGGAGAGCGCTGATTGGTTGCTCGTGGCAGTAGTACCAACGACCGTCACCATGACGTCACTATAATGGAGTTCGCTGATTGGTGGGCTGTATGAATGATAGCTCGAGGCCTTTCGTGTTGCAATCAACGCATCATTAGGAGCTTTCAATGTTGTAAAAATGAGTAGGAAGCCCAGGCAGATAAGTACAGTGGAACATTCTAGCTAGAACAATATCACACAGTGCCATACAGTGCCACACAGTGTCACACAGTGTCACATAGTGCCACACAGTGTCATACAGTGGCAGGCAGTGTCACACAGTGCCACATAATGTCACACAGTGCCACAGTGTCATACAGTGTCACACAGTGCCACATAGTGTTATACAGTGTCATACAGTGTCACAGTGTCATACAGTGTCACACAATTGCCGCAGTGTCATACAGTGACATACAGTTCCACACAGTATCACACAGTCTCAAACAGTGTCACACAGTGTCATACAGTGTCACACAGTGTCATACAGTGTCACACAGTGGCATATAGTGTCACACAGTGTCATACAGTATCACACAGTGTCAGTGTCATACAGTGTCACAGTGTCACACAGTGTCATACAGTGTCACACAGTGGTACACAGTGGCACACAGTGTCACACAGTATCACATAATGTCATACAGTGTAACACAGTGTCATACAGTGTCACACAGTGTCATACAGGGGCAGTGCTACACAGTGTCAGACAGTGTCAGACAGTGTCATACAGTGTCACGGTGCCATACAGTGTTACACAGTGCCATACAATGTCACACAGTGGCACACAGTATCACAGTGTCATACAGTGTCATACAGTGTCACACAGTGTCACAGTGTCATACAGTGCTACACAGTGTCATACAGTGGCACACGGTGTCATACAGTGTCACAGTGTCACACAGTGCTATACAGTGTCACACTGTCATACAGTGGCACACAGTGTTATACAGTGTCATAGTGTCACAGTGTCATATAGTGCCACACAGTGTCATACAATTCTCACAGTGCCCCATTGTCGTTCTCATAGTCAAAGGGATCTTGTTTGCTGTTTCGCCCCACTTCAAGGGATCTCGCTGTTTCGCCCCACTTCAAGGGATCTCGCTGTTTCGCCCCACTTCAAGGGATCTCGCTGTTTCGCCCCACTTCAAGGGATCTCGCTGTTTCGCCCACTTCAAGGGATCTCGCTGTTTCGCCCCACTTCAAGGGATCTCGTTGTTTCGCCCCACTTCAAGGGATCTCGTTGTTTCGCCCCACTTCAAGGATCTCGTTGTTTTGCCCCCACTTCAAGGGATCTCGTTGTTTTGCCCCCTTTAAGGGATCTCGTTGTTTTGCCCCACTTCAAGGGATCTCGTTGTTTCGCCCCACTTCAAGGGATGTCGCTGTTTCGCCCCACTTCAAGGGATGTCGCTGTTTCGCCCCACTTCAAGGGATCTCGTTGTTTCGCCCCACTTCAAGGGATCTCGTTGTTTCGCCCCACTTCAAGGGATCTCGTTGTTTCGCCCCACTTCAAGGGATCTCGTTGTTTCGCCCCACTTCAAGGGATCTCGTTGTTTCGCCACACTTCAAGGGATCTCGTTGTTTCGTCCCACTTCAAGGGATCTCGTTGTTTCGCCCCCACTTCAAGGGATCTCGTTGTTTCGCCCCACTTCAAGGGATCTCGCTGTTTCACCCCCACTTCAAGGGATCTCGTTGTTTCGCCCCACTTCAAGGGATCTCGTTGTTTCGCCCCACTTCAAGGGATCTCGTTGTTTCGCCCCACTTCAAGGGATCTCGTTGTTTCGCCCCCACTTCAAGGGATCTCGCTGTTTCGCCCCACTTCAAGGGATCTCGCTGTTTCGCTCCCACTTCAAGGGATCTCGTTGTTTCGCCCCACTTCAAGGGATCTCGCTGTTTCGCCCCACTTCAAGGATCTCGCTGTTTCGCCCCACTTCAAGGGATCTCGTTGTTTCGCCCCACTTCAAGGGATCTCGCTGTTTCGCCCCCACTTCAAGGGATCTCGCTGTTTCGCCCCCACTTCAAGGGATCTCGTTGTTTCGCCCCCACTTCAAGGGATCTCGTTGTTTCGCCCCCACTTCAAGGGATCTCGTTGTTTCGCCCTACTTCAAGGGATCTCGCTGTTTCGCTCACATACTGCATTTCGCTCCCTCCTGTCATAAGTTAGTTTAACTCCTGCACTAGTAACACTGGTAGAGTACAGGCTGGGGTAGAGTACAGGCTGGGGTAGAGTGCAGGCTGGAAGCAGAGTGCAGGCTGGAAGCAGAGTGCAGGCTGGAAGTAGAGTGCAGGCTGGTAGTAGAGTGCAGGCTGGAAGTAGAGTGCAGGGTGGAGGTAGAGTGCAGGGTGGAGGTAGAGTGCAGGCTGGAAATAGAGTGCAAGCTGGAGGTAGAGTGCAGGCTGGGAGTAGAGTGCAGGCTGGGGGTAGAATGCAGGCTGAGGCGTAGAGTGCAGGCTGGGGTAGAGTGCAGGCTGGGGTAGAGTGCAGGCCGGGAGAAGGTTGCAGGCCAGGGGTAGAGTGGAAGCTGGGGGTAGAGTGCAAGCTTGGGATAGATTGCAGACTTGGGGTAGAGTGCAGGCTGGGGGTAGAGTGCAGACTGGGGGTAGAGTGCAGACTTGGGGTAGAGTGCAGGCTGGAGGTAGAGTGCATGCTTGGGGTAGAGTGCAGGCTGGAGTAGAGTGCAGGCCGGGGGTAGAGTGCAGGCTGGGGGTAGAGTGTAGGCTGGGGAAGAGTGCAGGCTGAGGTAGAGTGCAGGCTAAGGTGGAGTGCAGGCTGGGGTAGAGTGCAGGCTGGGGTAAAGTACAGGCTGGGGTAGAGAGCAGGCTGGGGGTAGAGTGCAGGCTGGGGGTAGAGTGTAGGCTGGGGTAGAGTGAAGGCCGGGGGAAGGTTGCAGGCCAGGGGTAGAGTGGAAGCTGGGGTAGAGTGCAAGCTTGGGATAGATTGCAGACTTGGGGTAAAGTGCAGGCTGGGGGTAGAGTGCAGACTGGGGGTAGAGTGCAGACTTGGGGTAGAGTGCAGGCTGGAGGTAGAGTGCATGCTTGGGTAGAGTGCAGGCTGGAGTAGAGTGCAGGCCGGGGTAGAGTGCAGGCTGGGGGGTAGAGTGTAGGCTGGGGAAGAGTGCAGGCTGGGGTAGAGTGCAGGCTAAGGTGGAGTGCAGGCTGGGGTAGAGTGCAGGCTGGGGTAAAGTACAGGCTGGGGTAGAGAGCAGGCTGGGGGTAGAGTGCAGGCTTGGGGTAGAGTGCAGGCTGGGGTAGAGTGCAGGCTTGGGTAGAATGCAGGATGGGGTAGAGTGCAGGCCGGGGGTAGAGTGCAGGCGGGGGGTTGAGTGTAGACTGGGGGTAGAGTGCAGGCCTGGGGGTAGAGTGCAAGCCGGGGAAGAGTGCAGGCTGGGGGTAGAGTACAGGCTGTTGGTAGAGTGCAGGCTGGGGTAAAGTGCAGGCTTGTGGTAGAGTGCAGGCTGGGGGTAGAGTGCAGGCCGGGGTAGTGTAGGTCGGGGTAGAGTGTAGAATGGGGGTAGATTGCAGGCCGAGGGGTAGAGTGCAGGCCGGGGGTAGAGTGCAGGCTGGGGTAGAGTGCAGGCTTGGGGTAGAGTGCAGGCTGGGGTAGAGTGCAGGCTTGGGGTAGATTGCAGGCTTGGGGTAGAGTGCAGGTTGGGAGTAGAGTGCAGGCCGGAGGTAGAGTACAGGCTGGGTGTAGAGTGCAGCCCGGGGTGGCAGAGTGCAGCCCGGGGGTAGTGTGCAGGCCAGGTGTAGAGTGCAGGCTGGGGGTAGAGTGCAGGCTGGGGTAGAGTGCAGGCTGGGGGTGAGTGAGGTGCAGGCCGGGGGTAGAGTGCAGACTGGGGGTAGAGTGCAGGCTGGGGGTAGAGTGCAGGCTGGGGGTAGAGTGCAGGCTGGGGTAGAGTGCAGGCTGGGGGTAGAGTGCAGGCTGGGGGTAGAGTGCAGGCTGGGGGTAGAGTGCAGGCTGGGGGTAGAGTGCAGGCCGGGGGTAGAGTGCAGGCTGGGGGTAGAGTACAGGCTGGGGTTAGAGTGCAGCCCGGGGTGGTAGAGTGCAGGCCGGGGTAGTGTGCAGGCTAGGGGTAGACTGCAGGCTGGGGGCTACGACTCCCACAGAGGTAAGACTGATGTATCTCATAATAGATCGATACATATAGTAGCCCTCCCCTACGCAGCTTCCCCCACCCCAACACCCATCTCCTTCTTCCCCTCTAACTCCCCCCTCCCCTCCCCAGCCCTCTCTTACAGTCCTTTCTTTTTAAGTCTCTTGAAACTCCCATCTCTCTCTTTCTCTCGCTCTCTCTCTCTCTCTTTCTCTATCTATCTATCATGCTCCCTCGCCTTCAATTTTCTTCTATCTCACTAATCCGTTGTTTGCATGAAGGTCACTGAGGTTGCCCAAGGTCATTACAAGGTTATTACAAGGTCATTACAAGGTCATTACAAGGTCATTACGAGACGCTGGTTGAAAGGTTACAGTGCACCTTCCTCCTGGGTC
>WNWK01002643.1:0-40000 GCA_009830355.1 Cherax destructor | reverse complement strand
GTGTAAGGTATACTGGCAGTACTGTGTAAGGTATACTGGCAGTACTGTGTAAGGTATACTGGCAGTACTGTGTAAGGTATACTGTCAGTACTGTGTAAGGTATACTGGCAGTACTGTGTAAGGTATACTGGCATTAGGTGACCATAAACATTAGGTTTAAACATATGCAGTATAATGAGATCCCATATTGACAACGTTTCGCCCACACAGTGGGCCTTATATCAATTCAAGTACATCTGTTTGAGACTCGATAAAGGCCCACAGCCTGGGGCGAAACGTTGTCAATAAAGGATCGCACCATCTATTTTTTTAGAGTTTAAAGTAGACTTTCCCAGCATCACAAGCACGGGGAATCGAACTCTGTCTCTTGACACTTGTGGAGGATTCAGACTCCCATCCCCGTGTTGGTGATACAAAAGGGAAAAGAATCGACATCAGGACACTGAGAATGACTTTTTTTTCCTTTTTTTTTAACTGATTTCTCCGTTGGGGTCCTTTTCAGCAGATGAGATATCAGTCAGGTTTTGAGGATATCCCTTCAAGTCATTGGTTTTTTTTTTCCCCTTCGTCCTGAAACACAACTTTGGGGTTGTGTTTCAGGTCAGGCAGACGTAGTGAGTTACCTGGGGTTGTGTTTCTGGTCAGCAGACGTAGTGAGTTACCTGGGGTTGTGTTTCTGGTCAGGCAGACGTAGTGAGTTACCTGGGGTTGTGTTTCTGGTCAGGCAGACGTAGTGAGTTACCTGGGGTTGTGTTTCTGATGATAAGTTTACTGTGACTGTGTTGATTCAGGTGTTAATTAATTCTGATGTTGCACAGGTGTCCACGAGACCAGGACAACGGCAGTGTGGGGTCATGCAGCCCCCCTCCATCCCCCCTCACAACAGCGCCCACCCCCGCCCACCCCGTGGCCTCAGCTGACAGCGAGGCCCCGGCCCACCTCTCCTCGCCACCCACCACTCTCCAGGTGCCGCCCACCCACCCAGGACTCACCCTCTCAGGTCTCATGGGACTGCCGCTCAAACCCCTTGGCGCCACGGAGATCAGGGAAGTGGGTGGACTTGACGAAGAGCTGGATCCTAGCGTGGCCGAACTGCTGGGCTCAGGAGATGAGCGCACTGCGGCCCTCAGGACCTACCAGCGCTTCTATCTGCGTCTGGTGCAGTGGCTGGGTCGCAAGCGGCGGCCAGGCCGCACCCCCAGGTCTGCCGAGCATCATGCCAAGGTGCACTATGGCCTGCGGCCGGAAGCCCCTCCCCACGACACCAAAACGGCCCGGAAAAGATTCGCCGACATGTTGCGTCGCGCTGCGCGGGGCGGGTCGTGGGAGGAGGGCAGGACTTTGTTGGCGCAGCAAGAGAGCGGGTATTCCTCTCCTAATATATCCGCACAGCACACCCCCACTGCCCACCACCGCCTCGTCAACCCACCCGGGTTTATGCGACGCTCTCTAGAACTGTCTCCCCAGCGTGCGCCCTCTACCAGACCCCGCATGTCGCTCCCAGCAGACCATCTTAGACGTACCCTCGATGGCCGGTTCTCGGTCCAAGCCGCGGAGCGACGAAGACGACTGTCAAGAGGGAAAACTATCAGTCAGGATGAAGGATTCCCTCCAGCGCCGCCACAGACACTAACCACGCCTCAAGAACCGAACTGCAGCGGTCGGCCGAACACTCCGCTGGTGACGAGCGCCCGAAGAATGTCCCGACCGGGATCTTCGAGCAGAGAAGAGAGCACGGGGGAGGAGAGTGGATTCGAGGAGGAGGAGCCTGTGGAGGTTCGAGTCCCACCTCTAGTGCCTGAAGAGCGACGTGACTCCGGTGGGTCCACGACTCAGACAGCCACCACACACGACCCTCTCGCTGAGTGGGCCATCTCTTGGGACCAACTGAGGTTCGGCCATGTTCTTCGGCGCGGCTCCACCACCAACATATACAGGTATGTGTAGTACAATCGCAGAGAGGTGATCATAACAATGCAAGACAAGCCACACGGGAGGATAGAAATCTTAACCTCAAGATCTTTCACACGTCTCCGTGCTTCATCAGGAGCTATGCAATGTTGTAAGATCAGCAACAGGTAGACTGAGGGGAAGTTCTCAGAGGAAAGGTAGAGTGTTGACTCTGGTCAGCATCAACACTCTACCTTTCCTATGAAAAACTTCTCATGAATCTACCTGTTGCTGCTCTTGCAACAATGCATAGCTCCTGATGACGCACAGAATAGTGTAAAAGATCTTGAACTGAGGATTTTCATCCCCTCGTGTGGCATGACACTTTCCTAGGACTCTACACCTACGTTTATTTACTCACCTCAGAGTCAGATACAACACGACCAATAAGTGTCAATACAATGGCTGGAAAACTTCTCAATTAATCCACAAATCTGAAATAAAAACAAACTGGAGGACATTTCTGTCCATCTTCGCCCATCACCAAGTTGTGAGTGATTGAAAACTACTTCTGGGTCTAACGAAACGTCCAGTTTCCCCATTTCCAATTTGTGGGTTAGTTACGAATGCACGCTTGTATTTTTCAACACTGGCTAATTTGCCGATGACTTACCCATGACTTAACCATATTTCGCACAGGGGTCGATGGCACGGAGACGTCATGATACATACGTTTGATGGTTCCGACGCCACGACGGAGCGTCGGTTCTGGGAGCTGGTGTCCAGTCTGTCGATGATCCGTCACGAGAACATTGTCTTGTTCATGGGCGCGTGCATGTTGCCGCCCAACCTGGCCATCGTGACGGGCGTACGGCGAGGCATGTCCCTACACCAACATACCACCTCCAGGGGATCCATACCATACCCATCCCGGGTCAACATTGCTCGCCAGGTGAGATTTACCCAAACTTATGTGACTAAGTTGTACGACCTTGGGTGCCCTAATCTGATGAATTTGTTAAAACGGGAAGACTCAAGGACGGGTGACCCCGTGGCTTGGCTGGCAAAGCTCTCGCTTCACACGCGGAAGACCCCGGGTTCGGGGGCCATAAAATATATATTTTAGACCACCGACATTTAATAGAGAGATAAAATATGAGAAGGAATTTGGTATTTATAGTAAGTTTGTTTAGGCACAGGTACACAGGTACACAGGTACAGTTACCATACATAGTGACATGTGTAAAATACTTAGGATAACCAAAAAAAAAGTCCTTTTTTTCGAGCGAGTGGATGCTGTATACTATAAGATTTAAATTTACATTTTGTTGCCGAAGTGGATAGTTTATTGTGCACTCTTTATCCTATGGATGGCAGTGGTTAGTTTATTGTGTACCCATAGCCAGACTATGGACGGTAGTGTCTAGTTTATTGTGCGTTCCATATCCATCCTGCGGACGGTAACACGAGAGCACAGTGATACATAAAAAAACGCCTAGGAAACTAGGCCCCTAGGCGCGAATACCGCCTTCATTATATTTTTATCCAACAGGTGGCGCAAGCGATGTCGTACCTGCACTCTCGAGGGATCATCCACGGCCGCCTCAACTCCCGCAACGTGTTCCTGGAGGCCAAGATCAAGCTGAGTCTCTTGGACCACAGCATGGCAGAGTCTGGACCTGCAGGAGAACACACAGGCTGTCTAGCTCAGGGTCTACTGAGCTATCTTCCTCCGGAGGTTAGAATCCCATGTCTCCTGTCAAGTTTTCTGCTTGGTTTTCCCTCTCTCTCTCTCTCTCTCTCTCTCTCTCTCTCTCTCTCTCTCTCTCTCTCTCTCTCTCTCTCTCTCTCTTTCAAGGGCAGTTTTCGAACGAGGTATGATGGCTTGTCTACACTGCCTGTCTGGCTGAAGTTGTCACTTCTATCCCGCACCAGTTATGCATTTGTTTGATGGATGTCAGTGAAGGCACCTCAGTGGGAGGTAGCTTAACATGGCAGTAGGTACCTCAGTAGCTTAACATGGCAGAAGGTACCTCAGTAGCTTTAACATGGCAGTAGGTACCTCAGTGGTGGGTAGCTTAACATGGCAGCAGGTACCTCAGTGGTGGGTAGCTAAACATGGCAGCAGGTACCTCAGTGGTGGGTAGCTTAACATGGCAGTAGGTACCTCAGTGTTGGGTAGCTTAACATGGCAGTAGGTACCTCAGTGGTGGGTAGCTTAACATGGCAGTAGGTACCTCAGTGGTGGGTAGCTTAACATGGCAGTAGATACCTCAGTGGTGGGTAGCTTAACATGGCAGTAGGTACCTCAGTGGTGGGTAGCTTAACATGGCAGTAGGTACCTCAGTGGTGGGTAGCTTAACATGGCAGTAGGTGTGGTAGGTAGCTTAACATGGCAGTAGGTACCTCAGTGGTGAATAGCTTAACATGGCAGTAGGTGTTTCAGTGGTAGATGCTTCAGTGATGGACACTTCAGTGGCTGCCACTAAAATGGTAGCTAACCACAGTGGCAGGTACCTGAATTCCACTACACTTCAGTAACAGATAATACTGCGGTTACATGTTACACGAGCCAGTAACAGTCCTGGAGCCCGGGGAATCGTCTTGAAAATCATTCTTCACGCTCGCCTGAACTGGTCAGAGACCGGAGCGGCGACTAAATAGCGGGGGACCCAGCCTCCAGCACTCCTTGTAGTGAGTCTACGCCGTCTCACTTTCCACGAGTGTGTATTTGCTGTGACTCGCTTCTGGTTTGCTGGTAATTACCGAGAGAGTCAACGAGTATTTGCAGCCTCATGAAAGGTGTTACATCTTGAATGTTGTGAATTGTTGCAGATAGGATATTGGTGGATTTGTTGTGAATTGTTTCAGACACGGTGTTTGTGGGTTGCTGTGAATTGTTGCAGACACGGTACTGGTTTGTCATGAAAATTGTTCCAGCCACGGTTTTTATGGGTTTGTTGTGCATTGTTCCAAACACAGTACTGGTGGATTTGTTATAAACTGTTCTACCCACGGTATAAACAACCCAAACAAACCGATCACGTTCACCGAGAAAGTTTGTGTTTGCAGATGATGCGGACACTCGAGGTGGTACCTCCACATGTGACGGTCAAGGCATCGCCCACCCAGCAGTCAGACGTGTACATGTACGGCACTCTTCTTTATGAGCTGTTCGCCGAGGCGCCCCCCTTCACCATGCAGCACCCACACGCTGTCATCCTGCAGGTGGGCAGACGAAGACAGCCACCCACGGGAGACCTCCAGTGTACACAGAATCTGAAGGCAAGTCTTAATAAATCTCGCTAGAGAAGTTCCCAAGCGTTCTAATGTGCCCGTTTAATTAATATAGGTATATATATACACATATACAAACATTATCTCTCTTGAAGGAAGTTACTGAAAAAAACTTATATAGCGTAGCTTTAAAAAAAAAATACGAGGTACAATACAATAACTGGAATGTAGAAGAGTCGATAACTATGTTCCTGGGTAAGTGAATTTGTACATGCCAAGTTTGACTAGGTATCAAGTTTGATTAGGTATCAAATTTGATTAGGTATCAAGTTTGACTAGGCATCAAGTTTGATTAGGCATCAAGTTTGACTAGGTATCAAGTTTGACTAGGCATCAAGTTTGACTAGGTATCAAGTTTGACTAGGCATCAAGTTTGACAAGGTATTATTTTGACTAGGCATCACGTCTTAAAAAAATTCTGTTTCTCAAATACACAGACGCTGATCGGTGAGTGCTGGGACTCTGAGGCGGCCCAGCGACCAGTCTTCCCTGACATACTGAAGGGTTTGCAGCAAACACTCTCCCTCCACCGTGCTCACTCCACCTCGGAACCCGAAAGACTTAACCGAATGGGTATATCAGGGAGAATATCCTGCTGACAGGACCTAGGGCGGTCATCCTTACCTGGCCGCTCACTTACTGTAGAACCCATTAAGAATAACCTTAAGAGAGAACCTTTCATAAAGCTTCATTAGTGGTCTCAAGACTGTGTGTCCACTGGTGGTAATCTCAGTGGTTCTAGTGATCAAGATTGTGTGTCCACTGGTGGTAATCTCAGTGGTTCTAGTGATCAAGATTGTGTCCACTGGTGGTAGTTTCAGTGGTTCTAGTGGTCAAGATTGTGTGTCCACTGGTGGTAGTCTCAGTGGTTCTAGTGGTCAAGATTGTGTCCACTGGTGGTAGTTTCAGTGGTTCTAGTGGTCAAGACTGTGTCCACTGGTTCTAGTGGTCGACACTTTATCACAGGTGGCACTCTCAGTGGTTCTAGTGGTCAACACGTATCACTGGTGGCACTCTCAGTGGTTCTAGTGGTCAACACTTATCACTGGTGGTACTCTCAGTGGGTCTAGTGGGCAAGAATGTGTCACTTGTATTATTCTCAGTGGTTCTAATATTATGCCAAAGAACACTTCGATATCATGGTACGTGTAGAAAGACAAGGGACAAATGAAGTGTGTGAAGCATGTAGTGCCAGGCTGTGTTTGTGGAGCGTCAGTCTGTTTACATTAAGAACCTGTGTGTGTGTCAGCTGTCATTACTGAAGTTCTTGTGTTGACACTGTTAACCTGACATACTCCAAGCTCACCAGAACTTTTATATACAATGTTTCTCAAAGTTTTTTTTTTTTTTTGAAATGTTTGCCAAACTTCTTAAAACCAAAGATGCTATCTTAATATATATATTTTCTAAACGATACTCCAGTGGTTTGTAGACTGGTGAAGTAGACCGTCGCCAGGGTGACATCCAGCGGGTTTAATATCTGTAAATCTCTCTGCCTCTGTCTCTCTCCAGGCTAAATGCCTGTGCATACCTCACTCTCCACGTCCCTCTGAAGGCCAGCTAGTCTGTATCAAGGTTTTTAACGCTTACCAAAGTATACACACAGGTATCATGTTTCTTCTCTGTAGCTTGTCGTTGGGGATGCCAAGCGCGTCCCCTCTCACTCCGTCTTCCACCAACTCAAGGGTAACATGAAGGCTTGTGTTTATTGCCTCTTTATCTAGTCATGAACTTACAGACAGTGTGAGTACGTGATGTCCTGCCTCTGCCCCGCCTCCATGCTTGCACCAGTAGTTAATTTTGGCTGTTAGACAGCTTAAGAGTAGGATATAACTGGACGTCACTCTCTTACTATTGCTTGATGATCCCTATATTTTATTACAGACATTATATAATATATTATATATATATATATATATATATATATATATATATATATATATATATATATATATATATATATATATATATATATATATATATATATATATATATATATATATAATTATTATTGGATCGAGATGACGTACTGGCGTCGTTAGAGAGAAAACGCAAGTTCCACTACAAAAGTTTTTATGAGGACAACGTTTCACTACGTTGAGTGAAACGTTGTTGCAGTAAGAGCTGTTTTGTAACGTGTGTCTTTTCTTCATATAAATAATTTTGATGTGGATGGTGGCGTTTTAAAGCAGTTGATAACAACTGTTGATCTCAGACAGCAGTTTGCTATCCTACGCAGAGTTACTTTCATGTTGACTCGTGTCTAGGTTACCTGTCTAGGTTACCTGTCTAGGTTACCTGTCTAGGTTATCTGTCTAGGTTACCTGTCTAGGTTATCTGTCTAGGTTACCTGTCTAGGTTATCTGTCTAGGTTATCTGTCTAGGTTACCTGTCTAGGTATCAGAAAGGCCATGTTTACTTCACGAGAGCCTAGTGTGGCAGGGCTTCTATTGAGCCTAGTATTACCTGGCTTGGTACTCTGGTACACCACACGTATTGAGTCCATCAAATCATCACTCTGTATATGTATACACATACTGCATGTATACATGCAATACCAGTAGTAGTAATATGTATACATTCACTTGTATCATTGTATGGAGTATTATTATTATTCGTTATTTTGAATATAATTTTGAAGAAAGAAACAGGAGTGTCAAAGATAAACAAAGACTTGTGGCTTATCTGTAGTGTGTGTGGGTGTTGGTAGACACGGGTCACAGTGTTGGCAAACACGGGTCACAGTGTTGGCAAACACGGGTCACAGTGTTGGCAAACACGGGTCACAGTGTTGGCAAACACGGGTCACAGTGTTGGCAAACACGGGTCACAGTGTTGGCAAACACGGGTTGCAGAGTGGGTGCTGGGAAACACGGGTTGCAGAGTGGGTGCTGGTAGACACGGGTCACAGAGTGGGTGCTGGTAGACACGGGTCACAGAGTGGGTGCAGGTAGATACGGGTCACAGAGTGAGTGTTGGTAGACACGGGTCACAGAGTGGGTGTTGGTAGACACGGGTCACAGAATGGGTGTTGGTAGACACGGGTCACAGTGCTGAGAAACATGGGTTGCAGTGTGCTGGTAGACGGGTCACAGAGTGGGTGTTGGTAGACACGGGTCACAGTGTGTTGGTAGACACGGGTCACAGTGTGTTGGCAGACACGGGTCACAGAGTGTGTTGGCAGTCAAGGAGGGGTCGTAGCTTAGCTCTTGAATGGTATGTACCCGCAGCTACCACGGAGAGGTGATGCTTGCGACCACTGTCTCCCGAGTAGAGTTCAGTCCTGCTCTTCCACCCTGAGATCAACCCAATCTCCAGATGAGAGCTCAAACTCCACTCCATCATCATCTCAAACCCCAGCTCCATCACTAGGGTCAACTCCCTGAGTCAATTTCAACCCCCCCTGCCACTCAGAGCCAAGTCACTGAGGTTGGATCAGAGTCGCCCTCTAGAACCTAAGACAGTTGTATGTGATGTTACCGTGGGTTCAGATCTCACATAACTGAAGAGAGGGGGATATTCAATCCCCCAAACTGAACAAATTCCTCGCCATCTGCCGCTGAAACACCAAAAAGTTTGGATCATGAAGTAGAATCGCGTGAAGTTGAATTTTTAAATACAATTAATTCGACATTTTAATATGAAGTTGCAATATATGTGGATACCAAGACGAGGAGAGTCACTCTTTAGGGTAAATATTAAATGTTGCCAGTCAGACGCGAGCTGATAGATTTAAAGTGGTTTGATCTGAGTGGCAACTCGTTTGTCTTTTCGAGTAGCATCTGACTATTTACCATCGAGACCATTCTTGTAACTATCTTTCAGACAGTTTTTATTAAGAGGTGTGTATGTGTGTATTCACCTATTTGTGGTTGCAGGGGTCGATTCACAGCTCCTAGCCCCCGCCTCTTCACTGGTCGCTACTAGGACCACTCTCCCTGCTCCATGAGCTTTATCGTTTCTCTTCTTAAAGCTATGTATGTGTTTGTGAGTGATACACCTCGTGGTCAACACATAACAGCTACAGATGATCCAGACTGCGGCAGCGGCGATCCAAATCTGTCCTCGAGAGTCGTACTTCATAAGCAACTCGCAACGCCGTGGTCGTAAATCTAACGTTTTCGTTATCTGAATTTTCAGAACCAAAGATTACAATACTGACGAAGGATTTTATCACCTCTTTCTAATTTTAAGAACATTTCTGTTTCATTTCGTACGTTCGTACGTGTCATTTCCATTTGAAATATTTTATGTATTAAAATATCATCATGTATTTAACACTGACATGAATTATGTCCTACTAAATTTTTCATGTGATATTCTAACTGATATTTCAAATGAATTTTACTTACCACTTACTATAATAATTTTACAGTACTTTATTGCAATAAATGTTTTCTAATATTTCGTGAACAATATATATATATATATATTATATATATATATATATATATATATATATATATATATATATATATATATATATATATATATATATATATATATATATATATTAGCTATATGAACACTGGTTTACTTCTTGACGTCTTAACATAAAGATGAACATTCTTCACGGGTTAAATAGAATTAAGAGTCCAGGTTGATGACTCAAACTGTCTACTGTCATCATGATGACTCAAAACTGTCTACTGTCATCATGATGACTCAAGACTGTCTACTGTCATCATCAAAGTACAACAGCCCCTCTGTCACAAGGTAAAAAAGGTTGTTTTTGACCTTACTCATGAGATAAGGCATTACATATTTAGGATGCACTCGTGAATCTATTATTATTTGCCTTAAATCACCTGTAATGGATGATGCTGTTGGCAGTGTTAATGGTCAGTGTCGTGTTTACTGGAAAAAGTTGTGTGTTGGGTCAGGCACTGTGTGCCCTCTGGTTAGTATATGGAATCTTAATAACTCTTTCCTCTTTATTTTTTTTATATTTCGTGCCCCCCGACCTCCTTTTGTTTATATAAATCTGTCCAAAGGCCAGTCGTGATTAATATATATACGTACATAGTAAACAATCATATCATGTACACCACTCACAGTCACCAGAACAATCATATTGTACACAAACCATAGACAGTTATGTCATATATACCAACTAGAAACAGTCATGTTGTATACCAAGCAGAGATAGTCTTGTCAAGCAAAGGAGATAAAGGTTCTATGTGCACGTTCATTCCGCATTAATATTTCAGCCAGGTTATTACATTTCCAGAAACCATTCTGTATAGCAGCTGAATTAACATTAATTGTTGAAAGTGCTGGTGGCGTCTTCAACACGAAGTACATTATAATGCTGACTACAGCAGACTACTGGTCAAAGTAATTAAGGTGCAGAGCAAGCTTTTATCGGGTCAACGTTTCGCTCAGCATAGAGCGAAACGTTAACCCCAACAAAGGCTTGCTCTGCACGTGTCTTCTTCTCACCAGCGACACTATGCTTCCCACTTAAGATATATAAGTAACTACATGTACTTTCAGACTGCTGTACTTGCAATTGACATATATTCTAAGTAACCCCCCCCCCTTTAAAAAAAAAATTGCATCATAATCATAAAAAAAATGAAAATTGGTGAAATATTTTTGCTAGATGACTTCGAGTGTTCTTACGAGTCGAGTCTTAGCTCAGGGACCCAACAACCATAGTCTCTGTGAATGTTCAAGGTATTGTTATTTTTTTGTTTTGTTCAGTTTTATTCGTCTGGTCATGTCCACCAGAGATGTGACCAGCGGTGGTGCTGCTCGTCTCGCTATGTACACTTCTATATCGTCTCTTGTGCACTGACGAATCAGACATTAAGCAAGTGATTGTACGATCTCATTTTCTTTCAAAGTGAGCCAAACTAGTCGGTTCCTTGCTAGTGCTACTGTCGTAGTTCCTTGCTACTGCTACTCCCGTAGTTCCTTGCTACTGCTACTCCCGTAGTTCCTGGTGCACATATCACTGGCTGGGTCTTTCTCCAGCAGCTTCTTCACCACCAAAGATAAGACCGTAAGATAGCTGATAAGATACCCTTCCCCCCACATGACCTCCTAGCCTTATTGTACATTTTAAGTCATCGTAGACGGAAAAAACAAAGCTAACTTTTTGCCTTGAAACTCCTAAAGCACCACGAGAAGTAAATATATATAGAATCTATGGTATAATATATATAATATATATATATATATATATATATTATATATATATATATATATTATATATATATATATATATATATATATATATATATATATATATATATATACTGTCATAATTTAT
Organism: Cherax destructor; assembly: GCA_009830355.1. NCBI lineage: Eukaryota > Metazoa > Arthropoda > Malacostraca > Decapoda > Parastacidae > Cherax > Cherax destructor. Next base: position 28,536 of record WNWK01002643.1, on the reverse strand, counting down.
AATGTGTGATTTTATTTGTTAAACTCAAGTGTTTATGCTGTAGTTGCTGGTGATATACTCATGATATCTTTGCAAAAACAAAAAAAGTATTATGTCTTGGAGTGTCATTTGTTCAACATTCTTTACAGGTTATCATTTTGTGTGTTTCTTGTTTTTACTCTGTTCTTGTTATTTACAAAATGCAATTTTTTTTAAATAGGTTTATAAAAGAAAAAAAATGGTGTGAGTAAAATTTTACACACACACACACACACACACACACACACACACACACACACACACACACACACACACACACACACACACACACACACACACTTACGTACACATGCTTACACACTCGTGCATATATAAAAAATAATATTTTGAATATTTACATACATACATTCGTACATATAATCCTACATCTCTGAAATTCAGTCAACTTTTTCCATAAGAACTGTACATATAATGAGGAATATAGTGGACACTCAAATGTAATATATTGAGCGAGTTGTGTGGACTCCCCAGGATGTACTCCCCAGGATGTACTCCCCAGGATGTACTCCCCAGGATGGACTCCCCAGGATGGACTCCCCAGGATGGACTCCCCAGGATGGACTCCCCTGGATGTACTCCCCAGGATGTACTCCCCAGGATGTACTCTAATGTACTCTCCAGGTCGTCCACTAACTTGTTCACCAGATGCGGTTAAGTTCTGTGAACTTCCAGCTGTTTTGAACACGGAAATGTTCTGCATAATATATTTTTTTTGCTTTTGTTTTTATCTAAAGGTTCTTAAGTCTGTAATGTTTTTTTTTTTTTATTTTCTTGTTTGATGTCGCGTGTTTTTCCGATTTTAGGAATAAGTAAATCATCAAAATCTGTTATATTCATGGCAATTACTTTCTCGTCTGTAATAAAAATTGAGTTTCACCCCAGAACGTCACTTCCCTGAGTCTCCCCTGGGCACTGCCTCACTTGTTATTAAAATAATAATAATACTAATACGTATAGCCCTAACTACATTCATAGAGTAAGTTAACAGAGGAAAATTTAGACGAGGCTTCGGTCCATCCTGGGCGGAAATGTCGTCTAATGTTCCAGTTGGGTGGGTGTTAGGTGGGAGTTGCAGCCTACAGTTCTGTGAAGTTGTTGATTTACACGAGGCTATGATGACTGGATGTTAATCACCACTAGAGTGGTCGTTAAGGCGTTCCCAGGGGCTGTTACAGATAAGTGTCGCTCTTAGATAATGACAACAAAACTGTACAGAAAGACCTTTATGGATCCGCCAACCTGTTATTGCTTAAGAGATTTGTATTGTTCATCAACACTCCATACATTATACATTATAAATAATGTTGAAAATGTATGAAAGTATATATTTTCTTATTGTTGTGACTTTGTACTTTCTTCATGTAACTATGACAGTTGTGTATTTTAGGGTAGTGGGAGGGAGGGGGGGAACAATGGGTCATAAATAAACACTATCCCTTGAAGACTGTCTTGAGATTCCTGCCTGCTTAATGACATTGTCTTGAAAGACTCCCCTCTTTGGTGAACTTATACTGAAGGACTTCTCTTTAGTTATCTTGTCCTTAAGGACTCCCCTGTTTGTTGACTTTGTCCTGAATTACTCCCCTGTTTAGTGAGCTTATACTGAAGGACTTCTGTTTGGTTATTATGTCATGAAGGACTCTCCAGCTTAACATTGTCCTAAAGGACTTTACTGTTCAACTAACTTATCCTGTAAAACTTCTGTTTGGTTAGTGATCCCCCTTTCTTATGTTATTTTATTCCGAAGGACTACCTTGTTTGTTGACATTTTCATGAAGGTATTCCCTGTTTGACTAACTTATCCTGAAGGACTTCTCTTTAGTTATCTTCTTCCTTAAGGATTCTCCTATTTGTCAAACTTATGCTAAATATCTCTACCCATGCCCTAATTGGTGACCTTGCCCTAGTGTCCTACGGTCATGTTTACACACACACATCCCTCCATGTGGTTCCCCCACAGGTGTCCTCAGGCAAGTATCCTTCAGCAGGTATCCTCTCTGGCATTCCTCAAAGGATTCTTATACCAGCAATAGAAACTCACTAACATTTCCTCTTGTCTTGGCAGCATCAGCATTAAAAAAAAATATCCACCCTCACCCCACCCCCCAAAAAAAAATATGTTAGTACAATCGACATTTCAAAATCACATATGATCAACACGCGTTCTGAATCTGCTGCTGAAGCTGCCTGGGACTTGAGAAGTCTGGGAGTTCAAAAGCATACATCATATTTTTTTTGTATACGTCTTTTTCCATATATGAAATATATCTGAGTGTGTGGGGTCCACTTATACTCCCGTTGAAATAGGGAGAACTATTGCCAATGATATATATATATATATATATATATATATATATATATATATATATATATATATATATATATATATATATATATATATATATATATATATATATATATATTATATATATATATATATATATATATATATATATATATATATATATATATATATATATATATATATATATATATATATATATATATATATATATATATATATATATATATATATGCATATATGCAGAACAACCACTGTGAAAGAATAGCGAAGTTCCAAGCGCTTTCGTGATTTCTCATATTATCAAGGAACTATAAAATCAAAACATCAACAGGAAAACATATAAGGGCAAGACTACACCTCACAGTCACGTCACAACAACAAGACTACACCTCACAGTCACGTCACAACAACAAGACTACACCCCACAGTCACGTCACAACAACAAGACTACACCTCACAGTCACGTCACAACAACAAGACTACACCTCACAGTCACATCACAACAACAAGACTACACCTCACAGTCACGTCACAACAACAAGACTACACCTCACAGTCACGTCACAACAACAAGACTACACCTCACAGTCACGTCACAACAACAAGACTACACCTCACAGTCACGTCACAACAACAAGACTACACCTCACAGTCACGTCACAACAACAAGACTACACCTCACAGTCACGTCACAACAACAAGACTACACCTCACAGTCGCGTGACAACAACAAGACTACACCTCACAGTCGCGTGACAACAACAAGACTACACCTCACAGTCACGTCACAACAACAAGACTACACCTCACAGTCACGTCACAACAACACTACACCTCACAGTCGCGTGACAACAACAAGACTACACCTCACAGTCACGTCACAACAAGACTACACCTCACAGTCGCGTGACAACACCCGACTCTGTGAAACACAACTGATACTCTACCCAATCATTAAGATTTTTTTACTTGTCTAATGTATCATTAAATTCTTCCCAAATTTTATTAATTATAAATGAATCCAATTTATATAAACCAAAAGAAATATTCATATTATTTTCAAAATTGCTTTTTATGAAACATGATTCTATTATATTCCTGTCTACCATGGACTTGCAGTTTTGAAAATAATATGAATATTTCTTTTGGTTTATATAAATTGGATTCATTTATAATTAATAAAATTTGTGAATTTAAGATACATTAGACAAGTAAAAAATCTTAATGCTTGGGTAGAGTATCAGTTGCGTTTCACATAGTCGGGTGTTGTGACGTGACTGTGAGGTGTAGTCTTGCCCTTATATGCCTTCCTGTTGATGTTTTGATTTTATAGTTCCTTGATAATGTGAGAAGTCACGAAAGCGCTTGGAACTTCGCTATTCTTTCACAGTGGTTGTTCTGCATATTGTGATATCACCTGTTTACTGTGATTTTATTGCATATATATATATATATATATATATATATATATATATATATATATATATATATATATATATATATATATATATATATATATATATATTAAAATTTCTGTGTACTCAAGTGGAGTGTATAACTTAACAAATCAAACCTCCAGTCAGCACGAGTGGGTTAGTGAGTGGATTTACAAGTATATTTGTATGTTGTGGTCATCTATATGCTTGGATGTTGTGAATATGTGTGTGTATGTGTGAGGGTGTATGTGCCTGCATGTTGTGAATGTATGTAAACGTGCACAAACGCACGAATGCATATACACAATAATTTGCCTGTATATGCGTGTGCATGCATCATTGTTGTGGATGTATCCCCCCCCCCTGTATATGCGTGTGTATGCCTGTATGTTCACGTTACCCTGACTCTTTCACACTGTTGAATCTTTGCATATAATAAACTTTCTATATATTCAGTCTTATATTTTTCTAAGCCCGTGTTTCATATTAGTTGATACCATGTGTGGTGTTGTTGTGGTGCCAGGCACTGTCGAGGCTCCTGGTGTGTGGTGTATCTGGGGTCCCCCAGGGTGGTGACTAGTCTCCCCTCCCCAGGCTGGTGTCTGTCTACCCCAGGGAGATGTCTAGGGTCCCCCAGGGTGGTGACCTGTCTGCCCAGGTTGCTATGTACTCCAGGGTTGTGTCTAGTCTCCCCCAGGGTGATGCCTAGTCTTCCCCCAGGGTGGTGCCTAGTCTTCCCCAGGGTGGTACCTAGTCTCCCCCAGGGTGGTATCTAGTCTCACCATGGTGGTACCTAGTCTCCCCCAGGGTGGTACCTAGTCCCCCAGGGTGGTACCTAGTCTCCCCCAGGGTGATACCTAGTTCCCTCATGTTATAAAACGGCCGTAAAAACAATTTTCATTACAAAATTTGTAACGCATGTTGATTTTCTTTTTTTCACAAACTTTCACTGTGGTCAGAGACCATGAATTTATTTATGAATTTTGGAAAAGTGTCGTTAATTATACGTTAATTATCGTTAATTGTCGTTGTGTGTACATGTGTACGGTCGAGTTGAAAGTTTGCAGCGGTGCTGTCGAAGGGCTCTTGATTCAAGGAATTGAAGCTAACCCCCCTCCTTTCCCTCGGATCAAACCTGGTTACCTTCCATTCCACAGGTGGTATATGACCTCCCACTGTAGGGGGCAATGCCCCCCTCCAGGAGATGGTTCAGAGGACTGTAACACTTGGGTATCTATTGTGGAGACGTTTCGCCCCACAGTGGCTTCATCAGTCCTATACGGAGAAGAGTGGTCGAAAATCAGGAGTTTGAGGTAATCAGTCCCTCGATGGATTACGTTGATCTCCAAACACTCTTGTCCGTACTGGACTGATGAAGCAACTGTGGGGCGAAACGTTTCCACAAAAATACGCAAGTGTCGCCACATGTGTCTAGTTCATCATCCTGATTCAGACGAACTGTATTATTATTATTATTATTATTATTATTATTATTATTATTATTTTATTATTATTATTATTAATATTATTATTATTATATTATTATTATTATTATTATTGTTATTATATTGTTATTATTATTATTTTATTATTATTATTATTGTTATTATTATTTTATTATTATTATTATTATTATTATTATTATTATTTTATTATTATTATTATTTTATTATTATTATTATTATTATTTTATTATTATTATTATTTTATTATTTTTATTATTATTATTTTATTATTTATATTATTATTTTATTATTATTATTATTATTATTATTATTATTATTATTATTATTATTATTAACGGACATACAGCGCCGAGAGGAATTGTAGGGTAGCTCCAGTACCTGTGATCAAGAACCTTTGACCAGCATCGAGGCATCTCTTCCCATGAAGGGATGGGGGGGTAGAGGGCCTCGTCTAGTGCCTAGTGCCACTCATCATACACCTCACTCATCTTTGTCTTTACTGTTTCATCAGCAGACATGTCAATAAAGTTGTATTTTGTCTATGTGGCCGCCTTTACTTCACCTCCCTACATTAGTTAGCATAAAATTCATGAATCACGGTACGGGCGGGGTTGGAACTCGCGGCGCGTGAGTCGTAAAACCCTAGGCCAGTGCGAAAGTCACTATTAAGAGTTAAGCCCATGTGGGTCATACAGCACGAGACGTGGTTGGAGGCTCGATCCTCCGCCTTCTGAGCGCCAGACAAGACGCACTTCCCTAATAAAGGCTACTTCGTTCATTAAGAACATAAGTGTTCACGCACTGGGGGCGTTACTAGCTTCACCTGTGTCAGTGACCCACTGAATGACAGCCTGATCATACCTACGGAAATTAGGTCACACCAATATATATATATATATATATATATATATATATATATATATATATATATATATATATATATATATATATATATATATATATATATATATATGTGTGTGTGTGTGTGTGTGTGTGTGACTATTATCATAATCATAACAAAGCGCTAAACCCACAAGGGTCATACAGCGCTGCCCTGTTTTACAAATTATAGTTTTCTTGACTTGTAGTGAACAAGTGAGGCTCAGATTTAACGATGCTACCGTAGTCGTTAGGAGAAAACAGAGTGGGGGGGGGGGGTAGCCGATACCAGCGGTGTTCAACAGGGGATCAGTCCGAGGTTCTTTACCGTTCATAATCTACATGGATGAAGGAGTAAATAATGATACAAGCAAGGTTGTCGATGACACTTAAATAGGCCGTCAAATAAAATCTGAAGAGGACACAAGAGAACCACGAAATGACGTGGACTGGCTGATGACGTGACTCACGAAATCGTAATGACACGATTGCAAACAAACCATACCACGGGTGGGGTTCGAACCCGCATTTGTGGACACAGTGGTGCCTATGCTAACCTTCCTATGGTGTAGAAATATACCTAGTTGGATGAGTCTTATTGAAGCTAGCTAGCTGGCCCAGTGGCTTAAGCGACGGTCTGGAGTTTTGAGACTCTCTGACCGCGGGTTCGAACCCCACCCATGGTATGGTTTGGCTGATGATGTGTTCAGATAAACGTCAGATGCAGTTTAATTTAGACAAATGTAAGGTTCGCCTCCTGACCAAAATAAAACTAGTAGAATTCTTGGCTTCATATCAAGAATAAAAGACAGTAAAATTCCCCAAGTTATACTTCAAGTTTCTATATCTTTGGAACTGCAGAGCATTTCGGGTAAAAATTAGGTTAATTTCGTCCCCAGGATGCGACCCACACCAGCTGCCTAACACCCAGGAACCTATTTACTGGTAGGTGAAGGAAAGCTCTCTTAAGAAGATAACTTGAAGCCACTGAATTTACATTCCTTGGAAGGACGTAGCATCAGGGACGCCACAACTGAAGTACACAAATGGAAAACAAGAATAAAGGAGATACAAATAATGTGCTGGAAATATCCCACCAAGACAAAATTAGCAACAATGGACTGAAGTTGGTGAAATTTAGATTTAGAAGAGATAAGATAAGATCTGTTGGTATTTTTAACCCAGGGGGAGGGCTGGCCACCCAGGATAACCCAGGGGAGGGTTAGCCACCCAGGATAACCCAGGGGAGGGTTAGCCACCCAGGATAACCCAGGGGAGGGTTAGCCACCCAGGATAACCCAGGGGAGGGTTAGCCACCCAGGGTAACCCAGGGGAGGGTTAGCCACCCAGGGTAACCCAAGAAAGGCATTGTGTCATCGAGGATTGTCTGTCTTATTTCCATTGAGATCCTTCAGTATTGTCCCTCAGGATGCTACCCACACCAGTCAAATAGCACCCAGGTACCTACTTACTGCTAGGTGGTATAAGGACAGAGTTGTAGATGTGGGGAAGAAATTTCAACGCAGTCACTGACGCGAAAACCCTGCATAGTAGATTGGTAGACAGCAACCACCCAGGGAGGTACTACCGTCCTGCCAGGTGACTGTGAAACAGAAACCTGAAACTGTTTTACATGATGGTAGGATTGCTGGTGTCTTTTTTCTGTCTCATAAACACGCTGGATAACAGGTATATCTAGCTACTTCTACTTACACTTTAGGTCACACTACACTGGCATACACATGCATATATGTACATACACACATCTAGGTTTTTCTTCTTTTTCTTAATAGCTCTTGTTCTTTTTATTTTCTCTATTGTCCATGGGGAAGTGGAAAAGAATCTTTCCTCCGTGAGCAATGCGTGTCGTATGAGGCGACTAAGATGCCGGGAGCAATGGGCTGGTGACCCCTTCTCCTGTACAAATCTACTAAAAACGAGAAGAAGAAAAACTTTATAAAACTGGGTTGTCTGAATGTGCGTGGATGTAGTGCGGATGATAAGAAAGAGATGATTGCTGATGTTATGAATGAAAAGAAGTTGGATGTCCTGGCCCTAAGCGAAACAAAGCTGAAGGGGTAGGCGAGTTTCAGTTGGGAGAAATAAATGGGATTAAGTCAGGAGTATCTGAGAGAGTTAGAGCTAAGGAAGGGGTAGCAATAATGTTGAAGGATCAGTTATGGAAGGAAAAGAGGGAATATGAATGTGTAAATTCAAGGATTATGTGGATTAAAATAAGGGTCGGATGCGAAAAGTGGGTCATAATAAGCGTGTATGCACCTGGAGAGGAGAGGAGTGTAGAGGAGAGAGAGAGATTTTGGGAGATGTTAAGCGAATGTATAGGAACTTTTGAACCAAATGAGAGAGTAATTGTGGTAGGGGACCTAAATGCTAAAGTGGGAGAAACATGCAGAGAGGGTGTAGTAGGTAAGTTTGGGGTGCCAGGTGTAAATGATAATGGGAGCCCTTTGATTGAACTTTGTATAGAAAGGGGTTTAGTTATAGGTAATACATATTTTAAGAAAAAGAGGATAAATAAGTATACAAGATATGATGTAGGGCGTAATGACAGTAGTTTGTTGGACTATGTATTGGTAGATAAAAGACTGTTGAGTAGACTTCAGGATGTACATGTTTATAGAGGGGCTACAGATATATCAGATCACTTTTTAGTTATAGCTACAGTGGGAGAAAAAGGTAGATGGGATACAAGGAAAATAGAATCAGTAAGTAAGAGAGAGGTGAAGGTTTATAAACTAAAAGAGGAGGCAGTTAGGGTAAGATATAAACAACTATTGGAGGATAGATGGGCTAGTGAGAGTGTATGCAATGGGGTCGAAAATGTATGGGGTAGATTTAAAAATGTAGTGTTAGAGTGTTCAGCAGAAGTTTGTGGTTACAGGCGAGTGGGTGCGGGAGGGAAGAGGAGCGATTGGTGGAATGATGATGTAAAGAGAGTAGTAAGGAGAAAAGTTAGCATATGAGAGGTTTTTACAAAGTAGAAGTGATGCAAGGAGGGAAGAGTATATGGAGAGAAAAAGAGAGGTTAAAAGAGTGTTGAAGCAATGTAAAAAGAGAGCAGATGAGAGAGTGGGTGAGATGTTATCAGCAAATTTTGTTGAAAATAAGTTTTGGAATGAGATTAATAAGTTGAGGAAGCCTAGAGAACAAATGGATTTGACAGTTAAAAATAGGAGAGGAGAGTTATTAAATGGAGAGTTAGAGGTATCGGGAAGATGGAGAGAATATTTGAGGATTTGTTAAATGTTGATGAAGACAGGAAGCTGTGATTTCGTGTGTAGGGCAAGGAGGAATAACATCTTGTAGGAGTGTGGAAGAGCCAGTTGTGGGTGTAGGGAAGTTCGTGAGGCAGTGGGTAGAATGAAAGGGGGTAAGGCAGCTGGGATTGATGGGATAAAGATAGAAATGTTAAAAGCAGGTGGGGATATAGTTTTGGAGTGGTTGGTGCTATTATTTAATAAATGTATGGAAGAGGGTAAGGTACCTAGGGATTGGCAGAGAGCGTGTATTGTTCCTTTGTATAAAGGCAAAGGGGACAAAAGAGAGTGCAAAAATTATAGGGGAATAAGTCTGTTGAGCGTACCTGGTAAAGTGTATGGTAGAGTTATTATTGAAAGAATTAGGAGTAAGACAGAAAGCAGGATAGCAGATGAACAAGGGGCTTTAGGAAAGGTAGGGGTGTGTAGACCAAGTGTTTACAGTGAAACATATAGGTGAACAGTATTTGGATAAGGGTAAAGATGTTTTTGTGGCATTTATGGATTTGGAAAAGGCGTATGATAGGGTAGATAGGGGGCAATGTGGCAGATGTTGCAGGTGTATGGAATAGGAGGAAGGTTTCTAAAAGCAGTGAAGAGTTTTTATGAGGATAGTGAGGCTCAGGTTAGAGTGTGTAGGAGGAAGGGGACTATTTCCCAGTAAAAGTGGGCCTTAGACAAGGATGTGTGATGTCACCGTGGTTGTTCAATATATTTATAGATGGGGTTGTAAGAGAAGTGAATGCGAGGGTCTTGGCAAGAGGTGTTGGGCTAAAAGATAAAGAAGCAAATACAAAGTGGGAGTTGTCACAGTTGCTTTTTGCTGATGACACTGTGCTTTGGGAGATTCTGAAGAGAAGTTGCAGAGGTTGGTGGATGAATTTGGTAGGGTGTGTAAAGAAGAAAATTGAAAGTAAATATAGGAAAGAGTAAGGTGATGAGGATAACAAAAAGAATAGGTGACGAAAGATTGGATATCAGATTGGAGGGAGAGAGTATGGAGGAGGTGAATGTATTCAGATATTTGGGAGTGGACATGGCGGCGGATGGGTCTATGAAGGATGAGGTGAATCATAGAATTGATGAGGGAAAAGGGTGAGTGGAGCACTTCGGAGTCTGTGGAGACAAAGAACCTTGTCCATGGAAGTAAAGAGGGGAATGTATGAGAGTATAGTTATACCAACACTCTTATATGGGTGTGAAGCATGGGTGATGAATGTTGCAACGAGGAGAAGGCTGGAGGCAGTGGAGATGTCATGTCTGAGGTCAATGTGTGGTGTGAATATAATGCAGAGAATTCGGAGTTTGGAAATTAGGAGGAGGTGCGGATTACCAAAACGATTGTTCAGAGAGCTGAGGAGGGGTTGTTGAGGTGGTTTGGACATGTAGAGAGAATGGAACGAGACAGAGTGACTTCGAGAGTGTATAAATCTGTAGTGGAGGGAAGGCGGGGTAGGGGTCGGCCTAGGAAAGGTTGGAGGAGGGGGTAAAGGAAGTTTTGTGTGCGAGGGCTTGGACTTCCAGCAAGCATGTGTGAGTGTATTTGATAGGAGTGAATGGAGGCATATGGTTTTTAACACTTGACGTGCTGTTGGAGTGTGAGCAAAGTAACATTTATGAAGGGATTCAGGGAAACCGGCAGGCCGGACTTGAGTTCTGGAGATGGGAAGTACAGTGCCGGCACTCTGAAGGAGGGGTGTTAATGTTGCAGTTTTATAACTGTAGTGTAAAGCACCCCTCTGGCAAGACAGTGATGGAGTGAATGATGATGAAAGTTTTTCTTTTTCGGGCCACCCTGCCTTGGTGGGAATCATCCGATGTGTTAATAAAAAAATAATAATTATAATACTAATAATACTAATAATACTAATAATAATAATAATACGTAATAATAATAATAATAATAATAATAATAATAATAATAATAATAATAATAATAATAATAATAATAATAATAATAATAATAATAATAATAATAATAATAATAATAATGGTTAATATTTAGAATATAAATGATCGTTTTAGAGGAAATATAATGAAGATTTACGTAGAGAATGTACCGAATATTTGAGAAGAAAATACAATGAATACTTGAGTCTATCTTTAAAATTGCAAGTCATCAAAGAAAATAGATTTATATTTTACCAGTAACTCGCTTACTTTATAGAGTTTACCGCATTTCATTGTACTACTGTACTTCTGTCCAGTGTTTAGAGCAGCTGGACATAATAACTTTACGTTTAATGTTTACCGAAATGTATACGCTGTATGTTTAAAATAAACGAATGGCCTTCGTTATGTTCAGACCATTTTGTTCTATATATTTTGTAAGGGTGTTAGGATTCTGAATCAACTTGGTAGAACGAAAAAAGGCACAATACGGTCATAAACTTATGACGACATTTCGGTCCAATTTGGACCATTTACAAAGTCAACAGAGGAAGGTTAAGTAAGGTTCGTCAGGAAACAGGACAAATACAGTAACAAGAGATTATCATACATAGCAGCATATGTGTAGAGAATCTAGGATAACCCAAAAAAGTCAGACAGAGTGACTTATTTCCATTGGGGTCCTTTTAATACCTTATTATTATACTATAAAGGAGATATACTAGAAATAAGGTAAAATGAATTATTTATATTTACATGTGCGTTAGCAAAAAAATAAATAAAAAAACATTCTCCTCCCTTTCTGTCGCTACATTCATTAGGTACCTTTCGGTTCTCTTCTTGAACTGGCTCATGCTATGACTGACTTTGACATGTGCAGGCAGTCTGTTCCATTCCTTTATTGCTGTACAATAAAAGGTGTTTGAAGCCTGGCCACTGACTGTGGGTACTACAAAGTTGTGCTCTCTCCCCCTAGTACTATGACTGCGTTGGTTCCCAGCCTTGACAAAATTGGCAGCAAGATATTCTGGACACTGATTGTGAGCAATTTTATAAACTTGATTTAACTTCAGTTGTTTTACTCTGTCTTCAATATTCAGCATATCCAATTGTTGTAATTCATCCTGACCTACATGTTCTCTTGGGCCTAGGTCCAGGATGAATCTTACCATTTTGTTCTGGGTGATTTGCAGTCTATCTTTCATTTTTTTTTGTCAAGGCAGAGTACCATGAAGAGCAAGCGTAGTCCATATGACATTGTATAAGGGCTAGACATAGTGTCCTGCGAGCCTCAGTAGGTAGACACTGTGCTTGTCTGTAGAGGAACTTCAGTCTGGCATTCGCTTTCTTTACTACACTGTTCCCTATCAATTCTTCTGACATGCATGAGTCAAAGGGGATTCCCAGATATTTTACTGAGGAAACTGAAGTGATGGATTCCCCATTACACCGGACATTAAAATTATTTGCCCTTCTCAGTTTATATTTCGTGCCAAAGAGTATGGCTTCTGTTTTCCCGAGGTGTAACGATAGTTTGTTGTCTACTAACCATTTGCTGCAGGATTTCAGTTCCAGTGTTATTACATTAGCTATGTATATCTTGTGGGTCTTTACCTGACGCTAAAAAGTGCACTCTCATCCGCATACAGTAGGAGTTTGCACTTGACACTGATGGGCATGTCGTTTACATAACATAGGAATAATAAGGGACACAGAATACTGCCTTGGAGAACTCCACATGCTATCGGCAGTGGTTCTGATTCTGTTTTGTTGATTTTGACAATTTGTTTCCTGTCGTTAAGATAGGACACCAGTCTACGGAACCTATGCCGATAGCTTGAAGTTTCTTACATAATATATTGTGGTTAGCAGTATCGAAGGCTTTTTGCAAGTCTAAGGTTACCATTCCTATGAGGTTCCCTATCGACAATTCAGTTCTCATGTAATCCATCAGATTAATTAGGGAGGTGTCGGTTGAATAAGATCTCCTAAAGCCTGATTGGTAACTATGAAGAATGTTGTTGTCACTAAGATATTTAACTACTTGACAGTACACCGCCCTCTCTAGAATTTTGGATATTACACTGAGTATACTAACAGGCCTATAGTTGCTGACATCAGACCTACTATTTTTCTTGAAAATAGGAGTAACTCTGGCCTCCTTGAACCCCTCCGGTACGGTATTAGTGGTGATGGACAGATTTATTATGTAATGGGGATTGCCAGTTCAGAGGCACCATCTGTTAGGAACTTAGACGGGATGTTATGTGGTCCGGTGCTCTTGGGCTTAACCTGCTTGGTTCTTTTTGCACGAAGTCATGAGATACACTTAGTAGTTGACAACTGTTTAGGATACAATACACAAATAACTCGCACAAAGCAGAGAGAGGATCTTATGACGACGTTACGGTCCGATTTGGACCATTTTATAAGTCACACTGACAGAGGAGTGACCCTTTACAAGTCACTAGTGTGACTTGTAAATGGTCCAAGTCAGATCGAAACGTAGTCATAAACATCTCTCTCTCCTTTGTGAGGGTTATTTGTGTATTTACTGCTAGGTGAGCGTGGCTAGCAGGCTAGGTGCCGGCTGTCCCAGGCTCTTGTCAGCAGACAAGAGCCTGGGACAGCCGGCACCTAGCCTGGTTCTCTTTTCTGTGTGAGTTTACGTGTTGGGAGACTATTTTACATGGACCCGGGTTCTCTTGTTGTAATGGCAGCGTTGACCACTGAGTGGGCAGAGTTTTTCCCCGCTGCTGCATTCGGAGACACGAAACAAGTGAGCAACACGTCCTGCAGTTAGACAGTACATTATTTCACGATCTGCCCTTCGTGCATTCCTCTCATTCTCTCTTACTTGCTCTCTCTCTCTCTCTATCTCTCATTTTCACTCCTCATGGTCATTAATGTCTCTTCATTTTCCCCTAATTAAGCGTCCCTCACCCTCGCTTAATTTTCTTTTACTCGTCGGTTTTCTCTGTCCTTTTTTCTAGACTGGCAATTTAACGGCGATTATCTCCAACCTGATCGTTATTAGAAGAGAGAGAGAGAGAGAGAGAAGAGAGAGAGAGAGAGAGAGAGAGAGATACATGGGAGTGCATAAGACAGTAAACGACTTGAAAGTCTACGCCTAGACCATCTCCTGAGGCCTATCGTGTTGTATCAAGGTGTGCGAGTAAGGTCACACAGACAGTAAGGGTAACCTGGAGATACGAAGTGCGTAATACTTAGAGAACTGTGTGACAAGAGCTCCATGGAAGACAAAGAAAAGATAATGAAGAAATGCAGAATAAAGAGGAGAGCTGGGGGAAGCCAAATAAGTAGAATAATTAGATAAGAAATTATGCAGGGAGAAAAGAAGAGAATGATGTGATTGAAGAACGACATCAACGAAGACCATTACAGATGCAGTGTTGATGAATGTGCAATACTTGTGCAACACTTGTGCAAAACTTGTCAACACTTGGCCGAGGGACTGATGACTTCAAAAATAATTCTTCTATCATTTCCGGTGTTATACCTGCCCGTATTCGACTGACGAAGCTCTCTGAGGAGGAGGAGGCAAGGAGTTTGGTCAATAAAGCTACCCAAGTGTAGCATATGTGTCTCATTCATCAATTTTTCTGTATTATTTACCATCAGTAATAAGAACCGACGGTTTCCCGCAATCACAGTACCAGGAATTTACCGGGTCACCACATGGAGAAGACCCGGGGCAGGACCCGTCCTGGCGAACCTATCTATACCTGTAATACCATGAAGATGTGTATGAGGGACAAGGTAATTAGATAATTAAGAAAGGGAAGATCAGTCTCAGCAAGAGAGAAGTATTCAAGGAACTAATTAGACGACTCCAGGAAACCTTCATTGGAGAATGCTGGTAACAGGAAGCAGAGAAGGATGGACGGGCTAATTAAAGCTTGATAACACTCGAGTCTGGAAGTGCTGTGGGACCTGACCACATACTACCCTGGGTATTGAGGGAGATGCGTTAGAATCGTATTAACCAAGAGTGCAGATGTGTAACACATCCCCAACACACACACCCCTAACCCTGAACGCCAATACATCCCCAACCTTCCCTCCAACACACCTCTACTCTTACCTCCAACACACCTCCACTCTTACCTCCAACACCTCGTCACAACAAAAAAGGCCCCCTCCATTTAGCGCATCCCCTCCCCCAACAACCTGTGAAAAAGAATACTATAAAGAGCTGAGATATCAGCGCCATATTTAGTCCCCATGAACCATCACGTGAAGCATGTCAACACGACACGTGACACATGATACGTGCCAACACATGACACGTGCCAACACATGACACGTGCCAACAATGTAAATAAATAAATAAAACTCCAAATCCATGGAGTGAGTATGACAAGAGAATAAATTGACCGACTAAATTAGTTATTTTTTTTTTTAAACTAAGAGTAGGAGACGAAGCTCTTGGGGGGAAAAAAACCCGCCTCTGAGGAGCTAAGGATTTTTTCAATGTCTTCCAGAAATTGGATATGTCCCTCACAGATTGGCTGCAGGAGTTGAACAGAAGGGAGTCAGGGAGGCTGACCCAGGATTGGACGACACTGGGAATAAAGTGAGGGCTTAACGCACACAGGTGCACACACACACACACACACACACACAGGATCCATACATAGCTTTAAGAAGAGATACGATAAAGCTCATGGAGCAAGGGGAGAGAGAGTGGACCTAGTAGCGACCAGCAAAGAGGCGGGGTCACAAGCTGTGAATCGACCCCTGCAACCACAAATAGGTGAGTACACAATATATGCAAGTTAGGTACGGAGAGCCTGAATGACAAGTCATCCTCGACGCAACACACCTGCCTCAACCTGACCCTTGCAAGATGCATGCAACCCGTCTTGTGTGGTGCAACATGACAGGTAAACGTAGCTAGGTATCACTGCAGACCAGCGTTGTAACACGGGTGTTAACGTCGGTATCACTGCAGACCAGCGTTGTAACACGGGTGTTAACGTAGGTATCACTGCAGACCAGCGTTGTAACACGGGTGTTAACGTAGGTATCACTGCAGACCAGTGTTGTAACACGAGTGTTAACGTCGGTATCACTGCAGACCAGTGTTGTAACACGAGTGTTAACGTCGGTATCACTGCAGACCAGTGTTGTAACACGGGTGTTAACGTAGGTATCACTGCAGACCAGTGTTGTAACACGGGTGTTAACGTCGGTATCACTGCAGACCAGTGTTGTAACACGGTGTAGTGGTCCTAGACCAGCGGTAACACGTGTACGTAGGTATCACTGCAGACCAGGTTGTAACACGGGTGTTAACGTCGGTATCACTGCAGACCAGTGTTGTAACACGGGTGTTAACGTAGGTATCACTGCAGACCAGCGTTGTAACACGGGTGTTAACGTCGGTATCACTGCAGACCAGCGTTGTAACACGGGTGTTAACGTAGGTATCACTGCAGACCAGCGTTGTAACACGGGTGTTAACGTAGGTATCACTGCAGACCAGCGTTGTAACACGGGTGTTAACGTCGGTATCACTGCAGACCAGGTTGTAACACGGGTGTTAACGTCGGTATCACTGCAGACCAGCGTTGTAACACGGGTGTTAACGATCGTATCACTGCAGACCAGTGTTGTAACACGGGTGTTAACGATCGTATCACTGCAGACCAGTGTTGTAACACGGGTGTTAACGATAGTATCACTGCAGACCAGCGTTGTAACACGGGTGTTAACGTCGGTATCACTGCAGACCAGCGTAACACGGTGTTAACGTCGGTACCTGCAGACCAGT
Organism: Cherax destructor; assembly: GCA_009830355.1. Lineage (NCBI taxonomy): Eukaryota > Metazoa > Arthropoda > Malacostraca > Decapoda > Parastacidae > Cherax > Cherax destructor. The sequence continues at coordinate 11,446 of WNWK01002643.1, read as the reverse complement.
GTTGTAACGGTGTTAACGTGGTCTCACTGCAGACCAGCGTTGTAACACGGGTGTTAACGATCGTATCACTGCAGACCAGCGTTGTAACACGGGTGTTAACGTAGGTATCACTGCAGACCAGCGTTGTAACACGGGTGTTAACGTAGGTATCACTGCAGACCAGCACAGAAATACAACACAATTCTGGCAGTGCTGCACACAGATCAATCACATCAACTACGCTACGGATCAATGCCACTCAACTAATTATTGTGCACAAAACTCATCACTAATGACGGGTCATTACATTTTCCACTGGAAATTATTTGGGTAATAATGCAATATTTTTTTGGGTACCACAGCAGTGGGGAAATACGACACCCAAATGTTTCGTGGATAGTCTGTTTACCTATTTCAAATTGTCTATTTGTACTTACCTATTTGCAGTCGCCTATTCCTAACTATTTGTAAGTACATCCTTTATGTTTATTGTGTCCTGTCTCCTGCTAGAAATTTCTTCCGTGATATTTAGAAGTTTTTAGAACTATTTTCTCTTACCAGCTTCTTAACTTCCGGCTTAATTAACCACTCTATTTGTGAACCAATATTTTCAGATATCCCTTCAGTACTGCTTCTTGCGTGGTTTATAACTGTGGTTTATTCTCGCTATTGTTTACACTAAGGTGTCCTTCCTGTCCACCTTTTTCTCGTGTTTTTTTTTTTTTAACTGAGGTGTGGATGTCGCATTTTAGGACAATAACATCGTACAAGAGGGGGAAGATACGAGAGGCATTCATGCAGATAGTCAGAGTATAGTTCCTCTGGTCCTTCTAGCAGCGGTGATGCCTCGAGATCGCTGCAGACAAGTGTGGATCAAACAAGCTTCAGGGATGCTGCTTCTCAACCTACATATACCAGATGAGGACAGCCTCGTGTTCAAACACAAGACCTAAGATCTCCACTCCAACGCAAGATTGACGGCAAATACTTATGTCGACTGAGATCCGACAAATACAACTCTGTGTGTGTGTGTGTACACCCGTGTGGGTGTCACTTGCGTGTGTGTGTGTATACACCCGTGTGGGTGTCTACTCGCGCGTGTGTGTGTATACACCCGTGTGGGTGTCACTTGCGTGTGTGTGTGTGTACACCCGTGTGGGTGTCTACTCGCGCATGTGTGATTATGTACGTACTCGTGTGTGTACTCGTACTCAACTATATATGGTTGCAGGGGTAGAGCCACAGCTCCTGGTACTGAAAAACAACAATTAACCATGGTATCTTTCCGACCTAACATTATATTTTCAAAACTAAAAATTTCCGGACTTTCTTAATTCATTTTTTTTTGCAAACCTTAAAAGTTTTTGCATTGTGTCCAGGTGTGTCTTCACACCTGGACTACACATGTGTCCAGGTGTGTCTTCACACCTGGACTACACATGTGTCCAGGTGTGTCTTCACACCTGGACTACACATGAGATATGTGTTGTCATGTTGAGTTGCCAACACAGGTTGTTGACGACCTTGTATATTGATGGTGATAACTGATCTGGTGATAACTGATCTGGTGATAACTCCTTCTCCTTTTCTTCCATTTTTTTGCTTCCTTCTCCTTCCTTTTCTTCCACTTCTTTTCTTTCTTCTCTTTCCTCCTCTCCCACTGCTTCTCATTCTCCTTTTTTTCTCCTGTTGTTCTTCAAGCCTTTTCTTCCTTCTATTGACTACTCCTGCTCTTCCTCCTCTCTTCCTCTTCCTCCTTCTCTTCCTCTTCCTCCTCTTACTCTTCCTCTTCCTCCTTCTCTTCCTCTTCCTCCTCTTCCTCCTCCTTCTAGTTCTCTCTTAAACTTTCGTCCGTTATACCAATAACCTGTTTTACCAGGTTATCATATTTTCCACCCAGTGGTCGTCGTCTCCAGTGGTCGTCGTCCACCGGGTCGTCGTCCTCCGTGGTCGTCGTCCCTGTCGTCGTCCCTCCCGTGGTCGTCGTCCACTGTGGTCCCCTGTCGTCGTCCCCGGGCGTCGTCCTCTGTCGCTCTCAGTGGTCGTCGTCCTCGGCGTCGTCACTCCAGTGCTCTCCTCCAGTGGCGCGTCCATCGTCGTCGTCCTCAGTGGTCGTCGTCCCATGTCGTCGTCACCGTTCGTCGTCCACTCTGGTCGTCGTCACTACGTGGTCGTCGTCCTCCAGTGGTCGTCGTTCACTCAGTGGTCGTCGTCCTCAGTGGTCGTCGTCCACCAGGTCGTCGTCACTACAGTGTGTCGTCCACACAGTGTCGTCGTCCACTCCAGCGTCGTCATGTCGTTCACAGTGGTCGTCGTCAACAGTGGTCGTCGTCAAGCCGTCCAGTGGTCGCTCCACAGTTCATGTGGTCGCGTCCCCAGGGTCGTCACTCCAGTGGTCGTCGTTCCAGTGGTCGTCGTCCCAGTGTCGTCCCAGTGGTCGTCGTCCACTCCAGTGGTCGTCGTCCACTCCAGTGGTCGTCGTCCACTCCAGTGGTCGTCGTCCACTCCAGTGGTCGTCGTCCACTCCAGTGGTCGTCGTCCACTCCAGTGGTCGTCGTCCACTCCAGTGGCTGTCCACAGTGGCGCGTCCATCGTGGTCGTCGTACCAGTGGTGTCGTCCACAGGGTCGTCGTCCAGTGTCGTGCCAGTGTCGTCACTGATATTAGTGGTTGTTGTGAATAATGGTTATGAGCAGTGGTTGTAAATAGTGGTTGTGAGAGTAGTGGTTTGTGAGTGAATACAACAGTGGTTATGAGTACTGGAGAGTGTGTCTACTCCTTCACTTGTATTATTCTTCCATTTTGTTCTCCTCTTTCTCATTAAATGACTTAATTACTTAAACTCTCCAGCGTCTTAATTCACCAGAAAATTGTGTCCGTGTGTGTGTGTGTGTTTTTTGTGTGTGTGTGTGTGTGTGTGTGTGTGTGTGTGTGTGTGTGTGTGTACTCACCTAGTTGTGATTACAGGGGTCGAGTCACAGATCCTGGCCCCGCCTCTTCACTGGTCGCTACTAGGTCACTCTTCCTGCTCCATGAGCTTTATCATACCTCTTCTTAAAGATAAGTATGGATCCTACCTCCACTACATCACTTCCCAGACTATTCCACTTCCTGTCAACTCTGTGACTGAAGAAATACTTCCTAACATCCCTGTGATTCATCTGAGTTTTCGACTTCCAATTGTGACCCCTTGTTGCTGTGTCCCATCTCTGGAACATCCTGTCTCTGTCCACCTTGTCGATTCCTCTCAGTATTTTATATGACGTTATCATATCCTCCCTATCTCTCCTGTCCTTCAGTATGGTCAGGTCGATTTCCCTTAACCTCTCCTCGTAGGACATACCCCTTATCTCTGGGACTAGTCTTGTTGCAAACCTTTGCACTTTCTCTAATTTCCTTACGTGCTTGGCTGGGTGTGGGTTCCAAACTGGTGCTGCATACTCCAGTATAGTCCTGACATACACGGTATACAGGGTCCTGAACGATTCCTTATTAAGATGTCGGAATGCTGTTCTTAGGTTTGCTAGGCGCCCGTATGCTGCAGCAGTTCTTTGGTTGATATGCGTCTCAGGAGATGTGCCTGGTGTTACACTCACTCCAAGATCTTTTTCCTTGAGTGAGGTTTGTAGTCTCTGGCCCCCTAGACTGTACTCCGTCTGCGGTCTTCTTTGCCCTTTCCAAATCTTCATGACTTAGCACTTGTTGGGGTTGAACTCCAGGAGCCAGTTTCTGGACCACGCCTGCAGCCTGTCCAGATCCCTTTGTAGTTCTGCCTGGTCCTGTGTGTGTGTGTGTGTACTCACCTAGTTGTGGTTGCAGGGGTCGATTCATAGCTCCTGGCCCCGCCTCTTCACTGGCCGCTACTGGGTCTCTCTCCCTTCGCCATGTGTGTGTGTTTAGACTTGCTTTTCCTAAATTACAATAACCGTTGTTATTACTGTCTTACCTCTTTGAGTTTTACCATACCTACTCTTGAAACTATGTATGGAACTGGTCTCCTCCAACTCAACCTCTCTCATTCCTCTTATTTACCAACCTGAGAATAAAAGAAGCATTTTCTGGAATTCCCCAACGGCGATGAGTCTTTAGAGGGCCCAGGAGCTATAACACGAATCGGCAAATATCGCCGAGCTTACTGAAACACCCACACACACACACACACGCACACACACACACACACACACACATACAGCCCGGTGGCCTAGTGGTAAAGCTCTTGCTTCACGCACGGAGGGGCACGTTCACATCCCGGTGGCAGAAACATTTCGAAGTGTTTCCTACATACACATACACACACATACATACAACAGTCCTAGTGTCTAATCGACATGTGCCTAGGACAAAATGGTAACTAACTAACACACACACACACACACGCACCAGGGGTCCTCACACCAGAGTGGTAAGATACTTAAACCACGCACGTGTGGGTCTTTGGAGTGTAAGAGCCTCTATCAGAAGAGCTGTCTCCTATGCGGCTGTTAAACCACTAAACCAACCTGTAAGTCTGAAGTGTGTGTGTGTGTTTGTGTGTGTGTGTTTTGTGTGTGTGTGTGTGTGTGTGTGTGTGTGTGTGTGTGTGTGTGTCGTATTTACGTCCAGTGAGACGGGTGTGTCAGAGAGATTTATAATGATGGTGATAGTAACTACACTATGATGGCAATCAGACATTGAAGCACTGGAACTATCAACCATCTTACCGTCGTGGAGGAGGATAAAGCTATCCTGAGACGCGTCAGTCGTGGAGGAGTTGATGACTCTCAACCACGACGTAACCACGCAACTTCACCCTGACCATAACAACAGCAACAACCAAGGCGGAACTGTCAGCGGATTTTGTCTGAGAGCCTAAGTTTCTGTCTGAGAGCCTAAGTTTCTGCTTACAGCATGAGGAACCTTGACTATCCTGAGGATCAATGTTGACCACATCCACCAGGTCTTCTCTAGACTACATAACTACACTATCTCGTGTCATCAGTGCCATGCAGACGTCATGAGCTGCGGATCATCAGTGCCATGCAGACGTCATGAGCTGCGGATCATCAGTGCCATGCAGACGTCATGAGCTGCGGATCATCAGTGCCATGCAGACGTCATGATCTGCGGATCATCAGTAGAGTGGCGGAGACCTGATTCTTAGTTCACACACACACATACACACACTCTTCCTATCTGTTCATTATCAACTGACGGTGACATTAGTGGAGATGCGTCCTCATGACTCTGTGTGTGTGTTATATAAACCTCTTACACTGCGCCCTTTTTTTTAATTATAAATAAGACTGTAAACAAACATCCTTCACAGTACGAGCTGCTGATGTTTTGATGTCCTCTGTCAACTGAAGTTGCAAGAAAACTCATGCAATGTAGAGAAACTTGTTAAGAGAGCTGAGTGCAGTGTGAGCTTTAACTGCTGTCCCAATCTCTGCCACTTTGCCACTTGAAGAGAAACACGCGCCTCCACCACTTGGTGTGACCATAGTGAGGAAGAATGTTGAAATGCGCACTGGACACTCTGACCTTCCCAGCTGTGAGCAGCCAACTTTGACCTTCCTCTCTCAAAATCCCAAATTTTTGTTTTTGTTTTTGGTCCTTGGGGACTTGAAGTTGTTGCATGTGTAACCAAACTTTACCAATTCCGCAGGAAGAATTTACTCTGCGGTTGTTCAGGTCTTAGTGAAATGTGTTCTTTGGTCTTTGGGGAATAAAAACGACATTGAAATGTGTGGACACGGAGACAAAGGAAAGTCCTGGCTAGCTAGGGTTGTCGCGGTCACCCATACCAGAGCTCAGACCATGTTCATGAATTTTTCTAATATTTGGCTCCATCTTTCACCGGCAGTGGTGTCTCAGTAGAGAAATACCGGAGTTACTCTTTTTTATTAGACTTTATTTAAAACCTTATACGCTACCCCTCCAACAGGTTACGGAAACGCATTTATAATAGCTGTGAATGCAATCCCAACATTACTATACGCTTGTAGTCAAGACCGAGTTACGGATACTTATATCTCCTTGACGTTACGAAGTCATTTTCTGGTTTTATGGTTTCCTCAAATGCTGGCTTAAAATACACAGTAGATACAGTACGTGTATAATACAGTAGATACAGTACGTGTATAAAACAGTAGATACAGTAGTGTATACAAGCTCAACACTGCTGTTATCAACACTGTAACGTTTTATATATTAGTGCCATCATGTATTAATGTGGATTGCGCAACACGTACATACACTGGAGACTTGATATCATTAACTTGGCAGAAATTAAAAAAAAAAAGCGCTAAACCCACTCGGGTCATACAGCGCTGCCTTTGGCAGAATGGTTGTCATTTCATGTCAGCTTTGTATGGATTAGAGGGTAAATGATTGAGTTTTAGGACACTTAGTTGTAATGCAGTGTTGTGGGTGTGTGTACGCACACTGTACACTTGATATAACTGAGAGTTTGATACAAAACACAAGTGGAAAATGTACTCACAACCGAAGTACACGAGTGTTCTCTCAGTGAGACAGAGAGAGAGAGAGAGAGAGAGAGAGAGAGAGAGAGAGAGAGAGAGAGAGAGAGAGAGAGAGATACTTGATAATATATTCCATATACATGAAAGATACTTCAGAATGTAGTTCTTAATTCACTGCTGTAACGCGTTTACTGGAGGGTAGGACAAGGTCACACTGCTGTAACGCGTTTACTGGAGGGTAGGACAAGGTCACACTGCTGTAACGCGTTTACTGGAGGGTAGGACAAGGTCACACTGCTGTATCACGTTTACTGGAGGGTAGGACAAGGTCACACTGCTGTATCACGTTTACTGGAGGGTAGGACAAGGTCACACTGCTGTATCACGTTTACTGGAGGGTAGGACAAGGTCACACTGCTGTAACACGTTAACTGGAGGGTAGGACAAGGTCACACTGCTGTAACACGTTTACTGGAGGGTAGGACAAGGTCACACTGCTGTAACACGTTTACTGGAGGGTAGGACAAGGTCACACTGCTGTATCACGTTTACTGGAGGGTAGGACAAGGTCACACTGCTGTAACGCGTTTACTGGAGGGTAGGACAAGGTCACACTGCTGTAACGCGTTTACTGGAGGGTAGGACAAGGTCACACTGCTGTAACGCGTTTACTGGAGGGTAGGACAAGGTCACACTGCTGTAACACGTTTACTGGACGGAAGGACAAGGTCACACTGCTGTAACGCGTTTACTGGACGGAAGGACAAGGTCACACTGCTGTAACGCGTTTACTGGACGGAAGGACAAGGTCACACTGCTGTAACACGTTTACTGGAGGGAAGGACAAGGTCACACTGCTGTAACGCGTTTACTGGAGGGAAGGACAAGGTCACACTGCTGTAACGCGTTTACTGGACGGAAGGACAAGGTCACACTGCTGTAACACGTTTACTGGAGGGTAGGACAAGGTCACACTGCTGTAACGCGTTTACTGGAGGGAAGGACAAGGTCACACTGCTGTAACGCGTTTACTGGACGGAAGGACAAGGTCACACTGCTGTAACGCGTTTACTGGAGGGTAGGACAAGGTCACACTGCTGTAACGCGTTTACTGGAGGGTAGGACAAGGTCACACTGCTGTAACGCGTTTACTGGACGGAAGGACAAGGTCACACTGCTGTAACGCGTTTACTGGACGGAAGGACAAGGTCACACTGCTGTAACGCGTTTACTGGAGGGTAGGACAAGGTCACACTGCTGTAACGCGTTTACTGGAGGGTAAGACAAGGTCACACTGCTGTAACGCGTTTACTGGAGAGAAGGACAAGGTCACACTGCTGTAACGCGTTTACTGGAGGGTAGGACAAGGTCACACTGCTGTAACGCGTTTACTGGAGGGAAGGACAAGGTCACACTGCTGTAACACGTTTACTGGAGGGAAGGACAAGGTCACACTGCTGTAACGCGTTTACTGGAGGGTAGGACAAGGTCACACTGCTGTAACGCGTTTACTGGAGGGAAGGACAAGGTCACACTGCTGTAACACGTTTACTGGACGGAAGAACAAGGTCACACTGCTGTAACGCGTTTACTGGAGGGAAGGACAAGGTCACACTGCTGTAACGCGTTTACTGGAGGGTAGGACAAGGTCACACTGCTGTAACGCGTTTACTGGAGGGAAGGACAAGGTCACACTGCTGTAACGCGTTTACTGGAGGGAAGGACAAGGTCACACTGCTGTAACGCGTTTACTGGAGGAAGGACAAGGTCACACTGCTGTAACGCGTTTACTGGAGGGTAGGACCAGGTCACATTGCTGTAACGCGTTTACTGGAGGGAAGGACAAGGTCACACTGCTGTAACACGTTTACTGGAGGGAAGGACAAGGTCACACTGCTGTAACACGTTTACTGGAGGGAAGGACAAGGTCACACTGCTGTAACGCGTTTACTGGAGGGTAGGACCAGGTCACATTGCTGTAACGCGTTTACTGGAGGGAAGGACAAGGTCACGCTGCTGTAACGCGTTTACTGGAGGGTAGGACAAGGTCACACTGCTGTAACGCGTTTACTGGAGGGTAGGACAAGGTCACACTGCTGTAACGTGTTTACTGGAGGGAAGGACAAGGTCACACTGCTGTAACACGTTTACTGGAGGGAAGGACAAGGTCACACTGCAGTAACAAGTTACTGGAGGGAAGGACAAGGTCACACTGCTGTAACTCGTTTACTGGAGGGAAGGATAAGGTCACACTGCTGTAACAAGTTACTGGAGGGAAGGCCAAGGTCACACTGCTGTAACAAGTTACTGGAGGGAAGGACAAGGTCACACTGCTGTAACAAGTTTCTGGAGGGAAGGACAAGGTCACACTGCTGTAACAAGTTACTGGAGGGAAGGACAAGGTCACACTGCTGTAACAAGTTACTGGAGGGAAGGCCAAGGTCACACTGCTGTAACAAGTTACTGGAGGGAAGGCCAAGGTCACACTGCTGTAACAAGTTACTGGAGGGAAGGCCAAGGTCACACTGCTGTAACAAGTTACTGGAGGGAAGGACAAGGTCACACTGCAGTAACAAGTTACTGGAGGGAAGGACAAGGTCACACTGCTGTAACAAGTTACTGGAGGGAAGGCCAAGGTCACACTGCTGTATCAAGTTACTGGAGGGAAGGACAAGGTCACACTGCTGTAACAAGTTACTGGAGGGAAGGCCAAGGTCACACTGCTGTATCAAGTTACTGGAGGGAAGGACAAGGTCACACTGCTGTAACAAGTTACTGGAGGGAAGGACAAGGTCACACTGCAGTAACAAGTTACTGGAGGGAAGGACAAGGTCACACTGCTGTAACAAGTTACTGGAGGGAAGGACAAGGTCACACTGCTGTAACAAGTTACTGGAGGGAAGGACAAGGTCACACTGCTGTAACAAGTTACTGGAGGGAAGGCCAAGGTCACACTGCTGTAACAAGTTACTGAAGGTGAAGTGAAGATTAGAGATCAGAAAAATTACCGGATCCGAAGACAGTGTTCAAGAGCCACCTGTCCAGCTGGCTAGCTTCCTGCTACAAGTACCGGACCAGCTGGGTTGTGACGGCTACATGGGGTCAGCGGTCCGCTACTACAAACAGCCTGGGTGATCTGGCAGATAAGACACAGGTAACACTATAGAATCTTCTGTCCACATGTAACGTTCAAAGATTTGCCCCCTGGGAAATACGTCAGAAAACGAACGTTGGAAGACGAGAATGAATTTTCTATATTTAAACGTACTGAGAAGAAAAGGGGAAGTAGAGCGAAAACAAGAAGACAAATAAATGAAACAACAACACTAACAAAACAAAAAAACAACAACAACAGTAGTTTATCTCATACGATAGCGATGTTAAGGGGAAAATTTAGGCGAATTTAGAGAGAAGAGGAGATAGTCCCCACACGCACACACACACACACACACACACACACACACACACACACACACACACACACACACACACACACACACACACACACACACACACACACACACACACACACACACACACACACACACACACACACACACACACACACACGACACACACACACACACACACACACACACAACACACACACACACACACACACACACAAAACACAACACACACACACACACACACACACACACACACACACACACACACACACACACAACACACACACACACACACACACACACACACAAAAACACACACACACACACACACACACACACACACACACACACACACACACACACACACACACACACACACACACACACACACACACACACACATGTTAAGTCTAACTTCTTGGCTGCTTACTTTGGGCAGTAGAATGGTAGCGTAGGTGCAGAGATACGGCCGATGACTAGACTCAGTTTATTAATGGCAAGGTGTAGGTATACACGGGGACAGAGCGTGAGGGGACCGGGAGCCAGTTGGGTAGAACCTGGTACAGTGAGGTAGGCCGTAGAAGTGAGAGAGAAGCATGGCTGACCAGCCCGACCTTGATAGGCCTATAGAGGGCAGCACCATAGTGCCGCGCAGTTTGAAACAGCCTCTGGGTAGGCTGTTTACATCCGCTCGGCCACCTACCGCGTGTCGTCTCGACACGACAATACTGGTGGGCACGAAGGTGTAAACAAGCAAGGTTACCCAGGGAAACTGGCTTCGGTCACCTGACATTTACAATAGGAAATTGCCGGTGCAGGCCGAAAAAACTCTCCCTACATGAGTCGGGAAGAGAAAATCGGCCTGCCCGTACAGCTGGACAGAGGACAGAACAAGCCAATGCTGACACAGGAACTAGAGTCTTCTATATACAGGTTGTCCACAGGGCCAGACATCAACTTGACTGCACATCCACGAGCGCTGTAGCATCCTCACATCTGCAAACAATGACTGACAGTAGCATTTCCTAAGGTGTGACATTTAACTCAAAAGGGCGATATTGCCCTTGCCTTTATACAGGCTTTACAAGTCACACTGGGTGCACATACTCACAATAACATTATTTCCATGGGATTCATTATACTACGGGTACCCTCTAGAAATAAATTTTACATATTTACATGGTGTTGTCCACCCTGACTCCATTATTTACTAACTATACAATGTGTGCGCATTAATCCCCATTTCTGCAAGCAAACAATTAGCGTAGCTAGCGTAGGAGTCGGACAAGTCAGTAGGTATGTCAATGTCACAGAAATGTACTGCTGTCCTGGGTCTCAGGCCATAAGTATGGAGCCTTACAGGACTGTCATCTGTCGTAGGGATAGCGGGTGAAGAACTAGACGGGTTGTCACTAGTTTGAGTCTGCTTGTGGCTTTGCAATGCCCGCGATTCCAGCTCTGTTTCAGCTTGCACATGATCAATATACTTCATGTGGTCAAGGTGAGCTTCTCTGATAGTTCCGGTAGCTATCTCCCTCACCTCGAACTTATTGCCGCGGAGCTGTCGTAGGACACGGTAAGGTCCGACAAACTTGGG
>WNWK01002642.1:32500-200816 GCA_009830355.1 Cherax destructor | reverse complement strand
GTGGGGCCTTACAATGATTTTCCCAATATAACCGCTGGACTTCTGTTGCTTCCCTTCTTGATATAAATCCCAGTAATCTATTTGCTTTATTTCTTACCTTAGGCATTGCTGACTTGGTTTGGGTTTCCCTCCCCCAGTCCTTTTCGCATTCTGTCGGCTGGTTCAACATTATTAAGCTGGTAGGTGCTGGGGTTATGAACTTCCCCGACTTTAGAACTTTCTTTATCTCATTAACCATCTCCCATTTTCTGACCGGAATTGGTTTTCAAAATCCCCCTAAATTTCCCTGACATCTACGTCTGAATCATTATCCTACCTATCTTGTTCATCAGCGAATTTGCTCATATCACTAGTAATTCCCTCGTCAAGGATTTTATATATATTATAAACAACAACGGGCCCAAAACCGATCCCTGTGGAACGCCACTTGTTACAGATCCCCACTCAGATTTAACCCCATTAATGCACACCCTCTGCTTCCTATTGGTGAGCCATGACTCGATCCATGAAAACACTTTTCCCCCAATGCCGTGAGCAGCCACTTTCTTTAACAGTCTCTGATGTGGTACTCTATCAAAAGCCTTACTAAAATCCAGATAAACAATATCGAATTCTTTATCATGATCAACTGCCTCAAAAGCCACCTAAGGTCCTAGCCTCTATCACAGTACTCGGAAGATTGTTCCACGCATCTACAACTCTAATAATATTGGTAGAATTACCGACAATATGTTAAGTAAAAGGACACAAATGCAACTAATGTGACATTTTATTGTGGCAACGTTTCGCTCTCCAGGAGCTTTCTCTAGGGAAACAAGAGATCCCAGAGCGGCTAATTTTCTGTTGCAGCGACTCAGTGCTGCAGTTCATAGTGGGTAATGCCTGCTGTAACCTAGGTTGGCGTCCCAGCTCTGAGGTGCTGGATGAGATTTTTATAATGAAGATTTTGACAAACATAGCAAAATGTACTTGTGATGTATCCGTCAAGCCTCAAGTACTGTATATGCCACCTTTGTACCATCTATGTATCTTTTAAACCTTGTAAAATAAAAGATGGAGTGATAGGGAAAGAGGAACATTCAAAAGGCTTCAGGAAGAAATCCAAATATTTTTCCTTAAAGCCTTTTTATCTACTTCAGTGCGGCCAGCAGTAACAGCCTGGTTGATCAGGCTCTGATCCAACATGAGGCCTGGTCACAGACCGGGCCGCATTGGCGTTGACCCCTTGAACTCTCTCCAGGTATACTCCAGGTAAACAGGTGATATCACAATATGCAGAACAACCACTGTGAAAGAATAGCGAAATTCCAAGCGCTTTCGTGACTTCTCACATTATCAAGGATCTATAAAAACAAAACATCAACAGAAAGACATATACATAAAGGCAAGACTACACCTCACAGTCACGTCACAACACCCGACTCTGTAAAACACACCTGATACTCTACACAAGCATTAAGATTTTTTGATTGTCTAATGTATCATTAAATTCTTCCCAAATATTATTAATTATAAACGAATCCAATTTATACAAACCAAAAGAAATATTCACATTATTTTCAAGACTGCTTTTTATGAAACATGATTCTATTATTTTCCAGTCAACCATGGACTTTCTTGATGCAACTTTCTCAGCCTTTTGGAAATCAATTGGATGGTTAAAATCTCTCACATGAATAAACAAAGCATTAGAATCTTGTCCAGTTCTAATGCTATGTTTATGTTGTTTTAATCTTAGTTCAAAACTTTTACCAGTTTGACCATAATAAACTTTATCACATGTTTGACAAGGAATCTTATAGACACATCCGTCAACTTTTGTGGATAATTTTTTATCAAAATATTTTTTACTGCATCAAGATTTTTAAATACAACTTTGATATTAAAAGTCTTAAGAAGGGAATTCATATCAACCAAGTTTTCATGGTAAGGGAGAACCAACATATTTTTAGTTGAATAAGGTTGGTTGTCCATTTTTGGATTGTTAAAAGTATTTCTGGCAATTTTAAAGAGTATTTTAGATCATTAGCTGTTTCATAATTTTTTGAGAATTCTTCATCTATGAACTCTGGACTACAAATACGCAAAGCTCTCAAAAACATTGAAGAGAATGCTGACAGTTTAACTCTATCTTGATGTGAAGAATAATAGTGTACATAGGAACAGTTATTTGCTGGTTTTCTGTAAATTTTAATTTAAAATAATTGTTACCCTTAATAATTAAAACATCTAGGAAAGGAAATGAGTTATTTTCTTCGAACTCAACAATAAAATTTATAGAATGAGCTAAACTATTTAATTTAACGAGGAAATGGTTTATATCTACATTTTAGGCATTAGACACAAAATATCATCAACATATCTATACCACTTAGCTCTATTACGAAGGATTGTGTTAAGCAATTTTGCCTCAAAAAATTCCATGTATAAATTACTAAGAACAGGTGAGAGAGGATTTCCCATTGTCACTCAGAAGTTTGGTATGGCAATGGGAAATCCTCTCTCACCTGTTCTTAGTAATTTAAGACCACCTGAGCTAATGTATATCCTTGTTGGCAGATCTCAAAATAATGAAAAGGAAATTAACCGAATAAAAGTTGAAGAAAGCTACAAGATGACCTGGAAAGACTTCGGGAATGGAGACATAGAGGAATGCTGATGATTAATACCAACAATGGCAAAAGTATGAAGTTGGGAGATGGATAATGGAGACTGAATACCATCTGAGGGATGTGACAAAGGTAAGGTTACAAATTTTTAAAAAATAACAATAACCACAAAACTGTTTGTTGAAGCACACAAACAGAGTGACATAAAAAGCATAGAGCAAGTAGATGGACAAGAATGTATTCCAAACAAAATTTTTACTCCCTTTCTTGAGTAAACAACAATTGCATGGAGATCTCACTTGGTGAAATACAAAGCGGAACATAAATAAAATGTTTGAGTGTGTCCTGCCTTGTGGCTGAGCTCAGAAGAAAGAAGCTAAGTAGAAAGAATGAAAAACTATCTCTATGGTCTAATTGAAATCAGGGAACGGGTGGGGTTTGAACTCATGGCAAGTGAGTCCTAGAACTCACAGGCCAGTGTGTTAACCACTGAACCAGCTGCCTCTAATAAGATTCATCCAACTAGGTATATTTCTATACATCATAGGGAGGTTAGCATGGACCACCACTGTGACCACAAATACAGATTTTTACAGACGAATCCCCCACCAGCATGACTGTGGCGCACTCTAGCTCAAGTCCCTTCAAAGCTATCATTATGACTTACAAAGTCGTTGTAACACGATTGCAAACAAATCATGAAAAGTGATTGGTTGGCAATCGTGTTATTATGATTGCGTGAGCCATTGTCTACTGAAGAGTGGAGAAAAAAGAAATGATGATAACATGCAGAATACATGGTAGCACTGAAAGAATAGATTTGAAAGAGGGTATTTAATTGACATGTGAGAAGATATCATAAACTCTTAAACAAGCAACAGGAATATAAAAAAAAAAAACGTTTTCAACATGAAATTTACAAAGATGCAGAATGATCGCTAAGATAACAGTCGAAACAGACTTCAGTCGGACCCAAGTTACAACCCAGGTTCAGAAGTTCCACCTTCCCTCTTACTCCTCTCCTACACTGAAACAGTCAGTTACATAACATTAGTTTGTCCTTCTAGCAAAATACTGTCTGAAGCAACTTCGATTACATGTGTGAGACTGTTGGTATGGACCAATGTTACTTAATGATGCGTGCCAGCGTGGTGCCTGGCTGCTGCACCAGTGAGGTCCAGTAGACACTGAGACGCCATACTTAGTGTATCCCGGTCTAACTGGCTCCTCTCTACCACCCGGCTCTCCACACACACACACACACACACACACACGCGCGCGCCACAGTCATGCTGGTGGGGGATTCGTCTGTAAAAACCTGTATTTGTGGTCACAGTGGTGGTCCATGCTAACCTCCCTATGATGTATAGAAATATACCTAGTTGGATGAATCTTATTAGAGGCAGCTGGTCCAGTGGTTAACACACTGGCCTGTGAGTTTTAGGACTCACTTGCCATGAGTTCAAATCCCACCCGTTCCCTGATTTCAATTAGACGATAGAGATAGTTTTTCATTCTTTCTACTTAGCTTCTTTCTTCTGAGCTCAGCCACAAGGCAGGACACACTCAAACATTTTATTTATGTTCCGCTTTGTGTTTCACCAAGTGAGATCTCCATGCAATTGTTGTTTACTCAAGAAAGGGAGTAAACATTTTGTTTGAAATACATTCTTGTCCATCTACTTGCTCTATGCTTTTTATGTCACTCTGTTTGTGTGCTTCAACAAACAGTTTTGTGGTTATTGTTATTTTTAAAAAAAATTGTAACCTTACCTTTGTCACATCCCTCAGATGGTATTCAGTCTCAATTATCCATCTCCCAACTTCATACTTTTGCCATTGTTGGTATTAATCATCAGCACCAAATGCAAAGTCATGAAGATCGGAGAAGGACAAAGAAGACCGCTGACAGAGTACAGGCTAGGTGGACAAGGGCTACAAAGCTCGGCTAAGGAGAAAGACCTTGGGGTGAGTATAACGCCAAGTACGTCTCCGGAGGCACACATCAACCAGATAACTGCGGCAGCATATGGGCGACTGACAAACCTAAGATTAGCGTTCCGTTACCTAAGCAAGGAATCGTTCAAGACACTGTACACCGTGTACGTCAGGCCCATACTAGAATATGCAGCACCAGTCTGGAACCCACACCTGGTCAAGCACGTAAAGAAACTAGAGAAAGTGCAAAGGCTTGCGACAAGGCTAGTTCCACAACTCAGGGGTCTGTCCTATGAAGAAGGTTGAGGGAAATAGGACTAACAACACTGGAGGAAAGAAGGGTCAGAGGAGACATGATAACGACATACAAAATACTGCGGGGAATCGACAAGGTAGACAGGGACAGGATGTTCCAGAGAGGGAACACAGAAACAAGGGGACACAACTGGAAGCTGAAGACTCAGATGAGTCAAAGGGATGTTAGGAAGCATTTCTTCAGCCACAGAGTAGTCAGGAAGTGGAATAGTCTAGAGAAAGATATAGTGGAGGCAGGAACCATACATAGTTTTAAGACGAGGTATGATAAAGCTCATGGAGCAGGGAGAGCAGAGATCCAGTAGCGGACAGCGAAGAGGCGGGGCCAGGAGCTGAGTCTCGACCCCTGCAACCACAATTAGGTGAGTACACACTGTTTGCAGATGATGTGAAGTTAATGAGAAGAATTAAATCAGTCGAGGATCAAGCAGGACTACAAAGAGACCTGGACAGGCTACAAGCCTGGTCCAGTAACTGGTGTTGTGTGGGTTTTGAGAGAGATAATTAGGGGTATCAAGTAAACTCACAGATGGATGGTGGAGTAGCTATATTACGTGAGAGAGGAATGGTAACCCAGCACCTCCTGTCTAAGTGTAGGTCTATCGCGTAGTGAGAGCGATGCCTCTGCGTGGGCATAGACATGCGCAGAGCCTCTGACGTCAGCGGGTATTGTGACGTCATAGGCTTCATCTAAAGGCTGGTCTTACATCATATACTACACAAGTATAGTACAATTAGTTCATATACTACACAAGTATAATACATATGATATATAAGACACTGGTTCCTTGAATTTAACCCTGCTAATCACAGGTTTGCCAAAGACTGCAAACCTCACTCAAGGAAAAAGATCTTGGGGTGAGTATAATACCGAGCACATCTCCTGAGGCACACATTAATCAGGTAACTGCTGCAGCATACGGGCGGCTGGCAAACCCTTCAATAGCGTTCCAATACTAAGGAATCGTTTAAGACTCTGTACACCATATACGTCAGGCCTATACTGGTCAAGCACACCTGGTCAAGCACGTCAAGAAATTAAAGAAAGGTTAAGGGAAATCGGCCTGACGACACTAGAGGACAGGAGGGTTAGGGGAGACATGATAACGAGGAATAGATAAGGTGGACAGAGACAAGATGTTCCAGAGAGGGGACACAATTGGAAGTTGAAGTCTCCTATGAGTCAAAGAGATGTTAGGAAGTATTTCTTCATTTCTTCAGTCATAGAGTTGTCAGGAAGTGGAATAGCCTAGAAAGTGACGAGGTGGAGGCAGGAACCATACATAGTTTTAAGACGAGGTTTGATAAAGCTCATGGAGCAGGGAGAGAGAGGACCTAGTAGCAATCAGTGAAGAGGCGGGGCTATGACTCGACCCCTGCAACCACAAATGGGTGAGTACAAATAGGTGAGTACAAATAGGTGAGATCTGCATCTAATTCTTCCCCAGGTCCATGTATCCAGGAGTCCATCTGTGTCCCCTCAGATATTGTCCCTTCCCTACTTCCTATCCTACACTCAGTGATCTTGCATGTGTCCAGGAGTCCATCTGTATCCCTCAGATATTCTCCCTTCCCCACTTCCTATGTTTCATTCAGTAATCTGGTGTCCTGGAGTCCATCTGTGTCCCCTCAGATATTCTCCCTTTCCTACTTCCCCAGATTCATGTGTCCCTTCCCCACTTCCTATCCTACACTCAGTAATCTCAGCCTTCCCCAGGTTCAGGTGTCCAGGAATCTATCCGTGGGCCCCCGGATGTCTTCCCTTCCAATGAATTTCTGGAAACTTTCTTCGTATTTTTGATGCCTCACCCAGTGCCACCCAAGAGTCCCACCCCAGGTCCGTGGTTCCAAGTGTTCATCTATACACCCTTCACCACTTCCCTGAGGTCAGCAGTCCCACCCCAGGTCAGTGGGTCCAGGTATACATCCTTCACCACTTCCCTGAGGTCAGCAGTCCCACCCCAGGTCAGTGGGTCCAGGTATACACCCTTCACCACTTCCCTGAGGTCAGCAGTCCCACCCCAGGTCAGTGGGTCCAGGTATACACCCTTCACCACTTCCCTGAGGTCAGCAAGTCCAACCCCAGGTCAGTGGGTCCAGGTATACACCCTTCACCATTTCCCTGAGGTCAGCAGTCCCACTCCAGGTCAGTGGGTCCAGGTATACACCCTTCACCACTTCCCTGAGGTCAGCAAGTCCCACCCCAAGTCAGTGAGTCCATGTATACACCCTTCACCACTTCCCTGAGGTCAGCAGTCCCACCCCAGGTCAGTGGGTCCAGGTATACACCCTTCACCACTTTCCTGAGGTCAGCAGTCCCACCCCAGGTCAGTGGGTCCAGGTATACACCCTTCACCACTTTCCTGAGGTCAGCAGTCCCCCCCAGGTCAGTGGGTCCAGGTATACACCCTTCACCACTTCCCTGAGGTCAGCAAGTCCCACCCCAGGTCAGTGGGTCCAGGTATACACCCTTCACCACTTCCCTGAGGTCAGCAAGTCCCACCCCAGGTCAGTGGGTCCAGGTATACACCCTTCACCACTTCCCTGAGGTCAGCAGTCCCACCCCAGGTCCGTGGTTCCAAGTGTTCATCCATACACCCTTCACCACTTCCCTGAGGTCAGCGTTTTAGCCACCCTTGAGGCACTCTCCATATATGATATTACTACACAAGTATATTAATATCAGTATACGAAGGTAGATGTTATTACAGAGGAGGACACGCAGAAAATCAGCGCTCTGTAATAACATCCACCTGGACAGACCCGAACGTGGACTACCTGAGACAAGAGAGATCTCTATCCCAGTTAGCCCACCAAGGAGTGGCCACTAAGTTAAAATTTTGAACATATATTTATATTTAATATTGTACCTATGTCAATTATTAAATTGTTCAATTATTTAAGTGTATAAGTATATTTGTGAACGTTTTTATGTGCGTAAATTAGTGTCGGTGTGTGAATCTTTGTGTTCTCTGCACGATAACTGTAATTAATTGTTATCAATTATCGTTATTGTCTTGTTATTGATCTTCTTTATTTGCATGGTAGGCTAAGGTTCTCAAGAACGCACTCTTCTTTACACTAAATTCTGTATTTCCACATACAAATCCTACACAAACACACAGATGCACAAATAAAGCAACACACACACAAACATAATCATCTGTATCAAACACACACATACATTTATTCAACAATGCATATTATCCTCTCCTTTGGGTATTACCATTATTTGAAGAAATACACACCCACTTACAAGTCACACTTCTTTCTCTACGCTCACACACACACACACACACACACACACACACACATACAGAAGGGTGGGTTGACTGCATTTTCCTGGACTGCAGGAAGGCCTTCGACACAGTTCCTTATATGAGATTAGTAAAGAAGTTGGAAGACCAAGCGTGTGTAACAGGAAGGACACTGGAATGGATGAGGGAATATCTCACAGGGAGGCAACAACGGGTCATGGTGCGCGATGAGGTATCACAATGGGCGCCTGTGACGAGCGGGGTACCGCAGGGGTCAGTCCTAGGACCAGTGCTATTCTTGGTATATGTGCATGACATGGCGGACGGGGTAGACTCAGAAGTGTCTCTGTTCGTAGATGATGTGAAATTAATGAGGAGAATCACATCGGATGAAGACCAAGCAGGACTTCAAAGAGACCTGGACAAGCTTGACATCTGGTCTAGCAACTGGCTTCTCGAATTTAACCCCACCAAATGCAAAGTCATGAAGATCGGAGAAGGGCAAAGAAGACCGCTGACAGAGTACAGGCTAGGTGGACAAAGGCTACAAATCTCACCAAAGGAGAAAGACCTTGGAGTGAGTATAACGCCAAGCACGTCTCCGGAAACACACATCAACCAGATAACCGCGGCAGCATATGGGCGACTGGCAAACCTAAGATTAGCGTTCCGTTACCTTAACAAGGAATCGTTCAAGACACTGTACACCGTGTACGTCAGGCCCATACTAGAGTATGCAGCACCAGTCTGGAACCCACACCTGGTTAAGCATGTCAAGAAATTTGAGAAAGTGCAAGGGTTTGCGACAAGGCTAGTTCCACAACTCAGGGGACTGCCCTATGAAGAAAGGTTGAGGGAAATAGGACTAACAACACTGGAGGAAAGAAGGGTCAGAGGAGACATGATAACGACATACAAAATACTGCGGGGAATCGACAAGGTAGACATGGACAGGATGTTCCAGAGAGGGAACACAGAAACAAGGGGACACAACTGGAAGCTGAAGACTCAGATGAGTCAAAGGGATGTTAGGAAGCACTTCTTCAGGCATAGAGTAGTTAGGAAGTGGAATAGTCTAGAGAACGATATAGTGGAGGTGGGAACCATACATAGTTTTAAGACAAGGTATGATAAAGCTCATGGAGCAGGGAGAGCAGAGACCCAGTAGCGGACAGCGAAGAGGCGGGGCCAGGAGCTGAGTCTCGACCCCTGCAACCACAATTAGGTGAGTACACACACACGTACAAATATGTAAGTCACATGTACAAACACGTACACACCTTCAGGAGACATTGACGGGTCATCATCTGGAATGACTGGTGTCAGGACGTAGTTCCTGGTGATAATATTACATAAGAACATAAGAAAGGAGGAACACTGCAGCAGGCCTGTTGGCCCAATTATCATCGTTATTATCAAACTTTTGTGTTTCCCAGTGGCTAGTTAATGATGCTGGACCCACTGAAAAGTCCTCATAAGTCTCAGTCTCGTATGTCCCGGTTATTTATGTATGTATTAATGTTTAATTTTTAAATATATACATGTATTTATGAATATTTGAGCATCTCTATATATATGAATATGCATATATCGTGGTCATATATATATATATATATATATATATATATATATATATATATATATATATATATATATATATATATATATATATATATATATATATATATATATATATGTATCTCTTAAATCTTTTGTACCATATTGTGTAATAAAATATGCCTATTGGAAAAAAAAAAAAAAAAAAAAAGATGGGGTGGTAGGAGAAGTGGAATATTCAAATGGCATCAGGAAGAAATCCAAATATTCTTCCTTGAAGCCTTTTATCCACTTCTCCAGGCTATGGGTCCCACAATTTGTACCAGAGGTGGACCCCATCCTATATATATATATATATATATATATATATATATATATATATATATATATATATATATATATATATATATATATATATATATAAATATATATGCAAGTTGCTATCATCACCAAGAACAACATTAATTTTCACTATGATGAACGCAACCAAGAACAATATTGGTGGTAACCTTTACATTAACAGTCAGTGTTGTACATGAACAACACCGACATGAACAACACTTGTACTTAAAATTTAATTCTAGTGAGTAATAACCAACAAGTACTCAGACAAGATGGTAAAGTTGTCATCTAATTACTTAATAAAATAATTTTTTTCAGTGCTTGATTCATAGCTCCTGGTCCCACTTCATAACTTCATTTTACCGATTTTGTTGATTTCTGGTCTACAGGGACCGATCATATCCATTGTTGAAGCTGTGTATATTGTTTTCCTAACCACCACCACCACCTAGTACAGTCCACTTACCTCCCTAAGACTGGAAAAGTAATTATATATTCTAGTACACAGGTGATATCACAATATGCAAAACAACCACTCTGAAAAATCGCCTTACATATCACGAATGCGCCTGGATGTTCAATATGTTCTCACAATGGTTGTTTTGCATATTCTGGTATGATAATGGTATAGTAACATAACAAAAGATAACAACTTTAAAATAAGATATTAGTTAAAAAAAAGCTTTGTGGGCAGGTTGGGTCACCGGGAGATAAAGTAGGTTAGGTCACCAGGTCAAGTCTCCCTGGAATTGTTTTGACTTGTAATTTTTTGTTTTATGGTGTTTATAGTTTCATTCAAGTGAATCACAACTGTTTTGAGTTAACACAGTTAATTCAAAACAGTTGTGATTCACGCCACTACTTCCTCTTCCATACACACACACACACACACACAAACACACACACACAGAGGGGGTGGAGGAATGGCACTGCTCATCAGAAACCAATGGAGTTTTGAGGAGTATGAAGGAGGGGACAGAATGAAAGAAAGGCACTGCATAGTAGGAAGACTTCAGACTGGGGTTCGCAAGGTGGTGATTGTATAACCCACCACAGAATGGCAAGAGGCCATGACAAGAATATGATAAGCAATGGGTGATACACTAGCTGAGGTGGACAGGAGGGCTCACATGGGCAGGTCAAAGTTACTAGTTGTGGGTGATTTCAATTACAAGGAGACTGACTGGGAAAACCTGGAGCCAAAAAGGATAGGGAGGACATGATAACGACGTATAAAATACTGAAAGGAATTGACAAGGTGGACAGGGCTAGAATGTTTCAGAGATGGGACACAGCAACAAGGGGCCACAACTGGAAGTTAAAAACTCAGATGAGCCACAAGGATGTTAGGAAGCATTTATTTAGCCTTAGAGTTATCAGGAAGTGGAATAATCTAGAGAGTGATGTAGAGGAAGCAAGATAGGGCTCTTGGAGCGGGGAGAGTGACCTAGCAGTGACTAGCAAAGAGACTGGGCCAGGAACTGTGACTCAACCCCTGCAACCACTAGCAACCACAAATAAAGTAAGCTCATCAACACAAAAGGGCAGGCTATGACTAAAACACTGAACACGTGACACACACACACACACTAGACTGATGGGTGAACTGCATACTTTTGAACTGCAAGGAGGTATTCGATTCAGTACCGCACAGGAAACTGGCACAGAAGTTAGAGGAGCAGGCAGGAATTACAAAGATGACTAAAGATGAATGAAACATCGAGTTAGAGTCAAGGTAGAGGTGTCGGAATGGGCGAGAGTGAAGAGTAGTTCCACAAGGGTCAGTAGGTGAACCAGTACTGTTTTTTGTGCATGTAAATGACTTAAAAAAATATTAGATTTTGTTCAGATTTTTAAGCAGAGAATTATCCACCCTGGTTCACCCAGTTAAGTCAGTTGGTCAGGAAGTAGACCGCCCTAGACAGCAAAGTGGTAGAAATAGAGTCCATACATAGGATTAAGAATAAGTTTGACAGGACTTATGCAGCCAGGAGAGATTGAACCCAGCAGCGGCCAGAGAGAAGGTGTTAAAAAAAGTCTATACTTGTCCCTTGCAACCACAATTAGGAGAGTACAATTAGATGAGTACACACACACACACACACACAAACCAGAGTATGATAAGGGTAAAGAAAGTCTGGAGTGTGGTTCCGAAATGCAGATGGAGTATCAAACAAGAATGATAATTTGAAAGAAATAATAGTATGCGTCAGCATGTTAAGGATATGAGAGAGAGAGAGAGAGAGAGAGAGAGAGAGAGAGAGAGAGAGAGAGAGAGAGAGAGCGTAGAGGAGATGAACCAGCAAGACTGACCTAACATTTATCACAAGTATGTCTGACATATAAGAAGTAAAGCATGAGAGCCACTTGGACACTAGTGACTATACAATACTGAACGACAGGTAGAGTGAGGGAACTTCATGCTGCGCAATGACAATGAGAACAGTAAGGAAACTAAGGACATGAGATGGAGTCGTAGTTGGAAAAAGTCTTGATGCAGAGGACGACCTCATACCCAGAAGAAGGAGAAATATCAAAGAACACAGAGCCTTGGTTCAGCCAGAGATATAAGGAGGCAAAACAGAGAAGCAGTAAGCAAGGAAACATTATAGAAAACGAAATACATAAGAGCAATGGCTAAGTTTGAATCAACACTACACAACAACTGCATCACAAGGAAGACGACAGTAAAAGACCAGGTGTTTCGACCGAAGACTTCCTCCCGGTGTATCAAGGCTTGATAAACCAGACTGTTACTGTTGGCAGTAATTAGTGAATCGTATTCCAACGTAATGTACCAAAAAGTGGCGCATTACATCCCAACATTTATTTTCGTAGAGCTGTGTGACACTCTGTGTGACACTCTGTGTGACACTCTGTGTGACACTCTGTGTGACACTCTGCACATCGAAATACTCACGAGTAACGAAAATGTTGAACTAACGTTTTAAAGAGGCAGTGCCAGGAAGTCCATGGACAGAGGCAGTGCCAGGAAGCCCAGGGACAGAGACAGTGCCAGGAAGCCCAGGGACAGAGAGTACACTGGCAGGTACTAGAGACAGTAACACAGCTGGGTAAGAGGTAAAACAACTTGTGATGGAACTAGATACATGAAAGTTAATGGGACCTGACAAGATGTCTCAAGGTTGTTAGGAAGTGGAATGACCTCGATTACGAAGCAGTGGAGGCAGCTTCCATACAAAGATTTAGAACCACGTACGACATGGCTCACGAGGCTAAGAAAGAGTGAATCTGAAAAGAAATAAGTTGAGAAGCGGTGCCAGGAGCTAAGAATCAACTCTCTCTCTCTGATAGTTTTCATTCTTCAGCTTGCTCAAACCCTCATAGGTGGAGCATCTCTCAGTCTCTCTCACCTGCTGAGAGTGTATGTACCCCTCGCCAACTGTCTCATTTCTCACTCCCAAGAAAATCTCTCCTCCTCACCTCTTTTCTCTCCTCTTCCTCTACTTTTTTCTCACTTAATTTTCTCTTCCATATTCTCTGTCTAACTTCTTACTTTTCCTCATCTTCTCCTTCACCTTATTCTCTCTTCTCTTCCTTCTCTCATCTTCATCTTCTTTCATCTCTTCCCATCTTATCCTCTCTCATCCGAATTCTTTTCCCTCTTCTCTCTCTCTCTCTTAACCCTTCCGTCATTTTCCTTTTCTCGCCACCTTTTACCCACTTTGCCTTTCATTCCCTTCCCTTCCTCATCCCTCCCTTCCTCATCCCTTCCCTTCCTCATCCCTCTCTTCCTCATCCCTTCCCTTCCTCATCCCTTCCCTTCCTCATCCCTTCCCTTCCTCATCCCTCCCTTCCTCATCCCTTCCCTTCCACATCCCTTCCCTTCCTCATCCCTTCCCTTCCACATCCCTTCCCTTCCTCATCCCTTCCCTTCCTCATCCCTTCCCTTCCTCATCCCTTCCCTTCCACATCCCTTCCCTTCCTCATACCTTCCTTTCCTTATCCCTTCCCTTCCTCATCCCTTCCCTTCCTCATCCCTTCCCTTCCTCATCCCTTCCCTTCCTCATCCCTTCCCTTCCTCATCCCTTCCCTTCCTCGTCCCTTCCTTCCCTCAGTCCTGGAGAGAGGGTAGAAAAAATAGCAACAAAGCTTGTCGTACCTTCATTAAAAACTAGTCTTGTGATGAAAGACTCAGAGCCCTAAACCTGCCCGGTGTGCTCTGCGTGGTCACTCTCCTTCATTTATTGTGCCTTTCTTGAAGAAAGAATTGAAAATAATAATAATAATAATAATAATAATAATAATAATAATAATAATAATAATAATAATAATAATAATAACAATAATAATATTTTTTTTTATCTGTAGTAGTATCAGTAGTATTAGTAGTCCATCAATCTTTTCAAGATTGATGGACTGATTACATCAACTCAAGGCTGAGGGACTGATTACCTTAAACTCCTCCTGTTCTTCACCATTCTCTTTTGTATGGACTGATGAAGCCACTGTGTGGCGAAACGTTTCCTCAATAAAGATACCCAAGTGTTGCATATGTGTGTAATTTATCAACGTGTCGGTTCCCTGAACCATTCATCAACAAGTACCAACCTTCTCTGACTTGGATATACAAGTGTTGAAGTTTTAGGCCGTTCAGAATGCGCTTTTTAAATTTATCTCATGGACAGCAATTTTGGGAATGGTCTATATAAAATTATTCCCTTAACCATTATCGAATAATAGTTGACTAAGTTGAAAATTTGAAGCCTTTTATATAAGGTATTTAGAAGTTATAAAGGAAAGCCTTGCAAAATAATAGATGGCTCAGCCAAGAATTCATGGAAATTGAAAAAGCTATAAAGTAGCGAGTTTTTAATATATATCAATTCTCGTTTTTTTTTTTTTAATTCTAATTTAAAATTTTCATCAATCCTCTAAAACAAGAAAAGTTATTTTATTATTTTTTTAAGAAAGTCCACTGCAATAAAAAATATTGATAAAACTGGGAGGTTGACATGTACAAAGGCCAAATTCAATACTAAAACATTTTTAGTTAAGACACAGTAAGTCTTAAGTATGTGAAGTCGACCAAAAGAGTCATTATCTGGTATATGGACACCAGTTTATTACACTGACGTTTAAAATTCGCTGTTAAACAGTTTAAACTTATATTGTGTTATGCCCTACACTTTTATCTTACTCTCATTACCTTGTTCTTTATTGTGTTTACTTTTAATTTCCTCTTACACTCTCTTCCAAATCCCTCCACCTCCAACCCCTTCCACTTTTCATCACACTTTCACAAACCCACTGTGACATCAGCAAACCCACTGTGACATCAGCAAACCCACTGTGACATCAGCAAACCCACTGTGACATCAGCAAACCCACTGTGACATCAGCAAACAACAACTTAGACATTTTCCACGTCACATTAGATTCATTATCTTTTAAAATCACACACACACACACACACACACACACACACACACACACACACACACACACACACACACACACACACACACACACACATACAACACACACACACACACACACACACACACACACACACACACACTAAGGAGCTAGGAGCTAAGTATCGACCCCTGCAACCACAATTAGGTGAGTAAACACACATAGTGTGGACACACACATAGGTGGACAGAGACAGGATGTTCCAGAGATGGGACACAGACACAAGGGGTCACAATTGGAAGTTGAAGACTCAAATGAGTCAAAGAGATGTTAGGAAGTATTTCTTCAGTCACAGAGTTGTCAGGAAGTGGAATAGTCTGGCAAGTGAGGTAGTGGAGGCAGGAACCATAAGACGAGGTATGATAAAGCTCACGGAGCAGGGAGAGAGAGGATCTAGTAGCGATCAGTGAAGAGGCGGGGCCAGGAGCTGAGTATCGACCCCTGCAATCACAAAAAGGTCAGTACAAATAGGTGAGTACATACTCACGCGCGCTAGTCACCCAACATTAGTGTTCTGTGAGTTCAAGTGTTTTGTGGACTACCCAAGGATACTGCAGGGGTCATTAAATGTATCAGGGTCAGTGAACAACCCCTGAAGCGATATACAAGTGGCCCTGTGTCAGGGTGGTGAGAACCACAACTTTATAAGTGATTTTGAAAGTAATATTGGTGGCACAAGACATAGACGGCAGGCCTAGTGTGGTATAGGCGGTTTTGCCACATGTATCACTCAAGAAAGATAATAATGTGAAATCAGTGTGTGACCAGTGAAAGAAGCACTGTAAATAGGAATAAATTATATAGTATAGTGAAGAAACAGAGGTGGAGGTACTACGCCAGGACATCACGAGTTGCATAATTTATCGTCTACTGGCAAGTATTCACCTATGCGTGGTTTGGGGAGTCAGGTGTGGATTCCAGGTACCGCCAACTGTTTTGTGAATGGTAAGATAAGATAATATAAGATAAGATTTCTTCGGATTTTTAACCCCGGAGGGTTAGCCACCCAGGATAACCCAAGAAAGTCAGTGCGTCATCGAGGACTGTCTGTCTTATTTCCATTGGGGTCCTTAATTAATCTTGTCCCCCAGGATGCGACCCACACCAGTCGACTAACAACCCAGGTACTTTCTTAGTATGAAAAGGAATAGGCTAATAAGTACTCGATAACGAACAGTAATTGATAATTTAAAACAGAACCAAGGGCGGGCAAATAGTCTGGAGAATGGCGTAGTGGAGGCAAGGTCCATACATAGTTTTAAGATAAGGTATGATAAAACTCATGGAACAGGGAGAGAGAGGATCTAGTAGCGACCAGCGAAGAGGCGGGGCCAGAAGCTATGACTTGACCCCTGCAACCACAATTAGGTGAGTACAATTAGGCGAGTACACACACACACACACACACACACACATTCACACACACACACACACATACATTCACACACACACACACACACACACACATACAGACACACACACACACACACACACACACACACACATACAACTGGCCTAGTGTCTAATCGATATGTGCCTAGGACAAAATGGTAACTAACACACACACACACACACACACACACACATAGCGTTCCGATACCTTAGTAAGGAATCTTTCAAGACACTATACACCTTGTACGTCAGGCCCATACTAGAGTATGCAGCACCAGTTTGGAACCCATAACTGGTCAAGCACGTCAAGAAATTAGAGAAAGTGCAAGGTTTGCGACAAGGTTAGTTCCAGAGCTAAGGGAATGTCCTACGAAGAAAGGTTAAGGAAATCGGCCTTACAACACTGGAGGACAGGAGGGTTAGGGGAGACATGATAACGACATACAAAATACTGCGTGGAATAGACAAGGTGGATAGAGACAGGATGTTCAAGAGAGGGACACAGAAACAAGGGGTCACAATTGGAAGTTGAAAACTCAGATGAGTCAAAGGGATGTTAGGAAGTATTTCTTCAGCCATAGAGTAGTTAGGAAGTGGAATAGTCTAGCAAATGATGTAGTGGAGGCAGGAACCATACATAGCTTTAGGACGAGGCATGATAAAGCTCATGGAGCGGGGAGAGGGGACCCAGTAGCGATCAGTGAAGAGGAAAGGGCCAGGAGCTGAGTATCGACCCTTGCAATCACAATTAGGTGAGTACAATTAGGTTAGTACACACACACACACACTGCTCATCAAAAACCGATGGGATTTTGATGAGCTGGAGAGAGGAGACAGAGGAGACGCAAGAGACTACATAATAGGAACACTTCAGTCTGGAGGCCCCAAGCTGGTAATTGCAGTGATGTATAACCCACCACAGAACAGCAGGAGGCCAAGGCAAAATATGATGAGAGTAACAGAGCGATGGTTGACACACTGGCTGAAGTGGCCAGAAGGGCTCATGCGAGCAGGTGACTTCAACCACAAGGAAATCGACTGGGAGAACCTGGAGCCACATGGGGGTCCAGAAAGCGGCCAGTGAAGAGGCGGGGCCAGGAACTATGACTCGACCCCTGCAACCAAAACTAGGTGAGTACAACTAGGTGAGTACACTGTGTGTATGTAGGTGCACTCACCTAGTTGTCGTTGCAGGGGTCGAGACATGCTCCTCGCCCGCCTCTTCACTGGCCCTACTGTCCTCTCCCTGCGCCATGAGCTTTATCATACCTCTTCTTTAAGCTATGTATGGAACCTGCAAAACTACATCGCTTCCCAAGCTATTCCACTTAACGACCACTCTGTGACTGAAGAAATACTTCCTAACATCCCTGTGATTCATCTGAGTCTTCAACTTCCAACTGTGTCCCCTTGTTGCTGTGTCCCATCTCTGGAATATTCTGTCTCTGTCAACCTTGTCAATTCCTCTCAGTATCTTATATGTTGTTATCATGTCCTCCCTATCTCTCCTGTCCTCCAGTGTCGTCAGGTCGATTTCCCTTAACCTCTCCTCGTAGGACATACCCCTTAGCTCCGGGACTAGTCTTGTTGCAAACCTTTGCACTTTCTCTAGTTTCTTTACGTGCTTGGCAAGGTGTGGGTTCCAAACTGGTGCTGCATACTCCAGTATGGGCCTAACGTACACAGTGTACAGGGTCCTGAACGATTCTTTATTAAGATGTCGGAATGCTGTTTTTAAGTTAGCTAGGCGCCCATATGTTGCAGCAGTTACTTGGTCGATGTGCGCCTCAGGAGATGTACCTGGTGTTATACTCACCCCAAGATCTTTTTCCTTGAGTGAGGTTTGTAGTCTCTGGCCCCCTAGACTGTACTCCGTCTGCGGTATTCTTTACCCTTCCCCAATCTTCATGACTTTGCACTTGGTGGGGTTGAACTCCAGGCTTGCAGCCTGTCCAGATCCCTTTGTAGTTCTGTGTGTGTGTGTGTGTGTGTGTATGTGTGTGTGTGTGTGTGTGTGTGTGTGTGTGTGTGTGTGTGTGTGTGTGTAAATATATTTAAACAACTGTAATGGATAAATCGCTTGAAGAGAATTGCTTTTCTGGTGAGTCACTGGAAATACTAAGAACTTACCAGAAACCTTTCCCCTTCTCCCTAAATCACCAACACCCCTCCAGCACCCCCTTACCCCCACCCACCCCTTTCCCTCCCCCTACCACCACAACCACGTTGGCACTGGCTGGTGACTCAGCGTCCCAGACCAACAATCAATTTATTCATTGCAGGAATAAATATAGCTGCTTGCATGATTCCCGGTGTTTGAGCACTTTATATAAATCATGAATATAATATTGAGGGCAAAGGTGTGTGCAGTAGATAACTTTTAGTACAGTGTTAAACATTTCTGCCGACTTACCCGCCCAGCATGTACGAGGGAGACATCTGGTGGCGGCTGCACCAACTAACAAGTCCATCTCTCCCAAACTTTTGTAATATTTATCTATATCTGTGAGTCTGTAGTGCATTCCCCTTACATTTTCCACTCCAGTTAATTCTCTCCTCGGTTCCACCGAGTATTGAGTTTTAGGAGGGGGTATTGACCTGTAATGGGTACCATAAAGAGGGTGTTAATGACCACTGGCAACCGAGAGAGGCGGTAGTGTGGGTCAGTCTGTCGGTGAGAGTCGTGTTGCAAGGTTGACGCTTGTGTCGCTCCTTACAGTGATCTTTGTTTACCCAGGAATCTCTCCTCTCGTCAGCTCTTGAAAGGTAAGTTCACGAGCGGTGTTACCTTGTGTGTGGTGCCGCAGCTTTGAGCACAGGGAGGGGAGGTATCGTGTGCGGCGGACACGCTGTGAAGGGACCCACAAAAAACGTGGAATACCAACTTGGGGAGTCAGAAGACTGCTGTGGTATTGATTCTGTTCGGGGAGGTCGCAAGTGAAGGCGCTATCCCACACTCTACTGACCTTTTCTTAATTTGTTTCGTCCGTAAGTCACTTGCGGAAACCAGTGCGAGGGAGAGTTGAAGAGTAGCATAACTGGCACAAAAATCCGAAGATTTTGTGTAAAAGTGAAGAGAATCCAGAGGCGCCATCCAGGCGTTCATGAACAGCGAGCCGGATGGGCACATGGATGAGGCTGCCCCATGGTAGTTATCCTGGGTGGTTGTTAGTGTTCAGAGGGTGCCCCATGGTAGTTATCCTGGGTGGTTGTTAGTGTTCAGAGGGTGACCCATGGTAGTTATCCTCGGTGGTTGTTAGTGTTCAGAGGGTGACCCATGGTAGTTATCCTTGGGAGTGAGTCCCTGTGTTATGTTTGTTCAGGAAGGGTGACCCATGGTAGTTATCCTGGGTGGTTGTTAGTGTTCAGAGAGTGACCCATGGTAGTTATCCTGGGTGGTTGTTAGTGTTCAGAGGGTGACCCATGGTAGTTATCCTGGGTGGTTGTTAGTGTTCAGAGGTGACCCATGGTAGTTATCCTGGGTGGTTGTTAGTGTTCAGAGGTGACCCATGGTAGTTATTCTGGGTGGTGGTTAGTGTTCAGAGAGTGACCCATGGTAGTTATCCTGGGTGGTTGTTAGTGTTCAGAGGGTGACCCATGGTAGTTATTCTGGGTGGTGGTTAGTGTTCAGAGTGACCCATGGTAGTTATCCTGGGTGGTGGTTAGTGTTCAGAGTGACCCATGGTAGTTATCCTGGGTGGTTGTTAGTGTTCAGAAGTGACCCATGGTAGTTATCCTGGGTGGTTGTTAGTGTTCAGAGGCTGCCCCATGGTAGTTATCCTGGGTGGTTGTTAGTGTTCAGAGGGTGACCCATGGTAGTTATCCTGGGTGGTTGTTAGTGTTCAGAAGTGACCCATGGTAGTTATCCTGGGTGGTTGTTAGTGTTCAGGAGTGACCCATGGTAGTTATCCTGGGTGGTTGTTAGTGTTCAGAGGGTGACCCATTGTAGTTATCCTGGGTGGTTGTTAGTGTTCAGAGGTGACCCATGGTAGTTATCCTGGGTGGTTGTTAGTGTTCAGAGGGTGACCCATGGTAGTTATCCAGGGTGGTTGTTAGTGTTCAGAGGGTGACCCATTATAGTTACCTGGGTGGTTGTTAGTATTCAGAGGGTGACCCATGGTAGTTATCCTGGGTGGTGGTTAGTGTTCAGAGGTGACCTATGGTAGCTATCCTGGGTGGTTGTTAGTGTTCAGAGGGTGACCTATGTAGCTATCCTGGTGGTTGTTAGTGTTCAGAGGGTGACCATTGTAGTTATCCTGGGTGGTTGTTAGTGTTCAGAGGGTGACCCATGGTAGTTATCTTGGTAGTTGTTAGTGTTCAGAGGTGACCCATGGTAGTTATCCTGGTAGTTGTTAGATGTTCAGAGGGTGACCCATGGTAGTTATCCTGGGTATTTGTTAGTGTTCAGAGGATGACCCATGGTAGTTATCCTGTGTGGTTGTTAGTGTTCAGAGGGTGACCCATGGTAGTTATCCTGGGTAATTGTTAATGTTCAGAGGGTGACCCATGGTAGTTATCCAGGGTGGTTGTTAGTGTTCAGAGGGTACCCATGGTAGTTATCCTGGGTGGTTGTTAGTGTTCAGAGGGTGACCATGAGTAGTTATCCTGGGTGGTAGTTAGTGTTCAGAGGGTGACCCATGGTAGTTATCCTGGGTGGTTGTTAGTGTCAGAGGGTGACCCATGGTAGTTATCCTGGGTGGTTGTTAGTGTTCAGAGGTGACCCAGAGTAGTTATCCTGGGTGGTTGTTAGTGTTCAGAGAGGTGACCCAGGTAGTTATCCTGGGTGGTTGTTAGTGTTCAGAGGGTGACCCATGGTAGTTATCCTGGGTGGTTGTTAGTGTTCAGAAGTGACCCATGGTAGTTATCCTGGGTGTTGTTAGTGTTCAGAGGTGACCCATGGTAGTTATCCTGGGTGTTGTTAGTGTTCAGAGGGTGACCCATGGTAGTTATCCTGGGTGGTTGTTAGTGTTCAGAGAGTGACCCATGGTAGTTTCCTGGGTGTTGTTAGTGTTCAGAAGGTGACCCATGGTAGTTATCTCACCTGGGTGTGTTAGTTTTCAGAGGTGACCCATGGTAGTTATCACTGGGTTGTTGCTGTTCAGCAGGCCACTAGGTGCAATGAGCACTGCTCAGGGCTGACCATTGCTATTCTACCTGGTATGTGTGCTGACACACTGCTATGTGTCTGCACCTGCTTGCAGGTGTGCTGAACACTCTATGTGTCTGACACATGCATGGTGCTGACACTGCTATGTTGTGTGCACCTCTATGTGTGCTGACCATGCTAGAGTGCAGTTTAAGTTGTATGTATGTGAGATGGTCTTGTACCTGCTGAGTGGTCATGTGATGGTAGTAGTGGTCATTGTGATGGTGTAGTGGTCATTGTGATGGTATGTAGTGGTCATTTGATGGTGAGTAGTGGTCATTGTGATGGTGAGTAGTGGTCATTGTGATGGTGGTAGTGGTCATTGTGATGGTGGTAGTGGTCATTGTGATGGTGGTAGTGGTCATTGTGATGGTGGTAGTGGTCATTGTGATGGTGGTAGTGGTCATTGTGATGGTGTAGTGGTCATTTGATGGTGATAGTGGTCATTGTGATGGTGGTAGTGGTCATTGTGATGGTGGTAGTGGTCATTGTGATGGTGGTAGTGGTCATTGTGATAGTTAGTGTGGTAGCATTGTGATGGTGATAGTGGTCATTGTGATGGTGGTAGTGGTCATTGTGATGGTGGTAGTGGTCATTGTGATGGTGGTAGTGGTCATTGTGATGGTGGTAGTGGTCATTGTGATGGTGGTAGTGGTCATTGTGATGGTGGTAGTGGTCATTGTGATGGTGGTAGTGGTCATTGTGATGGTGATAGTGGTCATTTTGATGGTGATAGTGGTCATTGTGATGGTGGTAGTGGTCATTGTGATGGTTGTAGTGGTCATTTTGATGGTGATAGTGGTCATTTTGATGGTGATAGTGGTCATTGTGATGGTGGTAGTAGTCATTGTGATGGTAGTAGTCATTGTGATGGTAGTAATGTTGGTGATAATTTAAAGCCCAAGTGTCAGTTGTGGTGACAGTTTTTATTGTCTTAGTTGTGTTTTTTATCTTTTAAATAAAATTTATCCATCATAATTTATAAACGTATCATAGCGTTAGTATAGGTAAGGTTGGTGATGGTGTAAGTAGTGGTGATGGTGTTAGTTGTGATGGTATCAGTAGTGGTGATGGTATAAGTAGTGGTGATGGTGTAAGTAGTGGTGATGGTATAAGTAGAAGTGATAGATTAAGTAATGGTGGTGATGGTATTAGTGTTGGTGATTGTATAAGTAGTGGTGGTGATTGTATAAGTAGTGGTGGTGATGGTATAAGTAGTGGTGGTGATGGTATAAGTAGTGCTGGTGATGGTATTAG
Source organism: Cherax destructor (assembly GCA_009830355.1). Lineage (NCBI taxonomy): Eukaryota > Metazoa > Arthropoda > Malacostraca > Decapoda > Parastacidae > Cherax > Cherax destructor. The sequence continues at coordinate 177,564 of WNWK01002642.1, read as the reverse complement.
AGGTGGTGGTGATGGTGTAAGTATTGGTGATGGTATAAGTGGTGGTGGTGATGTTATATGTAGTGATGGTATAAATAGTGGTTGTGGTTGCATAAGTCGTAGTAGTGATGATATAAGTAGTGTTGGTAGTAATGGTGTATATAGTGATGGTGTAAGCAGTGGTGGTAGTGATGGTATAAGTAGTGGTGATACTATAAGTGGTGGTGGTGACATTGGTATAAGTAGTGTTAATGATGGTATAAGTGATGGCAGTGGTGATGGAATAAGTAGCGATTTTAGTGATGGTATAAGAAGTGGTGGTGATGGAATTAGTGGTGGTTATGGTATAAGTAGCAATAGTTGTGTAGGTAGAGATGGTAGTGATGGTATAAGCAAAGGTGGTGAGGGAATTAGTAGTGGTGATGGTATAAGTAGTAATAATGGTGTGAGACTTGGTAGTGATGGTATAAGCAGTAATGGTAGGGGTGGTGTAAGTTGTGGCAGTGATGGTTTAACTAGTGGTGGTGATGGTATATGTAGTGATAAAAGTAGTCATGGTGATAATATAAATCGTGTAAGAAGTGGTGGTAGTGATTGTATAAGCAGTGGCAGTAGTGATGGTGTAAGTAATGGTAGTAGTGATTATAAGAGTAGTGGTAGTAGTGATTGTATAAGTAGTAGTAGTAGTGATTGTATAAGTAGTGGTAGTAGTAATGATATAGTGGTAGTAGTGATGGTAGTGAAGGTATAAGCAATGGTGGTTGTGATGGTATAAGTAGTGGTAGTAGTGATTGTATTAGTGGTAGTAGTGATTGTATTAGTGGTAGTAGTGATTGTATAAGTGGTGATAGTAGTGATTATATAAGTTGTGGTAATAGGGATTGTATTAGTGGTAATAGTAGTGATGGCATAAGTAGTGGTAGTAGTGATTGTATTAGTGGTAGTAGTGATTGCATAAGTGGTGGTAACAGTAGTGATGGTGTAAGTGGTGATAATAGTGATTGTGTAAGTAGTGGTAGTAGTAATGATATAAGTGGTAGTAGTAATGGTATAAGTAGTGGTGGTAGTGATGGTATAAGTAGTGGTGGTAGTGATGGTATAAGTAGTGGTAGTAGTGATATTAAATGCTACATCAATTAGTCTCCATATCTAGTCTGTTTCTGGTTATGTAACAGTTTGTTATAATTCTAGTCCAGGGATACTCTGTTATATCAGACTTCTCAATAGAGCTTTGGAATTACAACTTGATAAACAAACACCAACCACTTATAGTCTGGGAACTCTAATAACAAAAAGATGTCTAGGTGGTAAAATATTTACAATAAACGCAAACTTAATAATTTTGGAGATAGATTCCTTCGTAAATCTTGGCGTATAGCTTCAGTATTATTGATTATCCTTATTAGGCTTAGTCTTTATATAAAATTTAGATGGTGCTATCAGTACTTTAATTACAATACTGTACACAAACATATACTAATGAACTGTATTTTTTGGTACTTTACTGTAATAAGTGTGTGTGTGTGTGTGTTTGTGTGTGTGTGTGTGTGTGTGTGTGTGTGTGTGTGTTCGGTTAGATTCTACTTAGAATGTGACTGACAAAACAATTCCCTAAATAAGCAATCTTCTGACCCATAAATAGCAGCTTGCTAGAACAGTAGGACGACCGCTAAACAGCAGTAATGCAGGAAGCGGCCGTGAACAGCACAGCGTCAAGCATTTTAAAGAATGAGACCAAAACAAATGGCCTTAACGAAGGATAATTGGTAACTCCTTCACGGAAGGCAAAAAAACTCCCTTATTACTGAAACTGAGTTCAGCAATTTCCAAACCCCGACTACGACAGGGCGTAGATGCCAGAACAAGGTAGGTCTCAGAGGTTAACTAGAGACCTGAAGAATAGTGTCTCACGACACAACCTCAGAGAAAGTCTGAAATCACTAACTCTAAATAATTCTCAGTGAACAGAGTTACACAGAGTTACGGGATGTACCGACTCACCAACAGAGACATATACTACCACAACAGAGTCTAAATAACACGAACTGAAGAGAACAGCGTTATCCCAGATAGAGTAGAGAGGCGATGCTGCTTCAGCGAGCAGCTGTGTAGGAGAGAGAGAGAGAGAGAGAGAGAGAGAAGAGAGAGAGAGAGAGAGAGAGGGGAAAGAAGGGAGGGATTGTCGGTCGGTCTTGCAGATGAAACGTCAGGTGACTTCTGGTGACTTTCCAGGTGCGCCAGCAATCACACAGGGCAGCAGGTACCTTCCAGCGCCGGGTAGCCAATCAAAACTTATCTTTTAACGAGCACAGAGTGTAGTGTAGTTGTTACGTCCTACCTATATATAAACTAAAAATATCAAACAAATAATAATTTTTGTTTTAGCTATTAACGAAAAAATCTGCAATATAATATTAGATAAAACAAAATATATCGAATAATTATGGCGGTTTTTTCTGAGGACTCTATATAAAAGTAGTGATGGTATAAGTAATGGTGTTAGTGATGGTCTAAGTAATGGTACTAGTGATGATATAAGTAATGGTGTTAGTGATGGTATTAGTAATGATGTTAGTGCTGGTATAAGTAGTGGTAGTGATGGTATAAGTAGTGGTAGTGTTGTTGTAAGAGGTGGTAGTGATGGTGTAAGAAATGGTGTTAGTGATGGTATAAGTAGTGGTAGTAATGGTATACGTTTTGGTGGAAGTGATGGTATAAGAAGTGGTGTTATTGATGGTATAAGTAGTGGTGTTAGTGATGGTATAAGACAGTTTAGTGATGGTATAAGAGTAGTTAGTGATGGTATTAGTATTAGTGGTGGTATAAATAATGGTGGTATAAATAGTGGTGTTATTGGTGGTATAAGTAGTGGTGTTTGTGATGGTATAAGCAGTGATGGTATAAGTAGTGGTTATGATGGTATAAGTAGTGGTTATGGTGGTATAAGTAGTGGTTATGATAGTAAAAGTAGTGGTTATGATGGTATAAGTAGTGGTTAGATGGTATAAGTAGTGGTTATGATGGTATAAGTAGTGGTTATGATGGTATAAGTAGTGGTTATGATGGTATAAGTAGTGATGGTGATGTATAAGTAGTGGTGGTGATCGTGGTAAATTTAGTTAATAAAATGTGATAGTTCAGAAATGCATTTCGAGTTAAATATACATTAGTCATATACATTTAAAATCATTATACATATTACAGTTAAATATACATAATCTAATTTTTATGATTTTCTGTAGTGTTGGCTGTAGCTGTCGATGTGGAGTTAAGGTGGTTTGTGATGGTAGCTGTGGCATAGTGTAGTTGTGATGGTGGTTGTGTGGACGATGTAGGATGGTGGTAGTTGATGGTGTGTTGGATGGTAGCTGTGGCGATGGTGGTAGTTAGGTGGTGGTTGTGATGGTAGCTGTGACGATGGTGGTAGTTGTGGTGGTTGTGTGGTAGCTGTGGCGATGGTAGTAGGTGGTGGTTGTGATGGTGCTGGATGGTGGTAGTTGTGTGGGGTTGTGATGGTAGCTGTGGCGATGGTGGTAGTTGTGTGGTGGTTGTGATGGTAGCTGTGACGATGGTGGTAGTTGTGGTGGTTGTGATGGTAGCTGTGGCGATGGTGGTAGTTGAGGTGGTGGTTGTGATGGTAGCTGTGACGATGGTGGTAGTTGAGTGGTGGTTGTGATGGTAGCTGTGACGATGGTGGTAGTTGAGGTGGTGGTTGTGATGGTAGCTGTGACGATGGTGGTAGTTGAGGTGGTGGTTGTGATGGTAGCTGTGGCGATGGTGGTAGTTGAGTGGTGGTTGTGATGGTAGCTGTGACGATGGTGGCAGTTGAGGTGGTGGTTGTGATGGTAGCTGTGGCGATGGGGGTAGTTGTGGTGGTGGTTGTGATGGTAGCTGTGGCGATGGTGTAGTTGTGTGGTGGTTGTGATGGTAGCTGTGGCGATGGTGGTAGTTGTATGGTAGCTGTGGCGATGGTGGTAGTGTGTGGGGTTGTGATGGTAGCTGTGCATGGTGGTAGTTGTGTGGTGGTTGTGATGGTAGCTGTGTGGTGGTAGTGTGGTGGTTGTGATGGTAGCTGTGGCGATGGTGGTAGTTGTGGTGGTTTGTGATGGTAGCTGTGGCGATGGTGGTAGTTGTGGTGGTGGTTGTGATGGTAGCTGTGGCGATGGTGGTAGTTGTGTGGTGGTTGTGATGGTAGCTGTGGCGATGGTGGTAGTTTTGTGGTGGTTGTGATGGTAGCTGTGGCTATGGTGGTAGTTGTGTGGTGGTTGTGATGGTAGCTGTGGCGATGGTGGTAGTTGTGTGGTGGTTGTGATGGTAGCTGTGGCGATGGTGGTAGTTGTGGTGGTTGTGATGGTAGCTGTGGCTATGGTGGTAGTTGTGTGGGTTGTGATGGTAGCTGTGCATGTGGTAGTTGTCATGGTAGCTGTGGATGGTGGTAGTTGTGTGGTGGTATGTGTGGTAGCTGTGGCGATGGTGGTAGTTGTAATAGTAGCTGTGGCGATGGTGGTAGTTGTGTGGCGGTTGTGATGGTAGCTGTGGCGATGGTGGTAGTTGTAATAGTAGCTGTGGCGATGGTGGTAGTTGTGTGGCGGTTGTGATGGTAGCTGTGGCGATGGTGGTGTGATGGTAGCTGTGGGATGGGGGAGATGGTGGTGGTGGATTGTAACTGTGGCGATGGTGGTAGTTGTGTGGTTGTAAGCTGTGATGGTAAGGGCTGTGGCTGATGGTGGTAGTTGTGGTGGTGGTTGTGATGGTAGCTGTGGCTATGGTGGTAGTTGTGTGGTGGTTGTGATGGCAGCTGTGGCTATGGTGGTAGTTGTGTGGTGGTTGTGATGGTAGCTTTGGCGATGGTGGTAGTTGTGTGGTGGTTGTGATGGTAGCTGTGGCGATGGTGGTAGTAGTGATAGCAGCTGTGGTGATGGTGGTAGCTATTGGTTAGTGGAAAAGCTCAGCTGAATGTGATCAGATACAATCACAACACTGGCTGCTGATACCAGAAAATGTACCCGCTAAATAAAGGTCTGGAAATGGTGACTAGCATATACGTACACTGGGGAGCACCTTGTGCAAACTCATCTTTACCTTGAGTGTACAACGAAATGTGAACTAATATGTGTAGTAATTATGCTTCTTTTGGGTAGTCGATTCTTATATCAAGTTACGTTAATTTGTTCGCTGTATTCATGCTGGTTGTCCTCATAACTAAGTCGTTTACTACATTTGTGCCCGAAGTGTCCCCTTTGTAACTACTGCATTTGTTATTGTATGTATTTCTAACTTTCCCAGATCTGCTTGTAAATACAAGTCAATATCATTTTCATGCAGAGTCACGTATATAGTATTTCATCAAGTCCATTAATTTGCGATTTTTTGGGTTAATATTTAAAGAAATATATTAAATATTTAATTTCGGTTACACAAGTTCACTTTTTGGGGGATGACTTAGCAATAAGATTAACAACAAGAGGAAAAATACTAATGAAATTAAATGAAATAAATTTGCAGGTAGTGAAGGTGAAGTTAAAGTTGACTTGTGTTACACTCACTCTCATGTTGCTATGTTGTGGATATAAAGTTGACTTAAATTACACACACTTTTATCATGTCTCTGTTAGAGATATAAAGTTCATGTTATCGTCAGTGTACAGTAAATTCTCGTAGACTTATTCTGCCATTCAGAGATTTCAGCAGTGCAATAATTATATCGTCAAGTATACCACCATTGTCCAATAACTCTAGCAGAAATAATCATGTTAGGTACATGAGACAATAGTATCATACTTGACAGCTCAGGCTGACACAATACAACACTTGATGTATCTGACACATCCCGTGTCATGGAATATAACTCTGACACATTACTGTCTTTTACATAAACTGTGTAACTATCCCATAGTGTTGAAAAAATGTAACCGCTAATGTATCCCATTGTATATAAAAGCAAAGTGTACAACGGGTGTTGGGGCACCATGAATATAATATCTGAGATTCTTTAAATAGAATAAAATAATCTGACACAAATGTAATTAAAACTTTAAGCAAAGATATACCATAAAATTGATTTTTTTTTTAAATAAAGCTCAAGCTTGTATTTCTTACATATTTTTGACGTTATAAGTTTAAAAAAAAATATATAATTAGAAAAAATACTATTTTAAATTCTTATTTTATTATACGAATTTTTTTATTCTTAATAGATTTTATTTCTATTGTTGTTGTTCTTCGTTATCTTAATCTTCCTTTACATTGTCACCTTAATCAGTATCTTCATGTTTCCTACGATCTTCCCCCTCCCCCCGTCAAGCTCCACGCTCATTATTCCAAAAATTGCTCCACAGTTATTATCCCTAATTTCCTAATATACTTTTTTTTACGACTTATTTGACCTCCATAGTTCCCCCATCCTGCTTGTCTAGTTCCCCCATCCTGCTTGTCTAGTTCCCCCATCCTGCTTGTCTAGTTCCCCCATCCTGCTTGTCTAGTTCCCCCATCCTGCTTGTCAAGTCTTCCCCATACTCACTGTCAAGTCTTCCCCACCTTCACTATCAAGTCTTCCCCACCTTCACTGTCAAGTCTTCCCCACCTTCACTATCAAGTCTTCCCCACCTTCACTATCAAGTCTTCCCCACCTTCACTATCAAGTCTTCCCCACCTTCACTATCAAGTCTTCCCCACCTTCACTGTCAAGTCTTCCCCACCTTCACTATCAAGTCTTCCCCACCTTCACTATCAAGTCTTCCCCACCCTCAATATTTTTCTCAACTCATTCTTTTCGGCGTTCTCCAACTTTTATCAGAGTCTCTTGTTTTCTTCTTTCATTTCCTTCCTTATTCCTTCATTTCCTTCCTTCTTCCTTCTTACCTTTTTTTTGTCTTTTTTTCCTGCATTTTTTTAAAAAAAAAATCCTGCATTTTTTAATCTTATTTCTTATTTCAGTTCGTTTGTTTTATTTTTCTTAATTTTCTTGCGTTTATGCTTTTCACCTGGTGGCACTCATGATAACTAGCAGGTGGTGGCACTCATAATAACTAGCAGGTGGTGGCACTCATGATAACTAGCAGGTGGTGGCACTCATGATAACTAGCAGGTGGTGGCACTCATGATAACTAGCAGGTGATGGCACTCATGATAACTAGGTGATGGTACTCATGATAACTAGCAGGTGGTAGCACTCATGATAACTAGCAGGTGGTGGCACTCATGATAACTAGCAGGTGATGGCACTCTTGATAACTAGCAGGTGGTGGCACTCAGGATAACCATCAGGTGGTGGCACTCAGGATAACCATCAGGTGGTGGCACTCAGGATAACCATCAGGTGATGGCACTCAGGATAACCATCAGGTGATGGCACTCAGGATAACCATCAGGTGATGGCACTCAGGATAATTATCAGGTGGTGGCACTCAGGATAACCATCAGGTAGTGGCACTCAAGACAGACAGCAAAGAAGGGGGGGTTCAGAGTGCTGTTGAGTTACACTCACAATCAATAATGGCAGGAGAGGGGCGCGCGGGCGCGCTGAGGCATGCTCAGGCGCGGGCCTAATTATTTTAATAGAGATCAAATCATTAACATTAATGGAGAGCATATAGCCAAGATTGTGTGTGTGTGTACTCACCTATTTGTGGTTGCAGGGGTCGATACATAGCTCCTGTGTGTGTGTGTGTTACGAGTGAGAAAGGTTGGATTTGAGAGGGAGCTACCCAGTAGGTCTGCTACACTGCCTCTCAGTCATTAGTTTGTTACTGAACTAGCGGGCACAGCCTCTTCTGTCGTCAAGATTTTCTGCGCCGCACTTTGACAGTATATAAGTCTCCATTTTGATGCTTCGACTTCAGACTGTTTCAGACTTTGACGCAGAACTCTTCTCCAGGCTGAGGGACTGACCACCTCAAAACTACGTCTTGAAGGGTGATGGACTGATTACATCGTCTTTACATCTGCTGCTTACTCTATGTGTAGGCGAAACGTTTCGGAATAAAGAGACCTAACTGTTGCGCATGTGTTACTTATCTGTGTACCTGTTTCCCAGTTTCTCAGTCTATATAATCTTTCACTCTCAACTTCTCTGCGTATTTTATGTCGCTATTATGCCTCTCCTGGTTCTTCTTTCTCTATGTCAGGTTCTCTGGGAAATATTACTAAGCTATTTAAAGACATGAATGAAAGATACTTAGCTTCAGTGCCTATTCAGCCCTTCTGCAGCTTCACCCACAACGGCTCCTCCGACGGGAATCAGGTAACCCCAGACCGTAGCTGTTGAGGTATAAGTGATGAGTAAGAAGTTGCCCCAAAGGAGCCCCAAAGGAGCCCCAAAGGAGCCACAAAGGAGCCACAAAGGAGCCCCAAAGGAGCCTATATTTCAGCATTTTACACTTGAACGTAATGCTGTATGAAGTATACTTACTTCTTTGGGCTTAATGGCCCACCCATAACGGGATCTATTGGTAAATCCAGGTAAGACACGCCCCTAACTATCAGCTGCAGCCAACCTAACTAGGAGCGAATATGTCTAGACTTACCTGGATATTTGTATCTGACCCAAAAAAAATTCCCTGGCTTGTGGTAGGGAAAATTTGATCCCGATATAGATGTCTAGCTTGGTGCTGGAGTGTCGCGAGGAATGCCGCACTGTCTTCCACTGGGATTGTTCTGCTTACATTCACACGAATACACTTTAGTTTCGTGGTAATTTCACAACAGGAAGATCACAGTTCACTGTGTAATAGTTCTACCGCGAATTTCTGAGATTGTTAAATGAACAAGAGTCAAACGCACTGAACACTATTGTTCCTTTGTTCAGGGGCGATGCCCGCGCGAAACACGCTTCACGTCCGTCTCCTGAAGCCAATCTGAGCCCTCCTGCGCACTTCGCCTTAGGGCGGCCCCTAATTGCTGACTTCAGGGTGATTTCCCTCCTTGCTTAACATCGTCACAGTATTCAATACAAGATGGTCGCGATCTTATTACACAATCCCTTGCAGAGTCTGTGACAAGGTCGGTGAAACAGAACGTACTTTACAAATACGTTTCAGTGAACACAATGCATGCAAAAATGACAACTTTAACAGCGCATGTGTGCACCATAGGAACTCTTCCACTCATTTAATGAGATTCAGTGATGCCCGCTTAGTGTAAAAGATGTAAATGCCTTGAATCATCTTTAATCGCTATTTCAGACACCATTAAACAAAATAAAGGTAATTTCGTCATTTCTGAAATATTAGCAAAAACTGCACTCAAGACAATAGACCCTGCCATCACATAGCACCAAGAGCTACAACTGCTACTACTACCAACTACATTGGTCAGTAGGCCTACTGCAGCGTTTATACTCTTTCACCTCACTTGATACCTATATATAACCTGTGTCAATGTATTGTTTGTAACGACTTTACAAAGCTCCTGGAGAGCGAAACGTTGTCACAATAAAATATTACATTAGTTGCATCTATGTCCTTTTACTTAAGATTTTCTCGGTAATTCTACCTTTATTGATAACGTTATAGACTATAAGAAATATAGACTAAGCCACCATACAAGATACGAAGGAAGACAACCAACTCCCAGTTCGAAGAGTAGACCTTAGACGATGTTTCGGTCCATCTGAACTTTGTAATGGACCAAGATGGATCGAAATATTGTCATGTTTTGCTCTTTAAATTGTAGGTTAGTTGCTTAATTGAACAGTATAGTGAACGAACATAAGAAAATTCATGCAATGAGTAACGTGTGTATGCATGCATGTATGCATGAATGTATGCATGCATGCATGTAGGCATGCACGTATGTATGCATGCATTTATGCGTGCATACATATTCAAGTATGGAAACAATCCCTGACTACATAACTATAGCAAAAGATATCTTTTTGAAGGTTTGTGATTTTCGTTTTGGTGGGTTTCAATGTGCAAAATTTTGTGGCCTGGCCAGTCTATCTTCCTGCCATGTTTATCTTAATTTAGATGAATATAATACTGAGCAGCCGATTTATATGGAATCTCATTAATTTTTATGGTTCTCGTAAGTATTCATCCTTCCTCGTATTCTTGTTTCTCCTTCTCTTTCTCCTCCTTCCTATTCTTTCTCTTCCTACTCTTTACTTGTTTTTCTCTGCATTCAACGCCAATTCTACCTCCAACTCCTCTTTTCTTCCTCCTACAACTCCTGCCTCCTACACACTCCTACAACTCCTGCCTCCTACACACTCCTACAACTCCTGCCCCCTACACACTCCTAAAACTCCTGTCTCATACACACTCCTACAACTCCTATCTCATACACACTCATACAACTCCTGTCTCATACACACTCCTAAAACTCCTGTCTCATACACACTCCTACAACTCCTGTCTCATACACACTCCTACAACTCCTGTCTCATACACACTCCTAAAACTCCTGTCTCATACACACTCCTAAAACTCCTGTCTCATACACACTCCTACAACTCCTATCTCATACACACTCCTACAACTCCTGCCTCCTACACACTCCTACAACTCTTGTCTCATACACACTCCTAAAACTCCTGCCCCCTACACACTCCTAAAACTCCTGTCTCATACACACTCCTACAACTCCTATCTCATACACACTCCTACAACTCTTGTCTCATACACACTCCTACAACTCCTGCCCCCTACGCACTCCTACAACTCCAGTCTCATACACACTCCTACAACTCCTGCCCCCTACGCACTCCTACAACTCCAGTCTCATACACACTCCTAAAACTCCTGTCTCATACACACTCCTACAACTCCTATCTCATACAAACTCGTACAACTCCTGCCCCCTACACACTCCTACAACTCCTGCCTCCTACACACTCCTACAACTCCTGCCTCCTACACACTCCTACAACTCCTGCCTTCTACACACTCCTACAACTCCTGCCTCATACACACTCCCACAACTCCTGTCTCATACACACTCCTACAACTCTTGTCTCATACACACTCCTACAACTCTTGTCTCATACACACTCCTACAACTCCTGCCTCCTACACACTCCTACAACTCCTGCCTCCTACACACTCTTACAACTCCTGCCTCCTACACACTCCTACAACTCTTGTCTCATACACACTCCTACAACTCCTGCCTCCTACACACTCCTACAACTCTTGTCTCATACACACTCCTACAATTCCTGCCTCCTACAACTTCTGCCTCCTACACACTCCTACAACTCCTGCCTCCTACACACTCCTACAACTCCTGTCTCATACACACTCCCACAACTCCTGTCTCATACACACTCCTACAACTCCTGCCTCCTACAACTCCTGCCTCATACACACTCCTACAACTCCTGCCTCCTACACACTCCTACAACTCCTGCCTTCTACACACTCCTACAACTCCTGCCTCATACACACTCCCACAACTCCTGTCTCATACACACTCCTACAACTCCTGCCTCATACACACTCCCACAACTCCTGTCTCATACACACTCCTACAACTCTTGTCTCATACACCTCCTACAACTCTTGTCCATACCTCCTACAACTCTTGTCTCATACACACTCCTACAACTCTTGTCTCATACACACTCCTACAACTCTTGTCTCATACACACTCCTACAACTCTTGTCTCATACACACTCCTACAACTCTTGTCTCATACACACTCCTACAACTCCTGCCTCCTACACACTCCTACAACTCCTGTCTCATACACACTCCCACAACTCCTGTCTCATACACACTCCTACAACTCCTGCCTCCTACAACTCCTGCCTCATACACACTCCTACAACTCCTGCCTCCTACACACTCCTACAACTCCTGCCTTCTACACACTCCTACAACTCCTGCCTCATACACACTCCCACAACTCCTGTCTCATACACACTCCTACAACTCCTGCCTCATACACACTCCCACAACTCCTGTCTCATACACACTCCTACAACTCTTGTCTCATACACACTCCTACAACTCTTGTCTCATACACACTCCTACAACTCTTGTCTCATACACACTCCTACAACTCTTGTCTCATACACACTCCTACAACTCTTGTCTCATACACACTCCTACAACTCTTGTCTCATACACACTCCTACAACTCCTGCCTCCTACACACTCCTACAACTCCTGTCTCATACACACTCCCACAACTCCTGTCTCATACACACTCCTACAACTCCTGCTCCTACAACTCGCCTCATCCCTCCTACAACTCCTGCCTCCTACACACTCCTACAACTCCTGCCTTCTACACACTCCTACAACTCCTGCCTCATACACACTCCCACAACTCCTGTCTCATACACACTCCTACAACTCCTGCCTCATACACACTCCCACAACTCCTGTCTCATACACACTCCTACAACTCTTGTCTCATACACACTCCTACAACTCTTGTCTCATAACTCTACACTCTGTTCTACAACTCTACACTCTTGTCTCATACACACTCCTACAACTCTTGTCTCATACACACTCCTACAACTCTTGTCTCATACACACTCCTACAACTCTTGTCTCATACACACTCCTACAACTCTTGTCTCATACACACTCCTACAACTCTTGTCTCATACACACTCCTACAACTCTTGTCTCATACACACTCCTACAACTCTTGTCTCATACACACTCCTACAACTCTTGTCTCATACACACTCCTACAACTCTTGTCTCATACACACTCCTACAACTCTTGTCTCATACACACTCCTACAACTCCTGTCTCATACACACTCCTACAACTCCTGTCTCATACACACTCCTACAACTCTTGTCTCATACACACTCCTACAACTCTTGTCTCATACACACTCCTACAACTCTTGTCTCATACACACTCCTACAACTCTTGTCTCATACACACTCCTACAACTCTTGTCTCATACACACTCCTACAACTCTTGTCTCATACACACTCCTACAACTCTTGTCTCATACACACTCCTACAACTCCTACAACTCCTCCAGCTTCACGGATGAGCAGGATGAGAATGAGCTTTAGTGTGCAGAAGAGTCCAGCCGTTCTTCCTAAATTGTCCGCTCTTCATTTCCTCTTCACCTCCCTCCCTGTTCACCTCCCTCTCTCTTCACCTCCCTCTCTCTTCACCTCCCTCTCTCTTCACCTCCCTCTCTCTTCACCTCCCTCTCTCTTCACCTCCCTCCCTGTTCACCTCCCTCTCTCTTCACCTCCCTCTCTCTTCACTTGCCTATCTCTCTGCTCTAGCCTCCTCCTTGTCTCTCACCTGGCGCAGGTGAGGTAAAGCTTGATACTCGTGAATGTTTTTTTTTTAAATTCTCTGAATTTATATTCAGTAGAACCCTTGTAACATACAGTAGAACCACTGCATTAACGTACAGTAGAACCACTGCATTGACGTACAGTAGAACCACTGCATTGACGTACAGTAGAACCACTGTATTAACGTGCAGTAGAACCACTGTATTAACGTGCAGTAGAACCACTGTATTAACGTGCAGTAGAACCACTGTAATAACGTGCAGTAGAACCACTGAATTAACGTGCAGTAGAACCACTGTATTAACGTGCAGTAGAACCACTGTATTAACGTGCAGTAGAACCACTGTAATAACGTGCAGTAGAACCACAGTATTAACGTGCAGTAGAACCACTGTATTAACGTGCAGTAAAACCACTGTAATAACGTGCAGTAGAACCACTGCATTAACGTGCAGTAGAACCACTGAATTAACGTACAGTAGAACCACTGAATTAACGTACAGTAGAACCACTGAATTAACGTACAGTAGAACCACTGAATTAACGTACAGTAGAACCACTGCATTAACGTACAGTAGAACCACTGTTTTAACGTACAGTAGAACCACTGTATTAACCTACAGTAGAACCACTATATTAACCTACAGTAGAACCACTGTATTAAAGTAAAGTAGAACCACTGCATTAACATACAGTAGCTGAAAATATTTTCATTTTCCTAAGGAAGAAACCAAGTGTATGATCTGTATATACAGTAATATAATAAATGTATAATACAAATATGCTGTATTATACAACTTATATATATATATATATATATATATATATATATATATATATATATATATATATATATATATATATATATATATTATATAATTATATTTGCTTGATTCTTGTACTTGTCTTCCATATCTGCTGCTCTATCTTTATCTATCTTGTCCTCTCCCACCCTCTCCTCAAACTTATCTTCCCTCGTCTTCCACATGCCTCCACTTGCCAAATCCTCCACCTGGCTCCACTACGCTCCTTCACCTGGAGGGGATTTCTGTTAATTTTCGGACTAAGTCGTGACCCACTCTAACACCGCCTAAGAACTGTATGCGAAAATTTTCAGCCTCTGAGAGCGAGTTGCAACTCTGGAAAAAATTATGGAATATGTTACAACTGATGCATCTCACCAGGTTCTGTTCCTTGCCAGGTTCTGTTCCTTGCTAGGTTCTGTTCCTCGCTAGGTTCTGTTCCTCGCTAGGTTCTGTTCCTCGCTAGGTTATGTTCCTCACTAGGTTCTGTTCCTTGCCAGGTTCTGTTCCTCGCTAGGTTCTGTTCCTCGCTAGGTTCTGTTCCTTGCCAGGTTCTGTTCCTTGCTAGGTTATGTTCCTCACTAGGTTCTGTTCCTTACCAGGTTCTGCGCTGTGCCAGGTACTGTACTTCGCCAGGTTTCATTAACTCCAGCACTTGCACTCAACAAGGAAAGATATTAAACACAATTCTACCTTTCACTGGTTCACTATGTACACTATTTACAAATGATTAAGCGTTTCAACATGGCAGAATAATGACTGAGACAAAGGCACAGATACATGAGGGAACCAAAGGTCACATTGAGATACCAACTAGCTGCTGGCTACAATGAGTCTGAAGGTTAGGTTAGGTAAGGGTTGTCGGGAAACAGGACAAATGTTTCCTGACGCGGGTCTTAGTCATATGATGACCCCGCAGCTGGAGCTTTGGGTCATTTGACTGAGGCCTTCCGCTGGCTTACCGGTTCACCCCCTTTAAAAATTATGGTTATAATTACAAACATTAGACAATGAATTTGAAGTAGTTACCATATACGAGTAATCACGTCAGCTAGCCAGCCTACTCCTGACAAGTCAAAAGTGCCATAGTACCCTAATGGTCACCAGATCATCTAGGACTGCGTGCCACCACTAGATGGCTCAGAGTCGCTGTACATACAGGGAATCAGGTGGAAAAGATAAGAGGACTTGTGATGGGTATGGAGAGCGGTGAATAAATATTTATATTACTTTGCGCACAGCAGTGATCTTTAGTGAAGGAAGCCACAACTGGTATAAATATTAAGGTAATGAGAGCGTATTCCTCTCTACTACCCATCCCAGATGACAATGGACTGGAGATGAACATACTAAACACGCACAATCAAGTGTCATTCTTCAAAGCATTACCTCAAGGGAAGACAGTGGACAGTAGTGTGAAGAAAGGTCCAAGACAGAAGCAAATTTTCCAACTTAAAAATACTCTCTACTGGGAAAAATGAAGGTTGTTTTTTCTCATTTCAAATTATTAAAATGCACCTTATGCCTAACCAAATTTTAACCTCTAGAGAGAGAGCATGAACAGCATTGAAATATGTAGCTACAAATAGAATGTTTAATGCATCAGCTGGATATTCTTGTTCTACATGCTATTTATGAAGGTCAACAGACTGTGATTATGATTAACTTTGATCATTAGTGGCGGGGACGAGAGGCAAACCTGGAAGTGCTCCAGTGATAATATTAAAGTCAATGCCTTTTTTCTTTTGATCATGGCTGTTGCTTCAATTTTCCAGAGTAGAAAGACAGCTGGTGAATAATACCATCTTCCGAAGCTTCTAACACTGTTGTGCCAACTCCATTCTCACTAGCTTCTACTTGACAGTTATTTTATATAATCAGGTAACATATGTATTGGATCTGCAAATACATAACTGTGTGTTTGAAAAGGCTTCTGACAACTAACCCTATAATTCTAATTTTCTAATTGGTAAGGGAAGTTAGTGGTGGTTCAATATGAGTAATTATGGTAGAATTGCCGATTAAAATCCAAGCCATTCTCACAACCTGATTGTCTCATGGTTTTGCAGCAAATTTAAGATTACGGTAATAAAAAAAATCTGACATGCCAACAGAAGACTGAGATGCATCATAGTCACTATAAAAATCTAAGTCAGATCAGTACTAAGTCACATACTCTGCTACCATCTCCAAAAATATCTTTCAAGGTATTTTCGATCATAAGTTCTTTAAACTCTAGGATTGGCTTAATTTTGGCATTTCTAGGTGCCAAGTTTCCTAGTCTCACTACATGAATCAAAAAAAAATATTTCTCAAATTTACTTAAGTAGTAAAATGATAAAATTCTCACAAGGAAGACAATCTCATCAATCCTCAAGCTCCAGTGCCTGTATTGTAGTCCTGCAGTACCTATATTGTAGTCCTGCAGTACCTGTATTGTAGTCCTGCAGTACCTGTATTGTAGTCCTGCAGTACCTGTATTGTAGTCCTGCAGTAACTGTATTGTAGTCCTGCAGTACCTGTATTGTAGTCCTGCAGTACCTGTATTGTAGTCCTGCAGTACCTGTATTGTAGTCCTGCAGTACCTGTATTGTAGTCCTGCAGTACCTGTATTGTAGTCCTGCAGTACCTGTATTGTAGTCCTGCAGTACCTGTATTGTAGTCCTGCAGTACCGGGTCGAGGTGTAATTCATATATATATATATATATATATATATATATATATATATATATATATATATATATATATATATATATAATATTCTTCACCAAAACCTGATTTTACTCTATAGGGATGAGGGAAAGTGAAGTCAATACGAAACACCGCATCATGAACTCTTGCCCAAATCAATCCCCTCAAAGTCCCAATTTTCAATCCGTCAATCTCCCACATGTTTCTACGTGTGTCAGTGCAGTCGGCAGAGCGAGACGTATGGGCAAGTCTCCTTACACTCGTTGCCTCCAGCAGTAAATAAATACCTGGCTTTTAATCGTCCATCGTGGGTCGCATCGTGGGGGAGGGGTTGTCATTATTATTATTGCATTCATGAGGGGAGAGCTAAACCCGTTGGGATTGTACAATGCCTGAAGGAATGAGAAGAGATCAGGATCAGTTCAAGGATTGGATTATAGATCGAATTCCTTGGATCAAGAGCCCTTCACTGGCATCAAGGGACCTTGATTTACTGGGTGATGATAAAATGGCAAAACATGTATTTAAGGAACACCAAGTCGCTCATTCTGACTTAATTAGGGGGAAAGACAAATTTGAGGGTTTTCTTTTTAAAAATACTCTGGTTTCAATGAGTTTTATTATAAGTTAAGAAGCTGTCTAAACGTCTATATTGGAAGTTCCATAAAGTTTGCCTAAAAATAGAGATAGAAAAAAATCAATATTTTTTGTATGGCATCACTCTAGTATCGTGTTCACAATATTGGTAATATGTAAAGTGTTATAGTGGACTTTATATGGACACTAAAAGACTAAAAGAACAATTGATCAACTGCACATGACCGAAATGTTAATATATTGTATTTTAAAAAATGCTGAATTTTGTGGGGTTTTTTCTTTTTTAGAATTTTTTTTGGGGGAAAATGAAAAAAAATGAACGGTAAAGGGTTTTGCAAAGTAAAGATGATTGTAAAACTACGATTCCTCAATACTGTGTGCAAAAATCATGACATTATATTCACAAATAAATGAAAAGACGATACTAGAAGAATGATTTACTTTCAATAAAAATGAAAAAAAACAAAACATATTGTGATTTATGGTCACGAAACGTCATTAATGGTTCTTCAACAACGTTAACATGTTCTATACTAAGTAAAAACATCAAGCAGGATTCACTACAACATGCAGACACTAACTTAAAAAAAAATTGTAATTTGAGATTTTTTTTTTTTTTAAACTGTGGAACCATCAGTGCATTATAAAAATGTGAAACAACGGAGAGTAGATATTGTCGCATCATTATATTATATTACCACTACACAATTATTACTTACTGTTTACAAAGATGATGAACATGTGTATCCTCCATGTAATAACCACCAGGATTCCTGCTTCTTCATAAAAGACGAATGTGTCAAAAAGTTCTCCTCCTCTTTGCCTTCCTCTTCTTTCTAGTAATTCCCTTCTTCTCTTTCGGTATGATTCTAGCTGTAAATAACAACAATCCAAGGAATTTGGAGCAGCTCAGAGCGCGTGATTTCCCAACTCTTCGGAGATTCGTGGGTAACTGGCGCCAGGTGGTGTTGATTCGCCGGGAATTCTCCCGGCCCGGGTCTATTCCAGATGGCGACCCGGCTCCGGCTCCCTGTCGTGGGAGTATCTGAGACCTATGTCTCCCATGGGAGGAGGTACAAGTACCCCTTCATCGTTGGGACCAACTGTCCCCAGGCCTAGCTACATTCCCCACCCGCACAGGGCTCGTAGGGAGAAGCTAGGCCTCTCTGGTCTGCCATCTTCCCTGACGGGAAGGACAGTCTTGCGAGCTGCAGATGGTAACAAGCTCCAGATTTGGCACCTACCCAGCCCTAGAAGGGATGGGCATGGTTTCGATCCTCATATATTTACACTGGCGCCAGCGTCCCTGACTGGACTACATTACCTTGAGAAGATGCCATGTACTGTATTTTCACAACATTTACAAGAAAAAATTATAAATGAAAAAACCACACACAAAAATTACAACAAAAATAACGCTCTTGAACACATTGCGTCATGATGACGTCATCATAATAATATAAATATAAAATGACTTAGGAAAAAATCGTAGATACAAACGGAATGTACAATTTTTTTTTTTCAGAATTACGCTTTATTTTTTTATAAAAAAGTTTTTTTTTTTAACCCAAATTTCACTTTTTTTCAGGAAAAAGCATTTCTTCCCCCATGCTTGTGTTCTCTATACTGTACGTGAGGAGTAATAAAGGTGTTCATTTAGTATGTCAGTGAGCACCCCACAAGGCAACACTTGTCAAGGTATGATAAGTGACATGAAACACTTGAGTCCAGTACGTACCTCACCAGCATGGGTTGTGAGACGGTATCTCTGGAAAACTAACCTAAGTGACTTGTATGACTGTACGATAAGACTTGAATGAATTGGACTGTCAACGGCGAGGGGAGACTGGGGGAAGGGATTGTTACAAAATGACACGATATCTATTAATAATAGATATCTCCAGTGAACACTAGAAAGGAAAGCCCTTCTAGCATCCAGCCTGTTACTGGGCTTTTGCAACAAAGTCAGTATCCTGGTTCAGTTATCCGACATGTTATATAGATTAAGGGGATTGCAACTGATAGGGTACTAACCACAGTAAATGATTTAAAGATTTATTAACAAAGTGAGAAAATCTAGGGTAGCATAGTAATTCAAATATAAAGATATTAATTTATCAATTAAGATAATTAGGAGGGTAGCTCCTACACTGCTCTCATATACAATAAGTCTGTGCTGAGGGCACATATATATGACTCAGAAGTACCATCAGGTACAATGTCAGTAATAACAATAATATATATAAATAATAATAAATGTGTGTACGAGTGTGCTCCCGGTAACTATGACTCGACTCAACCAGTGTACGACAGAACAACTTCTCATAAGCTAGCTGTACTAACAAATTGACAACCAGAACAGCTTGATTGTCTAGTAAAATGACCACTTCGCAGAACAGCACTATAACAGGCAACAGCAACACAGCATCAGGAACAAGGAGATAGAAACTCGACCCTAACTGGGGACCATCAGTAGATCCTCCAAAACAGTCATAAAACTCCCTTACTACTGAAACTAGGTTCAGCATAAACAATCCCAAACTGTGGCGGTGCACAGATGCCTTATCGAAGTAGGTCCAGAGCTATAGCTTGAGACCTGAGTTATCAAAGAGTGTCGAAGTGACACACAACCCAGAACAAAGTCGAATAATCACTGTCTAGTCTATTCTCTGTGAACAGAGTTACACAGAGTTCTGAGAAGTATGCTTCGCCTCACCAACGAGTGCATACTCTACCCAACAGAGTCTAATGTCGAGAACAACAAGAGTGAGGAGTTGACTCGACGAAGGGCAGCAGGCCAGAGAGAGAGATGAAAGAGGAACTACCACCCAGCTCAGGTGTGTCCAGAGACTGACTCCTCCCCGCAACGAGACGCCGGCCGCGTAACAGTCGTTTGCCAACACCAAGGCAGTTACTACACACTCTCGAGCACAACAAAATATAATATCCTACCTAATATATATAGCTAAGTTAAATAATAGTCTAATAATAATATAAAGCAAAATATTAACGATTTAGCTATAATCGAGAATATTCGCAATATAAAATTATAGAAAATTGAAATATACATTATATACATTGAGGCCCAGTTCAAGGGGCGCAACAGGGATGTACTCAGGTGGTATTACGAACACAGCTAATGATAAGATAAGATTTCGTTCGAACTTTTAACCCGGGAGGGTTAGCCACCCATGATAACCAAAGAAAGGCAGTGCGTCATCAAGGACTGTCTGTCTTATTTCCATTGGGGTTCTCAATCTTGTCCCTCAGGATGCGACCCATACCAGCCGGCTAACACCCAGGTACCTATTTGCTGCTAGGTGAACAGGACAACAGGTGTAAGGAAACGCGTCGAAATGTTTTCACCACGCCGGGAATCGAACCCGGGCACTCCGCGTGTAAAGCGAGAGCTTTGCCAGCCTGGTCATGGGGCTATGAATGGCCATGAATGGCCTGTGAGACCTAGTTGTAATGGGAATTGGAGCAAACAAACTCAGCAGTAGACTATAATGTATATTTGCCTTCACCCACTGTATACAGGTATGTACAATATATACAGATAGAAAAATATAAAGTGTACACCACGGTGACAGATGGCAAAGCAGAAGCCAGAGAGAGTGCACCGTACTCAACCAGCAGCCAGGCAAGTCTACCAATGCTTACCACAAGTGAATCACGTTGCTTCAGCTTTGGCGGGCTTGCCTGTGATTGGTCAATGAACCAAGGTACTGATTTAACGACGGGTACTCTATTGATCGTTAAACCCTTAGCACCCGGTTCGCTGGTTGGGAGGCAGCCTATATGGGAGTGTGACATATGCTGAATAAATTTTAACATACTCTTTGCATGCCACAGGTGGACATGAGAAGCATCATCCAAATTCTTCCCTTAAGGTGCTTAACTGATAGTATCCTCAGCTCATACACTGAAGACCGGGGATCGATCCCAACACTGGTGAAACGTAAAACAGGTTTCCTTATACCTGCTGCCCCTGTTCACCTAGCAGTAATGTAGGTACCTGTGACTGGTGTGGGTCACAACTTGGGGAAAGAAGATGAAATGACCGCAGTGGAAATAAGACACAGTCTCCGGTGACGCACGGACTTTATTAGATTATCCAGGGTGGTTAACCCTCCGGGTTGAAACCTGAGATAAATCTTATCTTAATCAAGTTAACCCAGTAGGGATATTTGCCCTCTCGTCTATATACTGATAC
The DNA here is from genome assembly GCA_009830355.1 of Cherax destructor. Classification (NCBI taxonomy): domain Eukaryota; kingdom Metazoa; phylum Arthropoda; class Malacostraca; order Decapoda; family Parastacidae; genus Cherax; species Cherax destructor. The sequence continues at coordinate 156,049 of WNWK01002642.1, read as the reverse complement.
GCATGACAAATAACACGAATTATTGAATTAGTTGACGTGCTTTGTGATTATGATTTCAGTAATATGACAGTGAAGTGATAGCGATAGTATCAAGTTGATAACAGCAGTTTAACCTTCCTATTAAACGACGTTTAAAGTGTTGATTAACCAATTGGTTTTAGTCTAGGTTTCATTAATAAAATAACACTAACCTGACAGATATAAGCGATATAATAAGAGCTGATAGAGAGAAGCAACAATGGGGAGGGAGAGGAGGAGGGGTACCACAAGATTTAGGTCTTGCAACCATAAAATATGTAAATGGCCAACTTGGTGAAACGCTCATACAAGATATTTTTTACAGATAATGCAAATATAAAAGTTAATAAGAACAGAGGACTGTAATTATGGGAAGACTTGATCAAGCAACAAGGTTGGTCCAACAGATGACTATCAAAATTAAATTTAGGTAAATGCATGGTTATGAACATGGGATGAGGAGGTAGAAGCCAATGAATGACTACCTCCAAAGACGGAAACAACTCGTAGGATCGTCAATAAAACAAGGACCTAGAGACTCACATAAATGGAATAACAACGGGATCAAATACTAAGCTGGCAGATAAAAGAATAAATAACCTTGAGAAGTCTGCACAAGGAGGCGGTCAGATTGCTGTAGAAATAGGTGCTGGACAAAGGCAGCATTTTTTCACATAAGCATCACATGGATTCTAATATTAAGAAAACATTATGAACGCTAAGATCTGATGACAAGGCGGCTACTGTCTTGTCATGACCTAAACAAAATAAACATGTAAATGTTCTAGAATGTTTCTGCTGGTAAAGTGTTTACATGAAGAACTTAGAGACAAGACTCACAACGTCATCAAAAATAATACAAATTATGAAAACTTAAACCTCTAAGTTTCTATTAACAAAATTTCTCCTGGAAAGTCAGATTAGTGTATATTTACTGTATGTGACGTTGCAATTGTTAAGTGCTTGTAAGTGTAGGTTTGGAGCACCTGCAGCCCAGGCATCCTCATTCACAGGTGACACCCACCTTACAGCAGGTCCCCCATCATCCTGGAGTACCAACCTGCAGCTGAGACTCTACACTCAGTGCAACTTTTCTACTCACGGTTCCCAATGACAATAGTCATGTCATACATGACTATTGTCATCGTTCTATGCACTGTAAATTAAGAAAGAAGTCTAAGACTTCTCGACTGGACTAAGTCATACTGAGGAATGCATCAGTTGCCTCCGAATAGGATTTTCCTGCCTTCTATTATGTTTTTCTATTCTGTTAATTAATTAGTTGTGCACCATCCAGTAAACGCAGGGAGAGAGAAAATCACGAGAAATCTTTCAAAGGTGAAAGCTGATGGCGTTAATATAATAATGGTGAGATATTTGGCTATCACAAACAACCCACTTGTCCGTATTAATAGCAAGACATTATTCTGAAAAATTCAAATGGATCTGGCATCTTTGTTTGCTGTGCGACGAGAACTGTATTGCTCGTCTCTAAAATGTGAGGATAAACAATGATTCTTATACAGTATCTGCTTCTTCATGGAGGAGACCTTCACCTATGCAGATGAGAGCGGTAGATGTGTACAAGTAAAGTTCCTTCAGTAGTCATATACGTTGGGGGATGCTGCTCTTTTATAGCTACTTAGACAGCAGGAAAAATAATTAGCAAAATCCTGGACAAAATGTTTTGCATTAATTCTTTGATGGTACCTCTAGTCACAACATAAAATTTGAATATAAGATGATGAAACAAGAATGAAAATTATCCACATCTCCTTCCCAGGCTAGACCAGAGACCACCATTGATGTCACCAGTTTTGTGCTAGATACCATGTTTTCCATATAAGGAAGAAATTCTATAAAAATTTCATTTTCTTCAGGTGAACATTTTTCTGTGTATATCAGTACAATTTTTTACCAGGAGGAGAGCTCCTGACTTAGCTATGTACGAGAAAGTCACAGTTAATTGCATGCTTAGCACTATGTACTTGCAAAGACAATAATAACATTGTCATCTGACTGCTCACACAAACATGTATCCGAAAAGTGCTACAAAATTTTGTATTGAAGTGGATTTTGTTAAATTCAATGTTAAACCCTTTTATTCATCTGTGCTAAAACTGGTGATCGGGTACATCAAAGAGCTGGGTTCCCTTTTTATAATAAATATTCAACATAGGATGCAATTCTACAAAGCCTGTCTGTGTTTGTATAAGCTGTTTTATCATAAATGTGTAGAAATATTTTAGTCTTGTAGAAGACACACCAGCTATTATCTTCCTTAAAGGAAGTTTCTTTATGCTTGTGAGAGGTTCTTGATTCAGGGAAAGGAAGTTGTCCTCGTCTTGGATCTAACCTGATTGCCTCCCATTCCCCAGGCGCTGCATGACCACTATGGGTTTAGCGCCTCTCCCTATATACACTCATTGGCCACTTTATTAGGTACACCTAATAAAGTGGGGCCACCTGCTCGTTAAAAGCAAATATTTAATTAGCAAAATCAAGTAGCAGCACCTCATTGCTTTACAGCGTTCACACAGTCAAGAAGTTGACTGTTCCTCCTTTCTTATGTTCTAATGTTTTTCAGACCGAACATCAGAATGGAATGTGGAATGATTGTTGGTGCCAGAGCTTTGTTTGAGCATCTCAGAAATTGCTGAACTGAGATTTTCATGCACAACAGTTTATAGAGAGTTTACAGAGAATGGTACGAAAAACACACAGTTTCCAGTGAGCGGCAGTTCTGTGGGCGAAAATCAGAGAAGACTGGCCAGACTCGTTCAAGCTGACATGAACGTAAATAACCACACGTTACAATAGTGGTATGCAAAAGAACATCTCTGAGGGTACACGTCAGACCTTGAAGTGGATGGCATACAGCAGCAGATGACCACACCGGGTTCCACTCCTGTTTGTAAAGAACAGGAAACTGAGGCTACAGTGGACACAGGCTCACCAAAACTAGACAGTTGAAGATTGGAAAAACGTCGCCTGGTCTGACGAATCGCGATTTCTGCTGCGACATGGAGATGATAGGGTCAGACTTTGGCGTAAACTTTTGGAATGTGGTAGAACGGGAGATTCGCAGCATGAATGTGTAGCTGACAGATCTGCAGCAACCGTATGATGCTACCATATCAATATGGAACAGAATCTGTATGGAATGTTTCCAGCACCTTGTTGAATCCATGCCACGAATAATTCAAGCTATTCTGGGGGCAATGGTGGGTCCTACCCAGTACTAGCAAGGTGTACCTAATAAAGTGGCCACTGAGTATATAATAATAATAATACTTCTGAAACAATCAGATCCTAAGATATTTTCATCATGTATTGATCAAACTAGAGTACTGTCGGGAGTTAAGCTTTTATTTAGAAGTTAATTTCTTTTACCACCTGTGGATGTTCTTCAGGTGTGACGGACATTTGATGTATCTTTCCCTTCGTCTCCAAGTTTAAGTTTTCTTTTTCCTTCCGTTCTAACTTCGAATTAATAAACTTCGGCCAGCAAGACGACACGATGGTGCTCGGAGGTGCTCGTAGATGATCGTAGAGGCTCGTCGATGCTCGGAGGTGCTCGTAGATGATCGTAGAGACTCGTAGGTGCTCAGAGGTGCTCGGAGGTACCCGTACATGCAATATTGTTAAGAAATTTGTCCGTAGTTCTTCCTGATGAGCTGGTCAGATCCACAATCAACGTGTCCAGATTTTAGAATTCATCAACATCTTGGGCCACCTGACATAAACCATAAGTTAAACCACCTGACATAATCCATGAAATTTAAACCACCTGACATAAGCCATGAAATTTAAGCCACTTGACATAAGCCATGAAATTTAAGCCACTTGACATAAGCCATGAAATTTAAGCCACTTGACATAAGCCATGAAATTTAAGCCACTTGACATAAACCATGAAATTTAAGCCAGCTGAGGGGTTATTGGTAGCCTTCACTCTGCAGGTGGATCACTGCTCCCGTCACGCTGCTTCACAAAATTTCTTCCATTTTATTCTTTGCTCTGTATCAATCAAAGCCTTGATCGGCCGTCACCACTACCACAACTTTCACTCCACTCAGTTGACAGTTGTAGATACGTGTGAAGAACCAGCTGGACCACCTGCCAACCTGCCAGTTATATCCACTGGCAGGTGGCTTTCCAAAGACCCAAATATTCGTTTACAGCATTAACTAAGAATAACTTGTGGAGAAAATAATTCTGCTTAGTCCAGTTCACCGAAAAAAAAAAAAATAGATCTAAGAAGCAATTCGTTTTTTTTTTTACCCTGACTGGCAGCATTTTTCCGAAGGAAACTCCGTAACTTCTCCCAGGATGACAAGGAACTTCCTACTTTACTTTCTCAACGTTGGTAAATTGAAGCCGCCTCTGAGGGCGGGAGACCAGACCCAGCCTCGCTTATCCTCTTTAAAAACATTCTTCACCTTAAGTCAAGATACATATCCAAACAATAACACAGGAGATATTGATTAGTACTCGAAGAGTGTCTTCTTATTTTCACTCTGTTTCCATCCACCTGACTGGTTACCTAAATTCACTTCCTCTTTCATTACGTTTAATTAAGTGTCTGCTCGTGCATCGCTGTCCGCTAAGGAGAGTCTCGTAGCTCGTGTATTTCCTCTGAGCCATCGATTTGGAGAAGCTGTATTTGTCTCTTGTCAAGGGAAAGTGTAGTGTCAGGCGGGGGCCGAGCAGCAGCAGCAGCATCAACAACAGCAGCAGTAGTAGCAGTAGCAGCAGCAGTAGCAGCAGCAGTAAGCAGTAGTAGTAGTGGTAGTTTGTCTGGCCTGAGATGTTTACTACCTCCCTCACACTAATAACTGCCAAGGTTGCCTCTCCTCCCTCCTCCAGCCTCTCTGGTAGTGGTTTATTCGTCAGGAAACAACAGTGTTTCCTGACATGGGTCTTAATCTGATAACCCTTGCAGTCAGTCACTCTCTCTCTCTCTCCCTCTTCCTGTCTCCTCTCCTCTTCTCTTTAATTCACACAAAGGTTTTTACAGGATTAGGTTATAAGTTCCTGCCTATATTTACAATCTAAGAACTGTTGACTACCACCGCTCATATGGAAGCCTTGTTATTGCTATTAAACACACAAATAGAGAACAGGATGAAGTTGGAGCCATCTGTGGGCCAACGCTTTAATTTGGTCAACCGACTTTATTTCACCGATGTAATTATGCTGTGCGAACATGTTCCAGACACGAGTCATTCAAGGAATGAATGATCTCAGATGAAATAATGTTCTCGAGAACGGTAAATCCAGAGTGTAGTTGCAGTTTATTGCCCGTCTTGTTGTGCAGAAGCTCACTTCTCGCTGTCCTGGAAGTGAAGCCAAGTGTGATACTTTGACAACATTGCCCTTGTACATAACAATAACGCCATCCACATGTCTCCAGTGTTGAAGGCTCTGTTGAAATAAGAAATTTATCCAGACAGAGAAGAGATGAGTCGTCTTGCTCAGTTCTCCATTCCATCCTGAAGTCGCAGATGAGAGGGAGGGGGGGAGGGGGTAGGCAGTCCAAGACAGTGGAGCATACTCAAGGCTTGAGTGCACTTGTGCCTTGAACAGAGTTTTGCAGTCTCTACTGTCGATTAGATACGAGATACGCCTTAGTGATGTCAGCTTCTTGGATGCCTTGCTTGCAAGATCTACCACGTGGGTCTTTGTAAACAATAGAAAATCAAATTTCACCCCAAAGATGAGAACCTCATCTCCGGGTTCCGGCACTTTTCCAATCATTCTTACCACTGCTCCAGAATTACTGCCACAGTGCCTAGAGTCCATCATAATTTTTTTCAGAAACATATGTAACCTGCCAACGTTTTCCTCAGGTTGATATTGCTTTAAGCTGGTGATTGATATAACTGAGAGCAACTGGCATTTCCTATCTTGGATAAGTAAATATTAGTTTGCAGTCATCTGTAGAGGCATGGGATTCTGGGATTATGTGAAGGTCATTGAAGTAGACATTCCATAACAATGGCTCATACATACTTCCCTGTGGAACACTGGCACCGAGTGTCTTGTTGATTCTGTCTCATTAAGAACTACTCTAAAACATCTGCCTTGAAGGTAATGACTATGGACGCATAGTGCAGAGCCAGAGACTCCTAATGCCTGTAGTTTTGCTAAGAGTTCCTGGTGTTATTCTAGGTGGAAAGTGGCAGCAATGTCTAGAGCTACTACAAAGCTGATCTTGGATTCATCCAGTGACTGGTGCCACATAGCAGAGAGGTTTAACAGCAGATCAGCAATCTGAGCGACCTTTAATGAAGCCATATTGACGGTCACAAAGAAGCGAGTGATGGTCGAAAAACAATATCATGTGCCGTGAAATTATTGTCTCTAGAAACTTGCAAGTGATTGACAGGAGGCCACAGGTCAGCCTCCCATTTAGAGATGGACCAGTTTTGGACTTTTTCCATTCATTTGCCAACAGACTTGCCTGTGGAAGTTACTGTTATAGACAGTAACACTCTTGTATATGGGACTTTCTCCAAGTCTTGTACTTAGCAGTAGCAGCCTCTCTGCAACGAAAGCCAAACGAAGGCTGATCTGAAGGCTTCATCACATACTACAGATGAGGGATGTGTTCTTGTTGGAGATTAATGATATGTTTAGTGTTTAGCAAAGGGTTGGCCAGTTTCCTATTCCCGTATCCAGGTTTTGCGTGATGATTCTATACCTCGTTGTTTTGGTAACTTCAGTGTCGTAAAGACAGCCTTGTGGTCAGAAGAACCAACATAACCAAGAGGTTTGCAAGTGACTGTGCTCTTAGATATATCACTCACTGCTAGGAAAATCAACAAAGTTTTACATGCCAAAAACTGGGAGGAGTTCATGAGCATTTTTGTATAAGATGTTGGTTGAGGTAACCCACAATTATGATATATTGACATTTATGTTGAAGCAGAAGTAAGTTCACATTTTCCATCACGAAGTTAATGGAGTCTTCTTGCTGCCATTGAGGTCTGTACATTGCACATGCTAGTACAAAGGTACAAGGGTTTATAAATTGCTTGAAGAACGTCATTTTCAGGTGACTAGTAATGGCAACATCAATGAGACGGACATGTTCACTTTTAGAAAAGCACACGGCAACGCCCCCTTTTTGACCTTGCCTGTCTCGTCACATCCAGGTGTAGCCAGCAATTCTAGCAGTTTCCGGAGTCCTGTCATCCAGAAATGTCTAAACAGCAGCGATGATGTCAGGATGATCAGTGTTCACTAAACACTATCTCTGTATTTCTCTATACCTCTGCATCTCTGTATGGCATTTCCTTTCTTGGATAAGTAAATGTCAGAGTACAGTCGTCTGCATATACATGGGTTTCTGGAATGAGATGAAGACTGTCATCTCATTCCATAACAACGGCACAAGCACACTTCCCTGTGGAACACTTGCACCAATAGGATATCTATATGACTCTGTCCCGTTGAGAACTACACTTAGAGATCTACATGGAAGGTGAGATTGTCTCAAAAATCTTGCCAGTGATTAGAAGGAATGACATTCGTCTGTAGTTGCTGATTTCTGATTTTTTCTTTTTTATTGTGAACAAAATATATTTCCTTCTCTCCTCTCTCTCTCTCTCTCTCTCTCTCTCTCTCTCTCTCTCTCTCTTTTTTCTCTCTCTCTTCTCTCTCTTCTTCTCTCTCTCTCTCTCTCTCTCTCTCTCTCTCTCTCTCTCTCTCTCTCTCTCTCTTCTCTCTCTCTTTCTCTTCTCCTCTTCTATCATCTTCTCTCTCTCTCTCTCCTCTTTCTCTCTTTCTCTTCTCTCTCTCTCCTCTTCTCTCTCTCTCTCCTGCGTCCCTATACAAGACTGTTCTGCTCCTCTCTCTCCCATATCAAACTTTACTCTCTCCTCGTCCCATATACAAGACTGTTCTGCTGCCTCTGCGTCCCATATACAAGCATCTGCTCTGTCCCTTGCTTCTCTCTCTCTGCGTCCCATATACAAGACTGTTACTGCTGTCTCCGCTGTCCATAACAAGACTGTTACTGCTGCCTCCTGCGTCCCATATACAAGACTGTTACTGCTTCTCCGCGTCCCATATACAATGTTGCTGCCGTCATAACAAGACTGCTGCCTCCTGCGTCCCATATACAAGACTGTTACTGCTGCCTCCTGCGTCCCATATACAAGACTGTTACTGCTGTCTCCCGCGTCCCATATACAAGACTGTTACTGCTGCCTCCTGCGTCCCATATACAAGACTGTTACTGCTGTCTCCCGCGTCCCATATACAAGACTGTTACTGCTGCCTCCTGCGTCCCATATACAAGACTGTTACTGCTGCCTCCTGCGTCCCATACACAAGACTGTTACTGCTGTCTCCCGCGTCCCATATACAAGACTGTTACTGCTGCCTCCTGCGTCCCATATACAAGACTGTTACTGCTGTCTCCCGCGTCCCATATACAAGACTGTTACTGCTGCCTCCCGCGTCCCATATACAAGACTGTTACTGCTGTCTCCCGCGTCCCATATACAAGACTGTTACTGCTGTCTCCCGCGTCCCATATACAAGACTGTTACTGCTGTCTCCCGCGTCCCATATACAAGACTGTTACTGCTGTCTCCCGCGTCCCATATACAAGACTGTAACTGCTGTCTCCCGCGTCCCATATACAAGACTGTTACTGCTATCTCCCGCGTCCCATATACAAGACTGTTACTGCTGCCTCCTGCGTCCCATATACAAGACTGTTACTGCTGCCTCCCGCGTCCCATATACAAGACTGTTACTGCTGTCTCCCGCGTCCCATATACAAGACTGTTACTGCTATCTCCCGCGTCCCATATACAAGACTGTTACTGCTGCCTCCTGCGTCCCATATACAAGACTGTTACTGCTGCCTCCCGCGTCCCATATACAAGACTGTTACTGCTGCCTACCACGTTCCATATACAATAATGTTACTGCTGCCTTCTGCGTCCCATATACAAGACTGTTACTGCTGCCTCCCGCGTCCCATATACAAGACTGTTACTGCTGCCTCCTGCGTCCCATATACAATAATGTTACTGCTGCATTCTGCTTCCCATATAGAAGACTGTTACTGCTGCTTCCCACGTCCCATATACAAGACTGTTACTACTGCCTCCCGCGTCCCATATACAAGACAGTTACTGCTGTCTCCCGCGTCCCACATACAAGACTGTTACTGCTGCCTCCCGCGTCCCATATACAAGAATGTTACTGCTGCCTTCTGCGTCCCATATATAAGACTGTTACTGCTGCTTCCCACGTCCCATATACAAGACTGTTACTACTGCCTCCCGCGTCCCATATACAAGACAGTTACTGCTGCCTCCCGCGTCCCATATACAAGACTGTTACTTCTGCCTCTGTCAGGACCCCTGCGGCAGCAGTCTCCGTCAGTACCTCTGCAGCAGCAGACAGCCACCGTTAGGACCGCTGCGGCAGCAGACAGCCTCCATTAGGAAGGGTGTGGCAGGAGACAGCCTCTGTCAGGACCCCTGTAGTAGCAGACAGCCTACATCAAGACCCCTGCACCAAGAAATCAGCTTCCGTCACCACCCTTGCAGCAGCAGACTGCCCACGTCAGGACCCCTGCAGCACCAGCAGACAGGCTCCATCAGGACTCCTGCGGTAGCAGACAGCCTCCGTCAGGATCTCTGCAGCAGACACCCTCCTTCAGGGCCCCTGCAGCAGCAGACAGTTTCCACAAGGAAGAGTGTGGCAGCAGACAGCCTCCGTCAGGACCCATGTAGCAGCAGACAGCCAACATTAGGACCCTTGTAGCAGCTGACAGTATCCATCAGGACACCTGCAGCAGCAGCAGACAGCCTCCGTCAGGACTCCTGGGGCAGCAGACAGCCTCTGTCAGGATCGCTGCTGCAGCAGACAGCATCCATCAGGGCCCCTGCTGCAGCAGACAGCCTCTGTCAGGACCCCTGCAGCAGCAGACAGCCTCCACCAGGAAGAGTGTGGCAGCAGACAGTCTCCGTCAGGACCCGTGTAGCAGCAGACAGCCTACATCAGGACCCCTGCAGCAGCTGGCAGCATCCATCAAGACACCTGCAGCAGCAGCAGACAGCCTCCTTCAGGACCCATGCAGCAGCAGACGGTCTCCGTCAGCGCCCCTGCAGTAGCAGACAGTCTCCGTCAGCTCCCCTGCAGTAGCAGACAGCCTCCGTCAGCACTCTTGCAGCAGCATACAGCCTCCGTCAGTACCCCTGCAGCAGCAGACAGCCTCCGTCAGGGCCCTGCAGCCACAGACTTACCTTCAACACCAATATCACACAGAGTCTCTTTGTTTTTGAGTGTTGTTCCCTGATCCCGGGAGCCTTTGAATACTCTGGCACCGCCGTCCCCTCGCTCCAATCTATCCATTTTTGGCTGGCAGCGCCAGTGATAGGTTTTACTGTGATGTGAGGGAGAGGTTCAGATGACCAGACCAGGTTATTGTGAGGTGTGAGAGAGGTTCAGATGACCAGACCAGGTTATTGTGAGGTGTGAGAGAAGTTCAGATGACCAGACCAAATGATTGTGAGATGAGAGAGAGATTCAGGTGACTAGACCAGGCTATACTGTGAGGTGTGAGAGAGATTCAGGTGACTAGACCATGCTATACTGTGAGGTGTGAGAGAGATTCAGGTGACTAGACCAGGCTATACTGTGAGGTGTGAGAGAGATTCAAGTGACTAGACCAGACTATACTGTGAGGTGTGAGAGAGATTCAGGCGACTAGGCCAGGCTATACTGCGAGGTGAGAGAGAGATTCAGGTGGTGTGAGGTTCAAGTGACTAGACTAAGTTATTGCGAGGTGTGAGAGAGGTTCAGATGACTAGAGCAAGTTATATTGTGAGGTGTGAGAGATTCATGTGACTATACCAGGTTATACCGTGAGGTGTGAGAGGTTCAGGTGACTAGATCAGGTTATACTGTGAGGTGTGAGAGGTTCAGGTGACTAGGGCAGCTTATACTGTGAGGTGTGAGAGGTTCAGGTGATTAGACCAGCTTATACTGTGAGGTGTTAGAGGTTCAGGTGACTAGATAAGGTTATACTGTGAGGTGTGAGAGGTTCAGGTGACTAGGGCAGGTTATAGTGAGAGGTTCAGGTGACTAGACCAGGTAATACTGTGAGGTGTGAGAGCTTCGGGCGACTAGACCAAGTTATACTGTGAGGTGAGAGGTTCAGGTGACTAGACCAGGTTATACTGTGGGGTGTGAGAGATTCAGATAACTAGACCAGGTTATACTGTGGTGTGTGAGAGGTTCAGATAACTAGACCAGGTTATACTGTGGGGTGTGAGAGGTTCAGGTGACTAGACCAGGTGTTACATGAGGGTGACTCTTCAAGGGAAAGAGATGCTCAAGTACCGTCCCATGCCTTGGATCGAATGTACTGCCTCCCACTGCAGTCTTTCAAAGTTTTGTCTACCCCAGAGGTACTGTCTAACCCCCTCCTCCCACCCCACACACAGTCCCCTGTGTCAACTTCAAACACACAAACACACACACACACACACAGATAGGTATAAAAAGAAAAGTGTAAGCGTGGATAAACTATAGGAAGCGAAGACAGACGAGAAAAGAGAAGTGGAAAGATTATCCATAAATAAATATGTAAAGGTGAGGATGAAAGATGATGACACCATTAACACAACAGGAAAAGAGTTAAAAAAAATTTTTTGGTGCAGCTGGATACATCAAAGGCGGCGGGAGATGACAAGATGTTACTCTGGATTCTGCAAGAGGAATCAGAAACATTGTCTGAACCATTAAGATCAACAAGTCATTGGACACTGGACATGTGGAAGATATCACATATAGTACCTATGTTTAAGAGAGGAGACGTGCAGAAGCGTTGAATTATAAAGGCTAGTATCACTAATAACATACATTGTAAGGTGTTGGAAAACATAGAAGAGTGTTGAAGCACTTGGAGACAAGTGCCTCAATCATCAATAATCAGCACGGTTTCCGAGATGGTAAATCGTGTCTTACCAACCTGTTGGAATTCCATGACAAAGTAACGGAAGTGAGAGAGAGGGAAGGAGGGGGGGGGATTGCAGTTTCTACAATTGCAAGAAGACATTGGGTACTGTACTACGCATAAGACTGGGGCAAAAGCTTGAGGTGAAGGCAAGCATTACAGAGAATGTTCTCCACTGTTTCAAGGAGTACATTACGAGGAGGAAGCAAAGCGTGATTGTTAGGGAAGAAGTATCAGGCCAGAGCGTCGGTCTGGAGTTTTATGACTCTGATCGCGGGTTCTAACCCCGCCCGTGGTATGGTTTGTTTTTAAGAGGAATCAGATTGGGAAAAGTTACAAGCAGGGGTACCTATAGGATCGGTATTAGGACAGGTACTGTGTCTGGTTTATATGAGCGACGTATCGCATGAGATCGAGTCAGATATACCTCTGCTCGCTTATGATGAGAAGAATACAAGCTGCAAATAGATCTGGATAAACCACAGCATTGGTCAAATGCAAGGTTATGAAGCATGAATCGGCCAGACGATAGGATACAGAGTATAAACTTTAGGGACACAGGCTGCAGACCTCACACAACGAGAATGACCTGGAAATAAGCACAGCGCCTAGCATGTTACCAGAGGCTCACACCAACCAAATAACCTCTGCAGTCAATGCTCGCCTGGCAAATCTAAGTTGTCTGGATGAATCTCAACAAAGAAGCATTACGGGCCCTTTATGCGACATAAGTCATGTCCATCTTTGAGTATGGACACCCAGCATGAAACTCACACCTGAGGAGGAATTAAGAAACTGGAGTAAGTGCACAGGCATGCATCAAACCTAGTTCTAGAACTATGGGAGATGAGTTACTAGGAAAATCTAACGACACTGACTAGGTAAGACATGATATACAAAATTCTCAGAGAAATTGATTGGGTAGACAGGGAGAGGCTGTTTGAGAGGCGGGAAACAGGTGTACCTCACAGGGATGTCAGGAAGGAGGCTAGAAGGGAGTGAATCTGGAACCCAGCAAGTTGACAGACAGGGTCAGGAGCTACGACTCGACCCTTGCAACCATATATAGGTGATTTCACACACACACACACACACACACACACACACACACACACACACAAAGAAAGGTTAAGGGAAATCGTCCTGACGACACTAGAGGACAGGAGGGTTAGGGGAGACATGATAACGACATATAAAATACTGCGAGGAATAGATAAGGTGGACAGAGACAAGATGTTCCAGAGAGGGAACACAGAAACAAGGGGTCACAGTTGGAAGTTGAAGACTCCTATGAGTCAAAGGGATGTTAGGAAGTATTTCTTCAGTCGTAGAGTTGTCAGGAAGTGGAATAGCCTAGAAAGTGACGTAGTGGAGGCAGGAACCATACATAGCTTTAAGACGAGGTATGATAAAGCTCATGGAGCAGGGAGAGAAGGGACCCAGTAGCGGACAGAGAAGAGGCGGGGCCAGGAGCTGAGACGCGACCCCTGCAACCACAATTAGGTGAGTACACACACACACACACACACAACACAACACACACACACACAGACACACACAGACCACACACACACACACACACACACACACACACACACACACACACACTCCTCACAGTCACTGCAGTGATGTGTCCTCACAATCACTGCAAAACGTTTCTCCTGCTGGTGAGTCTTGAACTTGAATTATTCTCCGGTACATGTCCCGGGCCGGCGGTGGTCCCGGGCCGGCGGTGGTCCCGGGCCGGCGGTGGTCCCGGGTGAGGGTAAAACACTCCAGTGACACACCTTGTCAAAGCACTTCACACTGTAATAAAACTGTAATGCAAGGAGAGCCACTGGCATGCCATGGCATTAGGGGCAGTTTATTCTAGAGACTTATTCACTAAGTACTTAATGCTAAAGAAATTGATTGAGTTTATTCTAGTTCTATATTATTTAAATTATTAAATGGTTATACATACTATTTAAAGACAATACAAGAGAAATTGGTTGAGTTTAATCTAGTTGTAGAATTTATTTCAAATTACAGTATGTTGATGCTATACTAGTATAATAACAATACTAGAAATAGTTTTTAGAGTTTCATCTAGGTATATATTTTATTTCAAATTAAGAAAATGATGATACTATAAGATTTTAAATGACAATATGATGATATGAGATTGCAACAAGTGTTAAGGAGGATGAACATATCAAAATGAGATCTTCTTAAGTAAGATAATATTGGGTTTGGAAGTTTGTTACAGTATGAGTATTTAGTATAGGGTGAGTAGGTGACTTTTGAGAAGAGTCTTGAATTGATTTTCCGACAAGGTTAACTTGATATTTACTGGTAATGAATTCCAGATTTTGGGGCCCTTTATGTGCATAGAATTTTTACATTGGTTAGTATGGACTCGGGTATGTCAAATAGTGATCTGTGTCTTGTGTCATGTTCGTGGGACCTATTAAAGTTGTTGAGGAGAATTCTGAGCGCAGGGTTAATATTAGCATGTAGAGTTTTATGTATGTAGAAGGCACATGAATAGGTATGAATATTTTTTATGGTGAGTAGTTTTAAGGTTCTGAATATAGGTGGAGTATGCTGTCTAGAGTGGGAATTTGTTATCATCCTGACTGCAGCCTTTTGCTGGGTTATGAGTGGTCTAAGGTGATTTAATGTTGTTGAGCCCCATGCACAGATTCCATAGGTGAGATAAGGGTAGATAAGAGAATGATATAGTGCAATGAGAGCTGGTTGAGGCACATAATAGCGTATCTTAGATAATATACCTACTGTCCTTGAGATTTTCTTGGAAATTTGTTGTATGTGTGTTTGGAATTTAAGACTACTGTCAGTATGACTCGAAATCATTACACCCCAACTGCAGTCAAACCAACGGAACGGGTGGGAATCAAACCCATGGCAAGGGAGTCCTAAACTCGCAGTCCAGTGTGTTAACCACAGGACCATGCCGGCTTAACAAGATTCACCCAGCTAGGTATATTCCTACACTACACTATAGGGAGGTTAGCATGGGCCCCCGGCTGTGACCACACACCCAGGTTTCCCCCCCCAGCATCTCTGGCGGGCGAGCCACCTCAAGTCTCGTAACATGAAATTTTTCATTTTAGTTATGGTATCAATATCCCTTCAGAATTATCATTTATTAGAAAAAAATATTAATTATTAAAAGTGCAAGATCTTAAAACGGCAAACTTTGACGACTTGCGTCATGAGTTTCTCTGAACTAAAACTTATGACGCAAACTTGACGAAAAGTTTTGTGATATTCATAAATTATCATAAAGTTTTAAAGTCAATGTAATAAAAAAAGGTGCCAGTGTATATAGGAATCGAACCTAAAGCAACAACCAGATCACATGATTCACCCACGAAACTGACGCATCAAGTGGCACGCACGAAACTGACGCATCAAGTGGCACGCACGAAACTGACGCATCAAGTGGCACGCACGAAACTGACGCATCAAGTGGCACGCACGAAAGTGTCGCATCAAGTGGCACGCACGAAACTGACGCATCAAGTGGCACGCACGAAACTGACGCATCAAGTGGCACGCACGAAACTGACGCATCAAGTGGCACGCACGAAACTGTCGCATCAAGTGGCACGCACGAAACTGACGCATCAAGTGGCACGCACGAAACTGACGCATCAAGTGGCACGCACGAAACTGACGCATCAAGTGGCACGCACGAAACTGACGCATCAAGTGGCACGCACGAAAGTGTCGCATCAAGTGGCACGCACGAAACTGACGCATCAAGTGGCACGCACGAAACTGACGCATCAAGTGGCACGCACGTAACTGTCGCATCAAGTGGCACGCACGAAACTGACGCATCAAGTGGCACGCACGAAACTGACGCATCAAGTGGCACGCACGAAACTGACGAATCAAGTGGCACCCACGAAACTGATGCATCAAGTGGCACGCACGAAACTGACGCATCAAGTGGCACGCACGAAACTGACGAATCAAGTGGCACCCACGAAACTGATGCATCAAGTGGCACGCACGAAACTGACGCATCAAGTGGCACGCACGAAACTGACGCATTAAGTGGCACGCACGAAACTGACGCATCAAGTGGCACGCACGAAACTGACGCATTAAGTGGCACGCACGAAACTGGCGCATCAAGTGGCACCCACGAAACTGACGCATCAAGTGGCACGCACGAAACTGACGAATCAAGTGGCACGCACGAAACTGATGCATCAAGTGGCACGCACGAAACTGACGCATCAAGTGGCACGCACGAAACTGACGCATTAAGTGGCACGCACGAAACTGACGCATCAAGTGGCACGCACGAAACTGACGCATCAAGTGGCACGCACGAAACTGAAGCATCAAGGGACACACACGAAAATGACGAATCAAGTGACATAAACAAAAGAATAGTCCACTGCGCAGTAAACCTTGTGTTGCGCAGAGGAAAGAATCTCATTAGTCTTAGTAAACATAATTATGATTCATATATTGCGCAAAACACCAAAAACAAATCCCAGTGAGCTTTATAAGTGGATAAAAAGTTAATTCTATCAGTCTGTTAGTCCAACTGAAGTTGAAAACTGCATATATATATATATATATATATATATATATATATATATATATATATATATATATATATATATATATATATATATATATATACAGTGATAGTCACAGCATTATGCCGGGTGAGCGCCCCGGCATAATGCCGTGACAGCATTAAAAGGGGGTCTTTTTTCTTCATTGCATTATGCCGGGTAGCAGCCGTTAGAATGACGTCACGGCCTGCCGCCACACTCCACAGTGACTCCTCAGTGCTCACGTGGCTGTCGTGGTGAGAGAAAGTGTTGCACTTTTGTCTCTCATCCGCCTCATCTTTTGTCCGGTGTTCCCTTTGGTTTTGGGGCTATACATGTTTGATTATGGGTAAAAGGAAGTCTTTAACACCTGAAACTATAGCTCAAATCATAGGGCTTCACAAAGCTGGGCAGTTAGAGAGTATACCTAAGATAATTGCTAGATAATTGAAAGAAAAGAAACCACATCTTCTCTCAGAGGTGTCTGTAAGAACTGTTAACAGACGTGTGTCAGAACTGGGCTACAGTAGTCACCGCCAGGTTAAGAAACCGATCCTCTCCAAGCCTCAAAATAATCGTAGGCTGGATTATGCAAAGAAATATCTTCACTGGACTCCTCAACAGTGGTCTGAAGTACTTTGTAGTGATGAAGCAACCTTCACCGTCACCTGTAACAGTGTGGGGCATGTGTACCAGCCCAGAGGTAGTGACCCGCTAGACCCATGCTAGACCTGTGGGAACACCAAACAGCCAGACTGGCTCATCGTTTGGGGTGTTTTAGTGCTCAGAGTGTTGGTGAACTCACTGTGCTTCCCAGAAACCAGTATATGAACTAAATTACCTGGAGTTATTGTGTGACAATTTACCTGAGGCGTTTGACAAGTGTGGGGCTACTGTTTTTATGCAGGACGGTGCACTGTGTCATACCACCAAATCTGTAATTCAGTGGGTTAAGGACTGAAGTGAGGGTCTTCGATGACTGGCCAGACAATTCCTCAGACATAAACCCTATTGAGAACCTCTGGCCAATAGTGAAACGAAGTTTACTGGGCAAGGATATTAGTTCCATCCCACGGCTGGAGGCTGCTCTACATGAGGCATGGAATAATATAAGTCCCCAAACCCTCCAGAATTTGTGTGAGTCTTCCTACACGGCTGAGGGATGTGCAAATACATATAATCTTACATGGTATGTGTTTGTGTTTTGGTACGTGTGCGGGGAAAGGGCGGCATAATGCCGTGACTAGCACTATATATATATATATATATATATATATATATATATATATATATATATATATATATATATATATATCAACAACTACACTGTACTATCCAGGGGTTGAACCCATGATGCTTTGGCCCACCTCATGATGAGCGAAAACACATGACGCTCTAGACCACTGAAACACACAATCCTTAAGAGTAGCGCATCCAGTAGAACTGGATGTTGTACTCTCTACCCAAGGACATACGGTGGTGTGGACGCCTCTGAACTAATTTCATTCTACTCCCTGTTTGGTGTACTAGCTCAACAAGCAGTATAGTATATTATTGTAACCACGAACGAGTGGTATTGATCAATAACATCACTGCACTAGCCAGGGGTCGAAAACACATGACGCTTTAGTCCACTGAACCACACAATCCTTAAGAGTAGCGTCCTTGGGTAGCGAGTACGACATTCAGTCCTACTGCTGACACACAAGTATCGTTCAGTGCTCTTTGACCTTGTTGCTGACACACAAGTGTTGTTCAGTGCTCTTTGACCTTGTTGCTGACACACAGCAGTGTTGTTCACTGCTCACTGACATTACTGCTGTTGTGGCAGTCAATATCCATTAATAAGCAGGACTCTCTTTCAGTACATATTAATCCCTTCAAGGGTCAGGAGGATAAATGTGAGAGAAAGCATCAAATAACTGGATAAATATAAATCATTGGTTTTTCTGCATTTAATAAAAATAATAAACAGTAACAGTTGGCTTAGTGGAGAAACTCATGCAATTTTTTACTGCTGTGGGAACCACTGTGTCCAGGACCTGAATCGGACGGTACTTTGTTATTAAACATGTCACTGGGACGGCATAATGAGATGTCGCTCATTATAAATGACTTTATTTGTAGGAAACCTTCCTAGCTCACCTAACACAACGCGGGTATGAGAGGCCACTGTCGTTGTTATGGCTGGGTGTGAGGATATAGTGTTACCCGAGCAAGTGGTACTGACAAAAGCACACCAATAGAAATAAGTCGCTTTGTATAACTTTTTTGGGGGCTTATCCTAGGTAACTGACACGCATATTAATATGTATGATAATTGTAGTTATGTGTAACTC
This sequence comes from Cherax destructor, assembly GCA_009830355.1. Lineage (NCBI taxonomy): Eukaryota > Metazoa > Arthropoda > Malacostraca > Decapoda > Parastacidae > Cherax > Cherax destructor. Next base: position 137,120 of record WNWK01002642.1, on the reverse strand, counting down.
TACCTTAATAAACTTACCCTGAAATCTGCTGGACTCTCAATGTTGTCCCAGTTAGGTCCAGACTGTGCTGAGTGTTCACAATGACTTATAACTAAGACACCTCGCAAGTAGCACTATGCTACATACTCTCTACACTGACAGGTATCTGTTCACGTATATGCAGAATTTACTCCCAATTGTAGGGATCATAATATCCTTGACTGGTGGTGTAGAGGTCAGCTGCAGTAATAATGAACCTCAAGTGATCGACAGCCTTGAAATCTAGTAAACCAATTTCCAAGGATAAACCTTGACGCTGGAGAAAGACTCTAGATGCAAGGAGTTTGATCATTACTTCCCTTCCTCGAGTAGGGAATGTGTAGGGGTGGGAAGGTGGGCGGAGAGACTTGGGGCGGAAGAGTGGGCGTGGGGTGTGTGGGGTGGTAGGGTGTGCGAGTGGTAGTAGAGTGTGTGTGGTAGTAGGGTGTGTGTGTGGAAGGAGGGTGTGTGTGGAGAAGGAGGGTGTGTGTGTGTGGTAGTAGGGTGTGTTTGTGATAGTAGGGTGTATGTGGGAAAGGAGGGTGTGTGGGGAAGGAGGGTGTGTGTGTGGTAGTAGGGTGTGTGTGTGTGGTAGTAGGGTGTGTGTGTGTGGTAGTAGGTTGTGTGGGGAAGGAGGGTGTGTGTGGGGAAGGAGGGTGTATGTGGAGAAGGAGGGTGTGTGTGTAGTTGTAGAGTGTGTCTGTCATAGTATTGTGTATGTGGGGAAGGAGGGTGTTTGTGTAGTAGTAGGGTGTGTGTGGGGAAGTAGGGTGTGTGTGTGGTAGTAGGGTGAGTGTATGGAAGGAGGGTGTGTGTGTGGTAGTAGGGTGTGTGGGGGGAAGGAGGATTTGTGTGTGGTATTAGGGTGAGTGTGTGGTAGTAGGGTGTGTGTGGGGGAAGTAGGGTGTGTGTGTGGTAGTAGGGTGAGTGTGTGTGGGGAAGGAGGATATGTGTGGGGAAGGAGGGTGTGTGTGTGGAAGTAGGGTGAGTGTGTGGTAGTAGGTTGTGTTTTGGGGGAAGTAGGGTGTGTGTGTGGTAGTAGGGTGTGTGTGGGTGTGCTAGAGTGTGTGTGGTAGTAGGGTGGTGTGGGGAAGGAGGGTGTGTGTTGGGAGGGAGGGTGTGTGGGGTGGGAGGGTGTGTGGGGAAGGAGGGTGTGTGTGTGGGGAGGGAGGGTGTGTGTCGGGAGGGAGGGTGTGTGTGGGGAGGGAGGATGTGTGTGGGGTGGGAGTGTGTGTGTGTGGGGAGGGAGGGTGTATATGGGGCAGGAGGGTGTGTGTGGGGAGGGAGAGTGTGTGGGGAGGGAGGGTGTGTGGGGAGGGAGAGTGTGTGGGGAGGGAGAGTGTGTGGGGAGGGAGGGTGTGTGGGGAGGGGTGGTAGAGAAGGCGTGTGGATACAAGGTGTGCCTTGGAGCAGGAAGAGCAGCGTGGGTCTCACCTTGAGTGGGTAGGTGATCGTTGGTTGGGCGTGGGGTTGTGGTCCTAGGGTGGTGGGCGTGGGGGTTGCCATGGGGTGCCAGGTGCCACGCTCCCCACAACTTTGTTTTGCTCTGGCTCAGCTGGTTGTCATGACAACCCGTGACGTATGCACCGCTGCCACATATTCGTTAACTACATTTTTCAACCATCGGAAATAGGCAATTGTAGGCGACTTTGGTGATCAGGTTAGTTTAATGGTGGTAAGCCAGGCAGTTTTGTGGAGTCACAGCGATATATTCACCAGAAATTGAGGTGACAGTAAAGGAATGAGTGAACATTAGCCGGGGCCGTGGCACCCTGCATCACTCTCGTTGTAATAAAGCTCAGTTTTATTATTGAAATCCAGATTTGCAACACATGGGAACATTATTTTTCACAGACTTACTGCTGTGTTCGCCATTACCTTATAATTATATTTCCATGTTCGTTTTTTTGTATTAATTCTTGTATAATTTGTAATTTGATCCGTGTGCTCCACTGCATAATTAACTTCAAGTATTTGAGTTAATTTTACAAAATAATGTACAGTAAAATTAAATACTGAAATACACTATTGATACGTATAAAACATGTATAAAACATACATATATACTCACGTTTAGCGCGCACACACACACACACACACACACACACACACAGAAGGGACTCCAGAAAGACGGAGAGGTGGGGTACACCACCAAGTGCTGGACACAATACATGCAACCGAGGAAGAAGTGAAGAGGCTGCTGAGTGAGCTAGATACCTCAAAGGCGACGGGGCCGGATCACATCTCTCCATGGGTCCTGAGAGAGGGAGCTGATGCACTATGTGTACCCCAAACAACAATATTCAACACATCTGTCGAAACAGGGCGACTACCTGAGGTATGGAAGACAGCAAATGAAGTCCCAATTTTTAAAAAAAAGGAGACAGACATGAAGCACTAAACTACAGACCAGTGTCACTGACATGTATAGTATGCAAGGTCATGGAGAAGATTATCAGAAGAAGAGTGGTGGAACACCTAGAAAGGAATGAGCTTATCAACGACAGCCAACACGGTTTCAGGGACGGGAAATCCTGCGTCACAAACCTACTGGAGTTCTATGACAGGGTGACAGCAGTAAGACAAGAGAGAGAGGGGTGGGTAGATTGCATTTTCTTGGACTGTAAGAAGGCGTTTAACACAGTTCCACACAAGAGATTAGTGCAAAAGCTGGAGGGCCAGGCGGGGATAACAGGGAAGGCCCTCCAATGGATCAGGGAATACCTGTCAGGATGACAGCAGAGAGTCATGGTTCGTGGCTAGGTGTCAGAGTGGGCGCCTGTGATGAGTGAGGTTCCACAGGGGTCAGTCCTAGGATCGGTGCTGTTTCTGGTATTTGTGAACGACATGACGGAAGGAATAGCCTCCGAAGTGTCCCTGTTTGCAGATGATGTGAAGTTGATGAGAAGAATTCAATCGAACGAGGACCAGGCAGAACAACAAAGGGATCTGGACAGGCTGTAGGACTGGTCCAGAAATTGGCTCCTGGAGTTCAACCCCACCAAGTGCAAAGTCATGAAGATTAGGGAAGGGCAAAGATGACCGCAGACGGAGTACAGTCTAGGGGGCCACAGACTACAAACCTCACTCAAGGAAAAAAATCTTGGGGTGAGTATAACACCAGGTACATCTCCTGAGGCGCACATCAACCAAATAACTGCTGCAGCATACGGGCGCCTAGCAAACCTAAGAACAGCATTTCGACATCTTAATAAGGAATCGTTCAGAACCCTGTACACTGTGTACGTTAGGCCCATACTGGAGTGCAGCACCAGTTTGGAACCCACACCTAGTCAAGCACATAAAGAAACTAGATAAAGTGCAAAGGTTTGCAACAAGACTAGTCCCGGAGCTAAGGGGTATGTCCTACGAGGAGAGGTTAAGGGAAATCGACCTGACGACACTGGAGGACAGGAGAGATAGGAGGGACATGATAACGACATATAAAATACTGAGAGGAATTGACAAGGTGGACAGAGACAGAATGTTCCAGAGATGGGACACAGCAAACCTCTCTCAAGGAAAAGGATCTTGGGGTGAGTATAATACCGAGCACATCTCCTGAGGTGCAAATCTACCAAATAACTGCTGCAGCATATGAGCGCCCAGCAAACCTGAGAATAGCTTTCTGACACCTCAGTAAGGAATCGTTCAAGACTGTACACTGTGTACGTGAGGCCTATAATGGAGTATGCAGCACCAGTTTGGAACCCACACCTGGTCAAGCACGTCAAGACATTAGAGAAAGTGTAAAGGTTTGCAAAAGACTAGTTCCTAGGAAAGATTAAGGGAAATTGACCTGATGACACTGGAGAACAGGAGGGATAGGAGGGGACATGATAACATATAAAATACTGCGATGAATTGACAAGGTGGACAAAGGCAGGATTTTCTGGAGATGGAGCACAGCAACAAGGGGTCACAATTGGAAGTTGAAGGCTCAGATGAGTCACAGGGATGTTAGGAAATATTTCTTCAGTCATTGAGTTGTTAGGAAGTGGAACAGTCTGGAAAGTGACGTAGTGGAGGCAGGATCCATACATAGTTTTAAGAAGAGGTATGATAAAGCTCATGGAGCGGGAGGAGAGAGTGGACCTAGTGGCGATCAGTAAAGAGGCGGGGCCAGGAGCTGTGACTGTACCCCTGCAACCACAATTAGGAGAATATCTGACAGGGAGGCAACAACGAGTCATGGTACGTGACGAGGTGTCAGAGTGGGCACCTGTGACGAGTGGGGTTCCACAAGGGTCAGTCCTAGGACCTGTACTGTTTTTGGTATATGTGAATGACATAACGGAAGGGATAGACTCAGAAGTGTCCCTGTTTGCAGATGATGTGAAGTTAATGAGAAGAATTAAATCAGTCGAGGATCAGGCAGGACTACAAAGAGACCTGGATAGGCTACAAGCCTGGTCCAGTAACTGGCTCCTTGAATTTAACCCTGCCAAATGTAAAATCACGAAGATCGGGGAAGGGCAAAGAAGACCGCAGACAGAGTATAGTCTAGGTGGCCAAAGACTGCAAACCTCACTCAAGGAAAAAGATCTTGGGGTGAGTATAATACCGAGCACATCTGAGGCACACATTAATCAGATAACTGCTGCAGCATACGGGCGGCTGGCAAACCTAAGAATAGCGTTCCAATACCTCACTAAGGAATCGTTCAAGACTCTGTACACCATATACGTCAGGCCCATACTGGAGTATTCAGGACCAGTTTGGAACTCACACCTGGACAAGCACGTCAAAGTGCAAAGGTTTGCAACAAGACTAGTCCCAGAGCTAAGGGGATTGTCCTACGAAGAAAAGTTAAGGGAAATCGGCCTGACGACACTAGAGGACAGGAGGGTTAGGGGAGACATGATAACGACATATAAAATACTGCGAGGAATAGATAAGGTGGACAGAGACAAAATGTTCCAGAGAGGGGACACAGAAACAAGTTGTCACAATTGGAAGTTGAAGACTCCTATGAGTCAAAGGGATGTTAAGAAGTATTTCTTCAGTCATAGAGTTGTCAGGAAGTGGAATAGCCTAGAAAGTAACGTAGTGGAGGCAGGAACCATACATAGTTTTAAGACGAGGTTTGATAAAGCTCATGGAGCAGAGAGAGAGAGGACCTAGTAGCAACATGTGAAGAGGCGGGGCCAGGAGCTATGAATCTACCCCTGTTACCGCAATTAAGTGAACACAATTAGGTGAGTACACACACACATACACACCTTAAGGGAGGTGCATTGACGCTTGTGACGGCCTTTTGATCCAAGAAATTGAATTTATCCTATCTTTGAATCGAACCTGATTGCCTTCCATTGATCTGGTGTTATATGACTCCTGCGAGGTTAATTAATGCTTTCCCTGAGTAAATAAATAAAACACATACAGACTCTGACGGCCTTTGCACGTGGGGACTGATAGGTCTGGAAGAAGGTGGGAGGAGGTGGAACAAGATATTACAACATTCACTGAATGTACAGGAGGAAAGGCGAAGTTAGGGAAGACGGAAGATTTAAGATAATCGTGAAGTACTCTCGAGATCACCAAGGTTCAGTCTCACCAACTTGTCTGGTAAGGAGCACCTCGAAGCAGGACCTTGGAAAGGAAAGCATTCTTGGGGAATAAAGCAAGACTCCACCATGTATACCTTGAGTGGGGCAGAGCACAAATAGAGAGGGAAAAAGCTAAAGAAGGTTATGCTCTGTATAACCAAAGGCTTTCTATAAAGTATGTCATTGATAGCAGCTAGGTCTGTATAAGTTGCATCATGTACTTGAAGAAATAAAGATTATTATACAGCAAAGAGAAGTAGCTGGGGAAAGAGGCCGGAAACATGATGGAACACCCAGCGTCCAGAATCTCTCAAGGCTCACCCGCTGCCCATGTTTCAGAAGGCCTATACCTAGAGCCATCTTTTCTCTCCCTAACTGAACAATAACTCGACTCAATCCACATCCTTTTTCCTCCTCATCCTAGTTTAAAAGTATAACCCTGATGGCTTTATAATGGATTCTACGAGAGGGTGTACAGACACTGTCCGAACCACTAGCTAAATGTTTCAATGAATCGGTAAATACAGGGCCATTGGCAGGGATCAGGAAGATAGTAGATGTAGTCCGAATATTTGCGAAAAAATAATTAATTTTCAGGCCAGAATCGTTGACATGCATACTTTGTAAGGTAAAGATAATCAGCGGGAGTGGTGATGCACCTGGAGAGTTATGGTTTTACAAGCAACACCAGCACAGGTTTAGAGATGATAAATCCTGTCTCACAAGAAACAAGAGTAAGAGAACGAGGGATGGGTGGCCTTCATTTTCCTGGACTGCATGAAGGCATTAGACACAGTACCTCACGAGAGCCTGGGACAAAAATCTTCAGGAGCAGATAGGTATAATTGGGGATGCACTAAAATAAATCAAAGAGTATATTATGAAAAGAAAACAGTGATTTTCCTAGATGTCAGAATGGGCAAGTGTAACAAGATTTGTTCCACAAAGCTCAGTGTTGGTACTCACAATTTTTTATTTATGCGAATAATAAAACAAAAGAGAGATATATCCCTGTTTGCAAATGATGTATAATTGAAGAGAGTAAAAACTGATGAGGACAAGTAATGATACAGATGGATGTAAACAAACTATAGGATTAGTCAGGTAAGTGGCTACTGGAATTCAACTCCATCAAATGCAGAGTTATGAAAATAGGGAAAAGGGAAAGAAGACCAGAAGATGAATATGAACACTGGAAAAGAGGCTGCAGCATCACACAGGAGGGAAGACCTTGGGGATAATAATAATAATATAATATCATATCATATCTTTATTTCTACAAGTACATGTACAACGTATACAGTCCTAGTTGACATCAATGACATACTACTATATTGAAAGCCGCTTTTTATGCAGAGCATTTCAGGCAAATTAGGTCAGTTTTTGTCCCAGGATGCGACCCACACCAGTCGACTAACACACAGGTACCCATTTTACTGATGGGGAACATGGACAACAGGTGTAAGGAAACACGCCCGATGTTTCAATCCTCTCCGGGAATCGAACCGGGACACTCACCGTGTGAAGCGATAGCTTTAGCCACCAGACCATGGGGCAACGGGGCATAATACTGAGCATATCTTCTGAGATGCACATCAAGTGAATGCTCTCTGCAATTATTGTTTATTTCACAAATCTAAGATAAGCTTTCAGAGTACTCAAGAAGATTATTCATGACCCCTTTATTGGACATGTCAGAACTTATCATGAAGTGGAGAAAGTGCATTGGTTTGCTGCGAAACTAGTACCAGAACTAAGGAGAATGATCAATAAAAAGAACTTAAAGGAGCTGAACATGGCAGCATTAGAGGATAGAAGAGCAAAGGGAGACATGATCATTACATACAAAATACTCAGAGGACCTAATAGCATGTTCAGAGACTGCTCAGGAAAAGTGGTACACGAGGGCATAGTTGTAAATTAGACACTAATGAAATTCACACACACACACACACACACACAGCCCCGGTGGCCTAGTGGTAAAGCTCTCGCTTCACGCACGGAGGGCCCGGGTTCTATTCCCGACGGGGCGGAAACATTTCGAAGTGTTTCCTTACACACACACACACATACATACAACAGGCCTAGTGTCAAATCGACATGTGCCTAGGACAAAATGGTAACTAACACACACACACACACACACACACACACACACACACACACACACACACACACACACACACACTACACACAGCTCCAGGATATTTTTGCACCAACTGACTGTACAGAACTGATTCCCCTAGCAAAGACTAGGCCAGGGAGTAGTGGTTTGCCACTGAAGGCAGTAGACATAATTCTACCCAGTTGGCAAAACTCAGAGTGGAGGAATGGGAACCAAAGCCAGATAAGTGGGAAATGGAAGATGAAGAGGCTGAGTCAGGAAGTCTGTGAACAAAGAAGAAAATGTTATTGGCTGGATTCAAACAAATGATGGATGAAGTATGTGGAAGTGCTGTCTGTCTGGTAAACAGGAGCAGATAATATGGGAAGCAGCAAAGGAACTGATAACAAAACATAATGAACTCTGGAGGAAAGGAAATGGGAGAAGGCAAGGAGGTGGAAGGGACTGCAGCTCATGATACATGGTCAGTGGATGCAAGGAAGATTTGTAATATTATTAAACAGACAGGTGATAAAGCCAGGGTGTATGAGGTGGCAAATTTCAGAGAATTGGGAAGTACTGAGTGGTCAAACTGACCCTTACATCAGCACGGACATAAGATCAGATCTTGAGATGGAAACACCTGTTGAGGAGAAAGGGCAGATACCATGTGTACCTCGATCTGACAAGACGTTACAAGTGAAAAAATTGAGAAAAGAGGAGTAATCGAAAACAGGAAGGAAAACCAGCAAACAAAACGATATGTAGAAGCTTCACATCTAAGAGGACACCAAGTTCAGCCCCAACATGTAGAAGCTTCACATCCAGGAGGACACCAAGCTCAGCCCCAACATGTAGAAGCTTCACATCCAGGAGGACACCAAGTTCAGCCCCAACATGTAGAAGCTTCACATCTAGGAGGACACCAAGTTCAGCCCCAACATGTAGAAGCTTCACATCTAGGAGGACACCAAGTTCAGCCCCAACATGTAGAAGCTTCACATCTAGGAGGACACCAAGTTCAGCCCCAACATGTAGAAGCTTCACATCTAGGAGGACACCAAGTTCAGCCCCAACATGTAGAAGCTTCACATCTAGGAGGACACCAAGTTCAGCCCCAACATGTAGAAGCTTCACATCCAGGAGGACACCAAGTTCAGCCCCAACATGTAGAAGCTTCACATCCAGGGGAACACCAAGTTTAGCCCCAACATGTAGAAGCTTCACATCCAGGGGGACATCAAGTTCAGGTCCAACATGTGGAAGCCCCACATCCAGGGGGGCACTAAGCTCGGCCCCAACATATAGAAGCCCAGCTTCAAGGGGGACACCAAGCTCAGACCCAAGCAATCCCTCACATCTCAACCCACTATTTCCACTCAAACACAATAGCTCCGATCAAATCATCCCCTAACTCCCATCCTCCACCACATACACCCCTTTCCCAACCTCTATCTGTATAGAATGCTTACTTCCAACCAAGCCTCCTCTCAACCCCAAAACCACTCATCCTTCTGTTCCCCACCCTCCCCATTCTCCTTCACCCATACCCATGTCTCCTTACAGTGAAAGATCCACCCACACAACCAACCCCTACTCATACTTTCAGCCTCTAGGAAAGAGGAACCAGAAAATCAGAGCACAATTACACAAATAAAAGAAAGTGTGGTATGAAAATGGGATAACATATGAGGATGATGAATGAAGAGGGGATAGGATAGAGGAGGCATCACCAGACTCTTTCCGGAATAATATCAGATAATGAGAAAGAACAGAGGAAACAGAGGATGTGGAGGAATGACAATTTTAATCAGTAATCAGTGGACTTTTGAAGAGATGAGTAGAATAAATGAAGAATGGTTAAGTGACTATATAATACGTACACACAACTGGGAAACCCAAGGTGGTGATAGCAGTGCTTGTACAACCTACCACTAAACTACGTACTCTAATAGACCAAGATAGGAATATGATGAGAACAGTAGAGTCAATAGGGCGATGGTGGACACTATAGTGGAAGTGGAAAGAAGAACCCACATGGGTAATGCAAAAATAATTAACTTGGGAAACATCAACCATAAGAAAATAGATTGGGAAAGTCTGGAGACACACGGAGACTGAATACATGGAGAGCTAAGTTGCTGGAGCAACTTCAAGAGTCAACATGCCAAGGATATAACTTGAGAGAGAGGTGACGATGAACCAGTGAGACTGGACTTTTTGTTCACCCTAAGTGATTCTGATGTAGGAGACATATGAGAGGCCCCTCGGTGCCATTGGCCACGCAGTACTGAGGTTAGATTACCTTATGGAAGAGAACGTGGAGAGAAGTGCAGTGCATGAAGGAAGAGACAAACTGACTTTAAAAGAGGAGACTATGTATGCATGAGGCAGTTTCTAAGTGGAGAGCGAACTAGAGACAGTGAACTAAAGGGAATATGAGCTGGAAGTGTCAGGAGTTAGAGGAGAAATGAAGGCTTAAACCTGACGACGCTAGTGCTCAAGCAGGCAGGGTAGAGGCGGGGCCTGGAGCTGAGACTACAACACTGCAACCAAAATTAGGTGAATACAATTAGGAAAGTACATAAGTATGTTCACGCACACGCGCACGCGCACGCACACTCACACAAGATCTTGGGGTGAGTATAACACCAGGCACATCTCCTGAGGCGCACATCAACCAAATAACTGCTGCAGCATATGGGCGCCTAGCTAACCTAAGAACAGCATTTCGACATCTTAATAAGGAATCGTTCAGAACCCTGTACAGTGTGTATGTTAGGCCCATACTGGAGTACGCAGCACCAGTTTGGAACCCACACCTAGCCAAGCACATAAAGAAACTAGAGAAAGTGCAAAGGTTTGCAACACGACTAGTCCCGGAGCTAAGGGGTATGTCCTACGAGGAGAGGTTAAGGGAAATCGACCTGACGACACTGGAGGACAGGAGAGATAGGAGGGACATGATAACGACATATAAAATACTGAGAGGAATTGACAAGGTGGACAGAGACAGAATGTTCCAGAGATGGGACACAGCAAACCTCTCTCAAGGAAAAGGATCTTGGGGTGAGTATAATACCGAGCACATCTCCTGAGGCGCAAATCTACCAAATAACTGCTGCAGCATATGAGCGCCCAGCAAACCTGAGAATAGCTTTCTGACACCTCAGTAAGGAATCTCGCAAACATGCAAATACAAATTTAAAAAAATAAAAAAAACTCTTCTGCTGTATCTGAAAATTTTAATTGTATTTCTGAATGTTTTTTTGTGGACCTTGAGGATATCTTTACAATGGTCTTAAGCTTTATTGGGATCTTAAGCTTTATTGGGATAGACAGCATTGACTTTCAGCTGTTTCCTCTCTTGAGAGTGTTTGGTATATTTCTTGGGCATGAAAGTATATATAAAGCTCCTTGAATGTTAAGATATAACACCTGGACCACTTGAAGGTGTTGTTCATGTCCAGGTCTTGGACTTACTGGTAATGTTCGGGTCCTGGACCTACTGGTGATATTCGGGTCTTGGACCTACTGGTGATATTCGGGTCTTGGACCTACTGGTGATATTCGGGTCTTGGACCTACTGGTGATATTCGGGTCTTGGACCTACTGGTGATATTCGGGTCCTGGACCTACTGGTGATACTCGGGTCCTGGACCTACTGGGGATGTTCGAGTTATATCTCTCAAGTTTCTTGAGGGAGGTGAGTTGATTTTATTGGTTTTTAATAATGTTGATGTTACAACAACAAAAAGAAAAAGCCACAATACCGTGACAGGAACAACACACAACCCTCACATAAGAGAGAAACTTACCACGACGTTTCGGTCCGACTTGGACCATTTACAAAGTCACGTTAATATATGTCGTGGCGAAAAGGTAAAACTTGAGATTTCGGCTTAAATAGTAACGCTCTTCTTGCCGCATAAGGCAAGCAAAAATTTGTGTATGCAATAATTTCGCAAAAATCATTCTGAATCTAACGAAAAAAAAAATATTTCATTGTGTTTATTATTAAATTATTGTAAACTTATCTAAAATATATTTAGTTGGATTAGGCTAAATTAAATTGCGCTTCTTATAATAAGGTTAGGTAAGTTTTCTAAGGTTCTTTTGGTACAAAATTATTAATTTTTACATTAATATAAATGAAAAAAATATATCTTTAAACGTTTAAGAGAAAATTTTAGAAAGGACTTAATTTTAAACGAGTTTTTGCTAACAGACCAATTTTTCCTATTCAGCACGACATATATATACTGGGTCCTTCACTTTTGGTCCAAGTCGGACCGAAACGTCGTCGTAAGCTCCCCTTTCCTATGTGCGAGTTATTTGTGTATGTTGATGTACAGCTACTGGACCTCGTGGCTGGGGCCACACAGGTCACACAGCAACCACGGTACACCTAGTACACGGGAGTGTCATGGGAATGACCAATAACAAAGGACTTGAAAGTTATCACAGAGTTACTGAATACAGGAAACCAGGAGCGTAGCTCCCCCCCTCCTCTCTCTCTCTCTCTCTCTCTCTCTCTCTCTCTCTCTCTCTCTCTCTCCTGAGCAGTTCCCTCCACCGTGCCGTCACTGGTCGTGAGAGCTGGCAGTGTGGCTCTGTTGTGAGGGGACAAATGCGTTTGTGTGGTGTAAGTCTGTGGAGAGCTGTTGTGTGCACTTATCTCAGATGACTGGTTACAGTTGTACTGACTGATGGACGAGACTAACATAGCAATCAAAACAAACAAACAAGCGAGCGAGGAAGCTGTAGAACAATATATATATATATATATATATATATATATATATATATATATATATATATATATATATATATATATATATATATATATATATATATATATATAAATGGCTCTAAAGAAAATATATTAAGCTTTGTTCTCGAGGCTGTTTGAATGTTCTATATTTTTTATAAATGTGTATGTATGTATAATTTATTAGGAAATAAGGTTAAATTATACGGTGATGATACAAAGACGCTTTGTTATAAAATGCAAGTGGAAGACGTACACAGGTGTGTTTGTTAACAGTTGCATTTCCAATATGTCATGGAGCGCCTCGGTTCGGGCACTTACCCAGGATAAAACGGGCATTACCCCTCTGAACGGCAACACTAAGACGCTGAAGAGGAACCTTATTGCGTTACTGTCCGTATGGAACCGAAACGTCAACTCACAATGGTCCAGGATAGATTGAAACATCGTCATAAGTGAAATTTTCCTACAGGAGGTGAGACCTTCCAGCGAGGCTTTAAGTAACTATTTAGAATATCATGAGATGTAAACAAACTGCTGGAAGTGGGACGTTAGTTTAATTTAAAATGTCAACACTAGCACTTCATCAGGGGATTTAAGCTTTATTATAAATTCAGGAAGGCTTAAATCATTATTAAATAACCAAAATTATTGGAGAATACTATATCAGATCGTTGCCTTTGGAAACGATATTTATTACACATGCCGGAATATCTTTGAGGCACGTTCAGCAAGCAGAGCTGAACGAGCATTCATGATTATTACACGGAAGGAAAAAAAGATGATTTTATACGGCTCATTAACTCTGCGGGTTAATAACCCTGAGGGTTATTAACCCAGGATAAGTCAATAAAGCCACTGCCATCAGACGGTCCGGTTGTACCATCTTGTAAACTATGTACCATGTACCATCAAAATAGCTCTCTGACGCTTCATATTTAGGTGTGGAACAGTCTGCCTAGTAGGGTCATTGAAGCTATGACCTTGGGTAGTTTCAAATTTAGGTTGGATAAATTCATGAGTGAGAGGGGTTGGATTTGAGTGGGACTCGCACTTGAGTTAATAGAATCTTCAAAGCTTATTTCTTGGGTAGAATTGAAAATTAGGTTGGGCAATTATTCTGTTAGTGGGATGGATTGTGAAGGACCTGCCTAGTATGGGCCAACAGGCCTGCTGCAGTGTTCCTCCTTTCTTATGTTCTTATGTTCTTAAATCCGGAGTTATTCTGTTTCTAAATGCTGGAAAATGTGTTGTGACGGACTGGTGATCAGTCTGTCTGTACCGACCAGCGCAGTATATATTTAGCAAGGGTTTGATCGGGGCAGTTGTTAGTGAAAACCCCCCAAAGAGGTAGTGTATAAAGTTCTTTTAAAAAATAGTGATTGATATTGTTTGTAACCTGATATAAAATATGAATTTATTATTATACTTGTCTTTGACCTACAGAGCTCTCATTTAACCTATATTTTCAGGTAACCAGTCATCTCTAAACACGAGGGTTTGCTCCCAGACCCTAGTTTGCTAGGTAAGAAGTTTGCTAGGGCCAGCCTCCATACCTCAAGTAAGTCAAATATGTTCCATCTTCATGTGTAAGTTACGCTGGTACTGTTGGTCCTTCGTCCGTTATTTTTATTTACAAAATAAATGTACTGGAGAGTTGTAAAGGTAAAAATGATCAACTCTGTCAATCTACATAGGCAGTAAACACCTCGTATCACATCACCCCTGACAGGATCTCACCTGCTGGTTATACAGTGAGAGAATAAAGTTATTTCCTTGTCATACACCATCCCACAGGATGAGTTTTGCACATCAGGTTATGAAATCTGTCACCCTCAGCTAGGAAACTTCAGAAATACTATGAAGATATCGTTAAGTATTCCACGATAGGTTTCATAACTACGGAAGCCTCGGAGGTTTCCGTCTTAAAGACCGGGAAATGCTTACTTTCTAGTAATTACGATCTCTTAGAATTAATGTTGGCTATGTGGGCATGCGGCCAGGTATCAGCACTAGCTTGGTATACAGCAAGAAAGAGTTGCCTCGGGCTGGGCACCGAAGGTAAGAAGAACCCTGGACACCCGTTATAGCAAGTAACTGAGCAACAGAGAGGGCCCCCTCCCTCCCTCTCTCTCTCTCTCACTCACTCTCACTCTCTGTGTCTGTCTCTTTTTTACAAAGGGTTTTACAGGGTTAGGCTAAGGACTCCTAATTTTGTTTACAAGCTAAGAGCTGTTACCTACATCAGCTTATTTGAAAGACTTTTTATTGCTATGAAACATACCAATATGGAACAGGATGAAGTTGGAGCCATCTATGGGCCAGTAATTTCATTTGACCAACTGCCTTTATTTCGTTGATATCATTATGCTATGTGAACATATTCCAGACTCGAGTCATCCTGGGAATAAATGATCTCAGATGATGTGATGCTCTAGAGAAGGGTACAGTCAGAGTGAAGTTGCTGCTTGCTGCCCGTCTTGTTGTGTAGAAGCTCACTTCTCACTGTCCTCGGAGTGAAGCCATGTATGGTACTTTGACAATAATGGCCTTGTACATAACAGTAAGGATACCCCCATTCCTCCGGTGTTGTAAGCTCTGCCGAAATGATAGATCTATCCAGGCTGGATCCAGGCGAGAGATGACTCGTCTTGCTCTGTTCTGTCAAGAAGTCGCGGATGAGATGGAGGGAAGGCAATCCAAGAAAGTGGAACATACTCAAGGTGTGAGCGTACTTGTGCCTCGTACAGAATCTTGCGGCCTCCACTGCCAAGCGGATGCAAGATACTCGAAGTGCTGTAAGCTTCATGGTTCCTCATGGTCAGTATGGAGTCAAATGTCACCCCAAGGATATCAACTTCGTCTCCGGGTACCACACTCTCCCATTAATTCTTACTACTGCTCCAGTATTTTGTCTTTTCTCAGGAGCAAATGTGACCTGCCATTGTTTTTCCCAGGTTGATATAGATGTAAGCAGGTGACTGACGTAAGTTAGAGCAGCTGGCATTTTCTCTCTTGGATAAGTAAATGTCAGTGTACAGTTGTCTGCATATGCATGAGATTCTGGGATGCAATGAAGATCATTGAAGTAGATATTCCATAACAATGGCCCAAGCACTCTTCTCTGTGGAAACACTTGCACCAAGAAGATGTCTTGCTGACTCTGTCCCGTTGAGAACTACGCTTATAAATCTACCTTGAAGGTAATCACTGCGGAGACATAGTGAAGAGCCTGTAAGTCCCAGTACTTGCAGTTTTGCCAACAGTCCCTGGTGCCATACTTGGTCGATAGCACCAGCAATATTCAGCGCTACTAAACAGCTGACTTTGGATTCATCCAGTGTTTGGTGTCACTTAGTGGAAAAGTTTAACAGCAGATCAGCAGCAGAGTAACCTTCTCTGAAGCCATATTGACGGTCACAAATAAGTGAATGGTAGTCTAAAAACTCTGTCATCTGCCGTGAGATTATTGTCTCAAAATCTTGCCAGTGACACTGGTCTGTAGTTGCTGATTTCTGCTCTGCTCTTCTTTATGTAAACAGTGACAACATTTGCCTCATTCCACAGAGAAGACAATTTACACTGTGCTAGGCAGTGCTGACTCAGCGAGTTAGAGGTGCTGCTAGCTGGTCTGCACATCTACTCATCTGCCTTATTGTCACCACTGACAACTTTGACACAATTCTTGCGGCAATCCAAAGATTCCTTGCTGGACAAGAACTTGCGTCTTGGCAGCAAAGCGTTGGCAAAGAGGTCAGCTTTCTCCTGACTGCTAGTAGAGATGGTCCCATCCTTTCGATATAGAGGTGGAATAATTTCATTAGGTCAATAACCTTGTCGGTCCTTGATCAAGGACCACCAAGTTTTGGAGCCCACTGTACCTGATGCCAGCTTTCTTTTCGTGTCAGCCTCCCATTTAGAGATGGCACACTTTTGGACTTCTTCCATTTGCCTACAGGCTTGCCTGTGCAGGTTCCTGTAACAGATAGTGGGATGCCTCTTATACCTTCTCCAATCCTTGTACTTAGCAGTAGCAGCCTCTCTACAACGAAAGCCTAACCAATGCTGATCTGTAGGCTTCGTCACATACTGCTGGTGAGGGATGTGTTTTTGTTGGAAATTAAGGATGTGTTCAGTGAAGGCATTCACTTGGTTGTCAACATCACCTTGGAGAAGAGCATTCCAATCGAAGATGGCGAACTCAGAGCAAAGTGCTGGCCAGTTTTCTCATTCCCACAACCAGGTTGTGCATGCAGATTTTTCGCCTCGTTCTGTTGGAATCTTCAATGTAGTAAATACAACCTTGTGGTCAGATGATCCAACATAGCCGAGGGGTTGACAAGTGACTACACCTTCAGATAGATCACTCACTACTGGGTTGAGGGAGGAACCAAAGATGTGAGTAGAGAAATCAATAGTTTCTAATGTCAAACACTGCAAGAAGGTCATCAAAACCCATATGTAGAAGAGGTTGGTTAAGGTTTCTATGTGTTTCTCTGTCTTAGTCTCTCTCTATCTATCACTTTCTCTCTCATACACAGAATATGAAATTTATTGAGATATCACTGTGAATATTTTTCAGTAAAACCGTATTCTCATAAATAACAACAATTTTAAACTTATTTTTTGCAAGAAAGGAGAAAAGAGGTGAGAGAAAAGGAGCGGGAGGTAAAGCAAATATAAATGATGAAACTGAGAAGGTTGACTAAATAATATGCAAAGGAAAATTCGAATAAAAAAGTAGGCGACGTTAGTAATAGGAGAGGGAAGGACTCACAGACGGAATAAAAATCATGGATGCACAGAGTTAACTAATAGAGATAGAAAAAACGAATATATAGAGGGAAAAACACTGAGTAAGATATATATACTGCACTTGCCAGGGGTCCAACCCATGCTGCTTTGGCCCGCCTCATGGTGAGCGAAAACACATGACGCTCTAGGCCACTGAACCACACAATTCTTAAGAGTAGTGCATCCAGTAGAACTGAATATTGTACTCGCTACCCAAGGACATACGGTGGTGTGGACGCCTCTGAACTAATTTCATTCTACTCCCTGTTTGGTGTACTAGCTCAACAAGCAGTATATTATATTATTGTAACCACGAACGAGTGGTATTGATCAATAACAACACTGGGTTCGACCCATGGCTAGTGAAGTGTTCTTATTGATCAATACCACTCGTACCACTCATTCGTGATTACAATAATATATATATATATATATATATATATATATATATATATATATATATATATATATATATATATCTATTTACATATTATTTATTAACACATCGGCCGTCTCTCACCAAGGCAGGGTGGCCCGAAAAAGAAAAACTTTCATCATCATTCACTCCACCACTGTCTTGCCAGAGGCGTGCTTACACTACAATTATAAAATTGCAACATTAACACCCCTCCTTCAGAGTGTAGACACTGTACTTCCCATCTCCAGGACTCAAGTCCGGCCTGCCGGTTTCTCTGAATCCCTTCATAAATGTTACCTTGTTCACACTCCAACAGCACGTCAAGTATTAAAAACCATTTGTCTCCATTCACTCCTATCAAATACGCTCACGCATGCTTGCTGGAAGTCCAAGCCTCTCGTATACAAAACCTCCTTTACCCTCTCCATCCAACCTTTCCTAGGCCGACCCCTACCCTGCCTTCTCTCCACTACAGATTTATACACTCTCGAAGTCATTCTGTATTGTTCCATTCTCTCTACATGTCCGAACCACCTCAACAACCCCTTTTCAGCCCTCTGGATATAGTTTTGGTAATCCTGCACCTCCTCCTAATTTTGAAACTACGAGTTCTCTGCATTATATTCACACCACACATCGCCCTCAGACATGACATCTCCACTGCCTCCAGCCTTCTCCTCATTGCAACATTCATCACCCATGCTTCACACCAATATAAGAGTGTTGGTATAACTATACTCTCATACATTCCCCTCTTTACTTCCACGGACAAAGTTCTTTGTCTCCACAGACTCCGAAGTGCACCACCCACTCTTTTCTCCTCATCAACTCTATGATTCACCTCATCCTTCATAGACCCATCTGCTGACATGTCCACTCCCAAATATCTGAATACATTCACCTCCTCCATACTCTCTCCCTCCAATCTGATATCCAATCTTTCGTCGCCTAATCTTTTTGTTATCCTCATCACCTTACTCTTTCCTATATTCACTTTCAATTTTCTTCTTTTACACACCCTACCAAATTCATCCACCAACCTCTGCAACTTCTCTTCAGAATCTCCCAAAAGCACAGTGTCATCAGCAAAAAGCAACTTGGTATTCTACCCATGCACATAACTTACCTGAATAGATCATTGTGCCTGACACTAGTGGTTCATGTCTCTGGGTGTGACTTCTCGTTTATCATAGCTGAGGTACTTGAGTAAAATAGCTTTAACAATAGATAGAAAGATGGTCAGATGTAGCGCAGCCTCCTCTCTGCTACATGCAGGTCAAGCATCTTTATCAGTATCATCATGATAGCTAATACCTACATAGGAGGGTATCCAAATAAATGACAGACGTAAGCGTTTCTGAGCAGTATTTAGATAATTTCTAATATCTGTTATGATATTAAGGGTGATTATTTTGTAGCCCGGACTCTGAAGAGCAGATATGGGGTTACAGAAGATCACCTCTCCTCCTGTGCATGTTGGATGCCAGCCTCAGTGTAGCCAGCTCTGTTATTGTTCTGTGCATGTTGGATGCCAGCATCAGTGCAGCCAGCTCTGTTATTGTTCTGTGCATGTTGGAAGCCAGCCTCAGTGCAGCCAGCTCTGTTATTGTTCTGTGCATGTTGGAAGCCAGCCTCAGTGCAACCAGCTCTGTTATTGTTCTGTTCATGTTGGAAGCCAGCTTTAGTGCAGCCAGCTCTGTTATTGTTCTGTACATGTTGGAAGCCAGCCTCAGTGCAGCCAGCTCTGTTATTGTTCTGTGCATGTTGGAAGCCAGCCTCAGTGCAGCCAGCTCTGTTATTGTTCTGTGCATGTTGGAAGTCAGCCTCAGTGCAGCCAGCTCTGTTATTGTTCTGTGCATGTTGGAAGCCAGCCTTAGTGCAGCCAGCTCTGTTATTGTTCTGTGCATGTTGGAAGCCAGCCTTAGTGCAGCCAGCTCTGTTATTGTTCTGTGCATGTTGGAAGCCAGCCTCAGTGCAGCCAGCTCTGTTATTGTTGGGTTGACTTAGTCATTCAGTCTGACACCAGCAGTCTTCATCCACTTACTACCTTCGTATATTTTGCAGGCTGCTTCAGTGCAGCTTGTAGCCTGTTTGGCTGAGCTATCAGTGTACGCTTCATGTTCGTTGGGTATTAGGTTATCTATACCTGAGCCAGTGGTTCCTCGTACAGTTGTCTGGGGGAGTAACAGATTATTATTGTTACTATTAATTGCCGGCGTGTGTGAGCCGTACATTGGATAGTGAGTACGCGGGGAGGGAGACTTTCTTGAGGGGGCTTTACACCTAATGGGAATGGGTGTGCATGGGAGGTGGTGGGGGGATGAGTGTCTGTGGGAATCTATGTTATGTATTCAACTAATTAGTTTTTGCAGTCAGCAGCTGTACACGGGCGTAATTGCATTAATTTGGGCCAGGGTAAATTAATGAGCGAGTTGCGACTTCCAAGTGTGAAATAATTTCACACTTGTCACTTCCAGATGTATGAAACGTCACTTGTTTCACGAGGTCACAGTGACAACTGAGGTGTGAAGGGAAACTAGAGAAACAGAGCGAGGGGACAGGGAGCGAGGAGACAGAGGAATGAGAGGGGAAGGGAGCGAGGGGAGAGGGAGTGAGAGGGAAGGGAGAGATAGAGGGAGTGAAAGGAGAGGCAACGAGGGAAGAGGGGGCGAGAGAGGGAGCAACGGGAGAGGGAGCAAGGGAAGAGAGAGCGAGGGGAGAGGGAGCGAGGGGAAAGGGAACGAAAGGAGAGGAAGCGAGAGGAGAGGGAGTGAGAAGAGAGGGAGCGAGAGGACGGAGCGATGGGAGAGGAAGTGAAGGGAGAGCGAGCGAGAGGAGAAAGAGCGAAAGGAGAGGAAGTGAGGAAAGGGGGCGAGAGGAGAGGGAGCGAGAGGAGAGAGAGGAGGGGAGAGGGAGGAGGGGAGAGGGAGATAGAAGAGAGAGAGCAAGGGGAGAGAGAGAGCGAAAGGAGAGGGAGCGAGGGGAGAGAGAGCGAGGGGAGAGGGAACGAGGGGAAAGGAAGTGAGGGGAGAGGGAGCGAGATGAGAGGGAATGAGAGGAAAGGGAGTGAGGGGAGAGGGAGCGAGAGGAGAGGGAGCAAGGGGAGAGAGGAAAGGGAGGAGGGGAGAGGGAGCGAGAGGAGAGGGAGCAAGGGGAGAGAGGAAAGGGAGGAGGGGAGAGGGAAGGAGGGTGAAGAGAGCAATGGGAAAGGGAGCAAGGGGAGAGGGAGGTAAGTGAGCTACAGCATGGAGAGGAACAAGGGTAACAGATACACTCCAGGGAATAATTATACTAAATTTTAAACACAGAAAGAAAACTAGTATAAAAAACAACTACAAAAGAAAGAAAAACGCATAAAGTCATTCAGGAATAAGTAATTATCAATATAATTATTATAAGGAAAGTTGTGGAGGCAGTGGTAATGAAGACAACAGTAGAGAAAACCTCCTCCTGGGCTCAGGGACCGACTGCCTCACCTTCTTCCGTCTTGTGTATATAATGCTGCAAGACCGAGACACTGATTACCTTCTCGTCTAATGTCTTTCTTGTACGTCTCTGTGTTGTAGTGACAAAGCCATTGGCGAAACGTCTACGAAATAAAGATACTCAGGTGATCCACATGTGTAATTCATCAACCTGGAGGTATTGTGTACCACTGATGTAATGGCTGTGTCTCATTATAAAGTTGACAATGTGAAGTAAATAATGGTTATATTGTTGTATCTCCCTACACAGGAGATAGGGGAGGATTATCTAGCATTTTCAGTATGTATGCATATATTGGTCAGGCAGTGCGTCTTTACACGGGTCTTGATTCAGAGATGACACCTTTGTGGCTCCCGAGGGAGATGTCTCGGTTAATCTCCTTTAAGTGACTACTACGTCATCATCTATGGGGTGAATGTCGATCGAAGGTGGAGGTTGTGCTGTGGCCGTGACCAAGATCTCTTGTATTTAATAACACGTCTGCTCTGTCCTGAATGACAGCCTCAACTAGTGCGTGGATCGTGTGCCTTAGTACATGTGCGTTTCATTGCAAGAGCTTAGAGTGCAGTGTGCTGAGGCCGTCTGGCTCCCCATGGTAGCCTCTGTGTTGAGTGTCGGGTGATCCCATTTGTTCTCTGGTTACATGGACTCTGGTTACATGTTTGGCATCGTTAATTTTCTTTGCTCTTTTATCTAGCACTTGTACCTCTCTTTTATTCGTTGTTGTTGTACCTTGCTCTGTTTCTCAGGCTTGTTCCTCGTTCCTGCTTTTCACTCTTATACCTCACTCTTGTTCCTCGTTCCTGCTTCTCATTCTTATACTGTTTGCCATACTCCTTGCACTCAAATGCGTCCATGTATCTAAGGTTGACACTTTAATTGTAACAGATTCTCTGTCATTCATAAATGCTCTCAACTCATTAAGTATAAACTGTGTCATGCTTGTGTCAGAAGTCAGACACAGGTATGGTAGGATTGTGGACAGTGGAGTCAGAGTGCACATGCTGTGGGTTCCATCTCACATTGGACTCCAGATGCATGATAGAAATGATGAATTGGCTAAGCTGTCTGCTTTCAAAGAGGGAGTAGATTACAATCTTGGCTTGTCAGTTAGCAGTTAGTGTCAGTTAGGGAGATTGACACTAGTCAGTCCATCTATCATCATTCTATCATGCAGGAGGAGCCACATGTCTATGGTGCATCCAACAAAATAAGCAGACTCTTGGATGTCACTACCGCCCGCCTCCGGCTGGGTTACAAGTATCTTTGGCAGGTTAAATCACAACCACCAGATGTAGACCAAACAAAATGTAAACTTTGTCAGTTGGATTATTATCACATCCTGCTTCATTATGTACTGGAGTGCGATAAAATTAATGAATTTAGAGACAACTCACTCAAAAATGTTCAAGAAATGGCAAAGTATTTTATCCACAGTGGTATATTACAGACCATTCTGGAAAAATACCCTGACTTTGCTCATTGTAAATAAAGTATTACCACGTGTGTGTGTGTGTGTGTGTGTGTATATGTTTCTATGCTTCTGTGCGTGTGTGTTTGTGTCTGTGCGTGCGCCCTCGTGTATGTGTGTGTGTGCGCGCGCGCGCGCTCGTGTGTGTGCGCGCTCATGTGGGTGTATGGCCCACTTAAAATTTGTACTTATAACATTTCAATTGTGACCGGGTGTGGACGTGTCAGTGGCTCATTACTTTGTAATTTCTTCATGATTGTAACCATGTATAGGAGTGTAGATGGTTCATTACCTCTGTAAGTTGCCATGATTGTGACCAGATCTACCTGGAGTTCATTACCTTTGTAACTAGTTCAGCTATCATAACTTTGGGGTCCAGTCCCTGGACCCATTATGTACCTCTGTAATCTTTTGACTACCACCCACAGGACAGGTCTGGGGTGCATAATAAAGATATTAAATTAACAGACTTATAAACTAACTAACAGTCTTATACCTCACTCTTCTTCCTCGTTCTTGCTTCTCACTCTTATACCTCGCTCCTGTACTTTATTCTTGTTCCTTGTTCCTATACCTGGAGCCTGTACTTCTCTCCTGTACCTCGCGCCTGTACCTCGTTTTTACTTGGCTCTTCTATACCTCGCACCTGTACCTGGCTCCTGTACCAGACTTTTTTTCTCGTCAGTTCTGTGGTTCACCTCATCTTGTCCGCTGACAAGTCCACTATCAAATATCAGAACACATTCACTTCTCCAGTCTCACTCCTTCAAACCTAATATCCAATCTTTCATTGCCTATTTTTTTATTACTCTCATCACCTTTCTCTTTCCTATGTTCACTTTTAATTTCCTCCTTTTACATACCCTCCCAAATTCGTCTACCAACTTTAGCAATTTCTCTTCAGACTCTCCCAAAAGCACAGTGTCATCAGCAAAGAGCAACTGTGACAACTCCCACTTTGTGTTAGATTCTTTATCTTTCAATCCCACACCTCTTGCCAACACCCGAGCATTCACTTCTCTTGCAACCCCATCTATAAATATGTTAAACCATGGTGACATCATGCATCTCCCTCTCTCCTGCATACCCTAACTTGATCCTCACTATCCTCATAAAAACTTAACTGTTATCAGTAACTTACCACCTATTCCATACACTTGCTGCAACATCTGCTACATTGCTCCCCTATTCACCCTATCATATACTTTTTTAAATCCATAAATTAAACAAAAACTTCCTTACCTTCATCTAAATATTATTCACTTACATGCTTCAATGTAAATTCTTGGTCTACACACCCCCTACCCTTCCTAAAGCCTCCTTGTTCATCTGTGATCCTGCTCTCCGTCTTTCCCTCAATTCTTTCAATAATTACTCTATCATATACCTTATCACATATATTTAGTAGGCTTATTCTCCTATAACTTTTACACTCTGTTTTCTCCTTTTTGCCTCTGTACAAAGGAACTATGCACGCTCTCTGACAATATCTAGTTACCTTCCCCTCTTTCATTCAATTATTAAATAAAAGCACCAACCACTTCAAACTGTATCCCCACCTGCTTTAAACATTTATGTCTTGATCCCATCAATCCCAGCTGCTTTACCCCCTTTCATTTTACCCACAGCCTCACTCACCTTCCCCTCAGTGTCACGCACCCTGGCTCTTCCTCACTCCTACAAGATGTTATACCTCTCTACAAAATGCATGAAATTACATCCTATCTTCATCAGTATTTGATAGTTCCTCAATACATACATATATATATATATATATATATATATATATATATATATATATATATATATATATATATATATATATACATACATATACTATAAGTAAAACTGGTCAATTAACAAGAACTCATTTAAAATTAAATCCTTTCTAAAATTTTCTCTTATACGTTTAAATATATATATTTTTCATTTATGTTAATGTAAAAATTAATAATTTTGTACCAAAAGAATCTTAGAAAACTTACCTAACCTTATTATAACAAGCGCAATTTAATTTAGCCTTATCCAGCTAAATATATTTTAGATAAATTTACAATAATCTAATAATAAACAAACACAATTAAATATTTTGTTTTCGTTAGGTTCAGAATGATTTTTGCGAAATTATTGCATACATAAATTTTCGTTTGCCTTATTCGGCAACACTGGTAGGGTGTGACCTGAGGGTCAGTCTGGGTCATAATAACACTAATGGATTCTGACCTGAGGGTCAGCCTTGGCCATAGTAACACTGGTAGTGTGTGACCTGAGTTTCAGCTTGGGTCACAGTAACACTAGTGGAGTCTGACCTAAGGGTCAGCTTGGGTCACAGTAACACTAGTGGAGTCTGACCTGAGGGTCAGCATGGGTCATAGTAACACTGGTAGTGTGTGACCTGAGTTTCAGCTTGGGTCACAGTAACACTAGTGGAGTCTGACCTAAGGGTCAGCTTGGGTCACAGTAACACTAGTGGAGTCTGACCTGAGGGTCAGCATGGGTCATAGTAACACTGGTAGTGTGTGACCTGAGTTTCAGCTTGGGTCACAGTAACACTTTTGGTGTCTGACCTGAGGGTCAGCCTGGGTCATAGTTACATAGTAAAGCGATATCACAGGGTTCCTCTCCTGGGTGTGAGTTTTTTATTCTTTTTTGAAACTGTTTTGGAAACTCGACGTGGGAAAGAACCATCCTCAGCGCTCCAGAAATTATTTTGTGATCGTGAAAGTCATTATCCCAATTAACACAGTTCATCAGTTGATTTTCTCCTGGATAACAGACCTATTTAGAGATAATTTAGTCTTATCAATATTTAATCTCTGAAAGAATAACAAAATGGTGTTCTGGTGTGAAATTAATGGCATAATTACACACAGGCGAAAATGCCTAGAAGCTGCGTTAATCTTCATTGTAAATGTTATTATATAACACAAAGGCAGCTTTGTCAGCTCTGGAAACAAACAGCAGGAGTCCTCTGTGATGGATCCAGCCTTCACTCACAAATTACTGCTACTACTATTATAATTATTACTACTACTGCATCTATTACCACTACTTTAACTACTTCTATTACTATTTCTACTACGATTTCTACTACTACAATTATTACCACCAATAGTACTGCTACTATTTTTTCTATTACTACCATTATTTCTATTTCTATTTTTATTATTATTATTATTCCGACTATTACTACTACTTATATTACTACTACTACTATTAATATGAAAGAGGTTTCGGAAGAAAACCAAAATGCAGATGTGATATTACTCGAATTTCACCGAATCATTTGACAAGTGTGACCTTGGAGTGGTAGCCCATAAAGCCAGGTCAACGACCATAACAGGAAAAGTAGGTGAAATGGGTATTAAAATGTCTAACAGACAACATAAAGAGCAGCAGAATACAAAATTAAGTGGAGTCTCCGCCAGGTCATGAGTTCAGCACCGCGAGGCACCGTTCTGGTACCTTCACTGTTTCTTATCCTCATGACAGACACAGATACAAAAGAAAACATTTGCCACAACTTCGGTTCATAATTTGCAGACGATACAAAAATAAATGTGAAAGTCGCTTTAGTTGAAGACAAAGAAATATTAGATATCTTTAAAGTCTTCCAATGAGCAATTTAATATAAAGTGATATTCAGGGGTGACAAATTTCACTTGCTTATAAATGGGAAGAATGAAGAACTAGCCAGAATGCAGACCATCTCATGGAAAACAAAAAAATGGATAAAAGACTTAGGAATAATAATGTCAAACGATGCCATTCAGGAAACATGATAAAGCAAATACAGCAAAGGCCAGGAAAATGACACTGTGGATAGTGAAAGATTTTTAAAACAAGCGAAATAACACCAGTGTTGGAACTATATTCAAATTACGTGTGTTCTCACGTCAGGAATATTGCTCTGTGGTAATAGCAGGAGACATATTAGAGCTGGAAACTATAGAAAGATTACTTACTGCTCTCACAGTCAGTAAAACATTTAATCTACCGAGAGTACCTAAGAGTGCTTAGAACATATTCTCTGAAGTGAGAAATAGAAATACGTAATATACACTTGAAAGATTTTGGAGGGCCAGGTCCCCCGATCTGCACACTTAGCTAACTAACTATGGCGAGAGACATGGAGGAAGTGTAAAACAAATCCAGTGAAAAGCATTGGTGCCATGGGCACAATAAGAAAACACTGTCAAAATCCGTAGCCCAAGACTGTTTAACCTCCTTACATCAGATATCAAAAATCTTGCTGCAGCAAGTGTAGAAGTCTTCCAGGGGGACACTGGACCGCTGTCTCCTCTAAATGTCAGATCAACCAGACTTTGAGATAAAAGTAGGCCAGAGGGTTGTTAGCAGCAAAAGCCTGGTTGACAAGGTGCTTAACAAGGAAGCTTGGCCAAAGACCGGGATGGTAGGGTAGACATGCCTCCAAAATTGCCACAAGTATGTCACAAATATATCCCCTGCTGCTGCTGTTGCTCCTGCTGTTGCTCCTGCTGTTGCTCCTGCTGTTGCTCCTGCTGTTGCTCCTGCTGTTGCTGTTGTTCCTGCTGTTGCTCCTGCTGTTGCTGCTGCTGTTGCTGTTGTTCCTGCTGTTGTTCCTGCTGTTGCTCCTGCTGTTGCTGCTGCTGTTGTTGCTATTACTACGATTTTGAGGTTACCTCTCTTCCTGTCCCTCACTCTACTCCCATTTGGTAGGAGGTAGTTGCTGGTAGTGAGGTAGTTGATGGTAGTGAGGTAGTTGATAGTGAGGTAGTTGATAGTGAGGTAGTTGCTGGTAGTGAGGTAGTTGATGGTAGTGAGGTAGTTGATGGTAGTGAGGTAGTTGATATTAGTGAGGTAGTTGATGGTAGTGAGGTAGTTGATAGTAGTGAGGTAGTTAATAGTGAGATAGTTGATGGTAAAGGTAGTTGATGGTAGTGAGGTAGTTGATGGTAGTGAGGTAGTTGATAGTAGTGAGGTAGTTGATGGTAGTGAGGTAGTTGATGGTAGTGAGGTAGTGGCTGGTAGTGAGGTAGTTGATGGTAGTGAGGTAGTTGATGGTAGTGAGGTAGTTGATGGTAGTGAGGTAGTGGCTGGTAGTGAGGTAGTTGATGGTAGTGAGGTAGTTGATGGTAGTGAGGTAGTTGATGGTAGTGAGGTAGTTGATGGTAGTGAGGCAGTTGATAGTAGTGAGGTAGTTGCTGGTAGTGAGGTAGTGGCTGGTAGTGAGGTAGTTGATGGTAGTGAGGTAGTTGCTGGTAGTGAGGTAGTGGCTGGTAGTGAGGTAGTTGATGGTAGTGAGGTAGTTGATGGTAGTGAGGTAGTTGATGGTAGTGAGGTAGTTGATGGTAGTGAGGCAGTTGATAGTAGTGAGGTAGTTGATGGTAGTGAGGTAGTTGATGGTAGTGAGGTAGTTGATGGTAGTGAGGTAGTTGCTGGTAGTGAGGAAGTGGCTGGTAGTGAGGTAGTGGCTGGTAGTGAGGTAGTTGATGGTAGTGAGGTAGTTGATGGTAGTGAGGTAGTTGATGGTAGTGAGGTAGTTGCTGGTAGTGAGGTAGTTGATGGTAGTGAGGTAGTTGATGGTAGTGAGGTAGTTGATATTAGTGAGGTAGTTGATGGTAGTGAGGTAGTTGATGGTAGTGAGGCAGTTGATGGTAGTGAGGTAGTTGATGGTAGTGAGGGAGGGAGGTAGGCAAGAAGGGAGGGAGAGAGAAAGAGAGAGAGTGAGAGGAGATAAATGGAGAGAGAGGAGGAGAAAGAGAGAGTGAGAGGAGGGAAAGGGAGAGAGGAGGAGAAAGAGAGGGAGAGAGGTGGAGGGAGAGGGAGAGGAAGAGAGGGGGATGGAGAGAAGGGATGGAGAGAAGGGATGGAGAGAGTGGGAGGGAGAGAGTGGGAGGGAGAGAGGGGAGGAAGAGAAGCGAGGGAGAGAAGGGAAGGAGAGAGTGGGAGGGAGAGAGGGGAGGGAGAGAATGGGAGGGAGAGATGGGATGGAGAGAGGGGAGGGAGAGAGTAGGA
Source organism: Cherax destructor (assembly GCA_009830355.1). NCBI lineage: Eukaryota > Metazoa > Arthropoda > Malacostraca > Decapoda > Parastacidae > Cherax > Cherax destructor. The sequence goes on along the minus strand of WNWK01002642.1, from coordinate 108,509 downwards.
GGGAGAGAGGGGAGGGAGAGAGAGTGGGAGGGAGAGAGTGAGAGAGAGAGAGTGGGAGGGATAGATGGAAGGGAGAGAGGGGAAGGAAAAGAGAGGGAGAGGGTATATGCGAAAAGTAGGAGGTAGGTAGACAGGACAGCTCAGGAGGTACAGTCGTCAACACTCTCACACTAGCTGTATCAGTGTCAAGGTCAGTGCTTCAGCCAGTGTCAAGGTCAGTGTTTCAGTCAGTGTCAAGGTCAGTGCTTCAGCCATTGTCAAAGTCAGTGCTTCAGCCAGTGTCAAGGTCAGTGCTTCAGCCAGTGTCAAGGTCAGTGCTTCAGCCATTGTCAAAGTCAGTGCTTCAGCCAATGTCAAGGTCAGTGCTTCAGCCAATGTCAAGGTCAGTGCTTCAGCCAGTGTCAAGGTCAGTGCTTCAGCCAGTGTCAAGGTCAGTGCTTCAGCCAGTGTCAAGGTCAGTGCTTCAGCCAGTGTCAGGCCAGTACTTCAGCCAGTGTAGTCAGTCTTCAGCCAGTGTCAGGTCATTTCAGCCAGTGTCAAGGCAGTGCTCAAGCAGTGTCAAGGTCAGTGCTTCAGCCATTGTCAAGGTCAGTTCTTCGCCAGTGTCAAGGTCATGCTAGCCAGTGTCAAGTCAATGCTTCAGCCAGGTCAGTCAGTGCTCAGTCAGTGTCAAGGTCAGTACTTCAGCTAGTGTCAAGGTCAGTACAGCCAGTGTCAAGGTCAGTACTCTGCAGTAGGTCAGTTGCTTCAGCCAGTGTCAAGGTCAGTCTTCAGCCAGTGTCAAGGTCAGTGCTTCAGCCAGTGTCAAGGTCAGTGCTTCAGCCAGTGTCAAGGCCAGTACTTCAGCCAGTGTCAAGGTCAGTACTTCAGCCAGTGTCAAGGTCAGTGCTTCAGCCAGTGTCAAGGTCAGTGCTTCAAGCAGTGTCAAGGTCAGTGCTTCAGCCATTGTCAAGGTCAGTTCTTCAGCCAGTGTCAAGGTCAGTGCTTCAGCCAGTGTCAAGGTCAATGCTTCAGCCAGTGTCAAGGTCAGTGCTTCAGTCAGTGTCAAGGTCAGTACTTCAGCTAGTGTCAAGGTCAGTACTTCAGCCAGTGTCAAGGTCAGTACCTCATGCAGTGTCAAGGTCAGTGCTTCAGCCAGTGTCAAGGTCAGTACTTCAGCCAGTGTCATGGTCAGTACTTCAGCCAGTGTCAAGGTCAGTACTTCAGGCAGTGTCAAGGTCAGTGCGTCAGCCAGTGTCAAGGTCAGTGCTTCAGCCAGTGTCAAGGTCAGTGCTTCAGCCAGTGTCAAGGTCAGTACTTCAGCCAGTGTCAAGGTCAGTGCTTCAGCCAGTGTCAAGGTCAGTGCTTCAGTTAGTGTCAAGGTCAGTGCTTCAGCCAGTGTCAAGGTCAGTCCTTAAGCTAGTGTCAATGTCAGTACTTCAGCCAGTGTCAAGGTCAGTGCTTCAGTTAATGTCAAGGTCAGTGCTTCAGCCAGTGTCAAGGTCAGTACTTCAGCCAGTGTCAAGGTCAGTGCTTCAGCCAGTGTCAAGGTCAGTGCTTCAGCCAGTGTCAAGGTCAGTGCTTCAGTTAGTGTCAAGGTCAGTACTTCAGCCAGTGTCAAGGTCAGCACATCATCACTGATCGCTCATTCCTTCAATAACTTGGGTTTGGAAGTTGTTCTACAAACACACGAACGTTATATGAAGCCATTTGATCAAATGCAAGTTCCAAGATCAAGAGAGTATAGGTAAGACCCAGTGGGGTGAACGGGGAAGACGGGACAGGCGAAGAATAGCCTTGGAGAGGAGTTTCCTTAGTCGTCGAATAAAAGCCAGGGCTTAACCCAGCAGCTAGGCGATCGTGGGACAGACTTAAGAATCAGGAATAGCAGGCTCAGTTGCGAGTGTCTTGTGGAAGCTGGATGTCTACAGACTGGACAACTGGCAGCAGGTTACGTCGCAGGAAAGGGCAGGCAGGAAAGAACATCAGAGGGCAACATACTGGTGGTGTTGTATGGCGTGATTAAGGTGGCAGGTTTGTAGAAGAGCCATTCTCAAATTTCTTGAAGCTGCTTCCTGAGAGGTAGTAAAGTTTTGTTTTGTTTCCAAAGATGAATCGAAGAGGCTTGAGGAATTCCAGAACTTGGGTGAGTGTGAAGTGATGAGGTTGTTCGCAGGAAAACTTGACAGTTCCTGCACCGAGGCCTTTGTAGAGTTCAGTGAAGGTCATGATGTCAGCGTTTGATGGAGCAGTGTAGAATGTAAGATTTTTCTATGTTGGTGTGCTAGATTCGTCAATATCTTCATCTTCTGACGTGTATTCAGTAGCTGAGTCTACCATGGTGCTAGCAGGTGACTGTGGGTCGACAGGAGCAGTGGAGAGGTGTACTGGAGGTTTAACATCAGGTTGGGAGGCAGTGGTCGAGGCAGCATGACCGGTGATGGTGTCGGAGGTTGTGGAAGGTGCAGGAACAGCTGCTTGGGCAGTAGAAGACAGGTCAACAGGAGTGGTGAAGTTAACGACGTTAGGAAGAATCCTGAGGATATCAGTTGAAGGTGGGCAGTCAGGAAAAACGAAGGCAGGCATGTTGTTGAGTCGGAATAGTTCATTGATGGTGTTGAATGTTCCTGGGTTGGCTGCATTCGCAAGGTGTGCATACACCATGCAATACAGCACCTTGGAGGGAGCCGCGTCCGGAAGTGGAAAGAGGGAGGTGCTGGATAGAGATGGCTGTTGTGTAGCTTGGAGAATTTTCTTGGTATCAGACTGTAGTTTTGTTATGGTGGCATATGTCGGCGATTTGGGGCTTCTCTTATTAGCTTCTTAGTCAGAACTTCCTTCCTCAGTGGGCAAGGGTATGATGAGTGCCATTACAGTTGGGGCAGATTGGAGGTGGAAGAGGCTTTGAAATCCGCAGTTGGAACAGAATTTCTTGTCTTTAATTGGACAGTCGGTTGTTGAGTGAAGGTAAGAATAACAGTTCCAGCAGAGAGATTCACGAGCAAAACGTTCTGGTTCTATGTGTCGTGGATGAATATGGTAGTAGGAGATGGCTAGGCCATCAGACAGTACTCTGGTAGCCATGTCGATGTTGAAGAATGTGATTTTGATCATAAAAGGAGCATTTGAAATCTTGGTGATGTTGTCAATCGAAGCCCAAGAGTTTGTTCCACGATTGAGGTCTTCAGGTCATCGGTCGATAGGGATGTTATGATCTTGTCCAAACGTTTTACGAAAAACAGAACGTTTCGCCAGCAGGAAAGGTGAAGGAAAGACGGTGAACTGTCGATCACTGAGAGTCTTCATAGCGGTGTCGTTCATCAGTTTAGAAAGCTTCAAGATCGTCAGTACAGACGACAATGAAGGAGTCTTTCAAAGAGTGGATAGCTGTAAATAGATGTAAACCATAGCACCGTGTCTTCTTTTGCAGACGATACTCGACTCTGCATGAGAGTGTCATACACTGAAGACATGGTAAATCTCCAAACAGATATAAACGATGTTTTCCAATGGGACACAGAAAATAACATGATATTCAATGAGAGCAAATTTCAGTTACTCCGTAATGAAAAACTTTAGGAAATGATAACTAGAACGGGGTAGAAAAACACATTCTAACCACTCAGTAAAGCGAAAAACTAGTGTGAAGGACTTGGCAGTGATAATGAGCATTTGGTCTTGTTGGTAGACTAGTCTTGGAGGTGAGCCTTAGATTTGTTTGGGTATACGACACACAGCAGGATGGGTAGTTGCTAAGCACCTCACGCCAAGGCCCGTGAGAGAGTGGGAGGAGGGTACGTGTTGCTTGTCTGGTGGGTGTCCTGTGAGTGAAGACGAAACAGCGTGTGCTCCACTGAGCTTTAGATTGAACTATGCCCACCAGAAGGCAGCACAAGGCTAGGGGCGGCAAGGCGTAAAATACAAGGCTTGACTGGGGTTACACAGTTTTATCCTATTTGTGATAACACAAGTGCGAAGAAAATAATAGGATGGAGTGTAATACCAGTGGTGATCCTATTTAAATTACTTGTTGTTCCTAGGCTGGAATACTGCTTCACACTAACAACCCCATTCAGGCAGGCGAAATTCCAGATCTAGAGAATGTATAGAGAACCTTCACTGCACGTATTAGCTCAATCAAGTACCTTAAAGACTAGGAACGTTTGAAGGCCTTTGACCTGTACTCCCTGGAATGAAGCCGAGAAAGATACATCATAATCTAAACTTACAAAATCCTACAGGGACTGGTTCCAAATCTGCACACATAAATCACTCCCTCCGAAAGCAAAGACTCGGCAGACGGTGCAACATCCCCCCAATGAAAAGCAGCGGCTCCACGAGTACACTGTGAGAAAACATAATAAGTGTCAGGGGCACAAGACTGTTCAACTGCCTCCCAGCATACATAAGGGGGATTACCAATAGACCCCTGGCTGTCTTCAAGAATGTACTAGACAGGCACCTAAAGTCAATGCCTGACCAGCCGGGCTGTGGTTCGTACGTAGGATTGCAGGTAACCAACAGTAACAGCCTTGATAATCAGGCCCTGATCCACCGGGAGACATAGTCGAGGACCAGGCCTCGGGGTCGATGATCCCCGGTACCATCAACAGATAAGATGTATATTTAGATATAAATATATTCAGACAATACCTGTGACCCCTTTGAAACACTTAGGTAAAGATAAGAGAAGGAGGAAGTGAGATGGTGAGGGAAGAAGAGGGAGTGAGATGGTGAGGGTAGAAGAGGGAGTGAGATGGTGAGGGTAGAAGAGGGAGTGAGATGGTGAGGGTAGAAGAGGGAGTGAGATGGTGAGGGTAGAAGAGGGAGGGAGTGAGAAAGTGAGAAAAGAAGAGGGAGGGATTGAGGTGGTGATGGAAGAAGAGGGAGGGATTGATGTGGTGATGGAAGAAGAGGGAGGGAGTAACACAGACTGGTCTGTGTCCTTGGCTATTCTTCTGTCCCTCCCTCATTCCCATCTTCCTTCTCATTACCTTTCTCTTCCTCATTTGCTATTTTTCTTCTCTTTGATTCACTAGCTTTTTTTCCTCCCTCTCTCCCTCCTCCCATCCCTCCATCACTATCATTTTCTCTCCCTCCCTTCTCCCATCCCTCCATCACTATAATTTTTTCTCCCTTCCTGGATTAATAGATAACCTGAGACTTCACTTGATACACTCAGAACACCTCAAGGGTACCTGATGGCTGCCACTCACCATCAAGGACACTCAGAGGGTACCTGATGGCTGCCACTCACCATCAAGGACACTCAGAGGGTACCTGATGGCTGCCACTCACCATCAAGTACACTCAGAGGATACATGATGGCCGCCACTCACCATAAAGGACACTCATTCGAGGGTACCTGATGGCCGCCACTCACCATCAGGAACACTCAGACGAGGATACCTGATGGCCGCCACTCACCATCAAGGACACTCAGACGAAGGTACCTGATGGCTGCCACTCACCATCAAGTACACTCAGACGAGGGTACCTGATGGCCACCACTCCCCATCAGGGACACTCAGTCGAGAGTACCTGATGGCTGCCACTCACTATCAAGTACACTCAGACGAGGGTACCTGATGGCCACCACTCACCATCAAGGACACTCAGACGAAGGTACCTGATGGCTGCCACTCACCATCAAGTACACTCAGACGAGGGTACCTGATGGCCACCACTCACCATCAGGGACACTCAGTCGAGAGTACCTGATGGCTGCCACTCACTATCAAGTACACTCAGACGAGGATACCTGATGGCCCCCACTCACCATCAGGGACACTCAGTCGAGAGTACCTGATGGCTGCCACTCCCTATCAAGGACACTCAGACGAGGGTACCTGATGGCAGCCACTCACAATCGGTTACACTCAGACGAGGGTGCCTGATGGCCACCACTCACCATCAGGGACACTCAGAGGGTACCTGATGGCTGCCACTCACTATCAGGGACACTCAGACGAGGGTACCTGATGGCCGGCACTCACCTTCAAGGACATCACTAGACCAGATGCCAGAAATATTTTAAAGTCCAAATCTGAAAGTCTAAATTAAGTCTGAATCAGTGTGTGGCTGGCAAGCAGGTGCCAGAAACCTCCAACAAAGTCTTCCGAATTCTGAGCTTTTGACACTGGTGAAGACGCCTCAAGTCTCCGTAAAAATCATTTCATAAATATTCAAAGCCTAAGTGGCTGTCGGAATGTTATCCTTGAATATACAAATAGCCTTCACATAGGAGAGAGAGAGGAGCTTACCACGACGTTTCGGTCCCACTTGGACCATTTACAAAGACAGTGGATTGTTCCAGTCACGGTATTGTTCCAGTCACGGTATTGTTCCAGTCACGGTATTGTTCCAGTCACGGTATTGTTCCAGTCACGGTATTGTGCCTTTTTGTTCTTTAAGACGGATTAGATAGTGGAACAGTTTGAAGGGTAAGTAGAGAGGAAGAGAGGTGAGAGAGGAAGAGAGGTGAGAGAGGAAGAGAGGTGAGAGAGGAAAGATGATGTGAAACATGAGAAACATAACCAGCGCAGGAGAGAACATTTTGTTGTACATTAATGTTGAATTCCTCGAATGTTAGATTAGAATTGGTAATTATCTTTGTTTATAAATCAAGGTCATGAAGGGATGAGAAAATTCAGGTCAGGCGGATACCTGCCTTGAAAACCTTGAAAATTCTTCGCTACATAATCTCGTCGGAGATTTCAACCTTCCAAATGAGAAATAAATAATTCAAAACAAAAGCGTTGAAGCATTGTAGTAGAGGCAGTTCTTAGAGCATGTCAGCCATGTGTGGTCTAGTACTACCAGGAATCTGTCAAAAAGTTTACTTTGAACCAACAAATAAGACAACCTCCTAGAAATAAAAATACACCATGTGATCTTCAGGAACAATGAGGTGGTAATCATACACGCAGCAACACTCACAGGTACGATATACCCCTATAACAGCCTTATTGAAGTATAAACCAGCCTAAATTCCTATGTAGAGAACTCTAGAAATAGTCAAGTTGAAGGGAGTTTTCAGTAAATTTAACTTCAATGTTCAGAGAATTGACTAAGAAAAAACAACAGAGGTCTATCAGATATATCCTAGAGTCCTGAGCACATTAAACCAAAACCTTTGCTAAGAAAAGTTGAATGCAGAAACAAACAGAATCTGTACAATGAATGTCCTTCTAGGAAAACCCACGAAACGATTATGTGTAGAAAGAGAATATAGAAGAATGTACAGAAGAAAAATAGGGTTACTGTATTGCTTAAACAAAGAATATTTGAAAACATAAGAATATAAGAAATGAGGAACACTGCAGCAGACCCACTGCCCTGCTGCAGTCAGTGTGACTTTGTAAATGGTCCAAGTCGGACCGAAACGTCGTTTTAAGCTGCCCTCTCCTATGTGATGGTTATTTGAATATTGTTTATTTTGAGGTGAACATCACATGACTTGTAAAGTATGTTGGCAGAGACAAAGCTTCTTGCTCCAACATTATTTCTCAGTTGTCTGAACCTCCATCCAGTTAGAGAGAGACATCCAAATACATCCTACAAGCAACGGTAACTCAGTTGTTAAAAAGGAATTAGAAATCTTGATGCTGTAGTCTCATTTTGCACCAGCTAGATAAACTGCTATTTGCTTATGTGACCTCGTAATTAACCAGTGTTTGCAGTGGTAGTAACCAGATACTTGGATATGCTTGAGGGTGTGTATACATTATGTATTAATGGTGTAAACAACTGAGAAGAAGATCAATAAGACCCCTGTGCAACATTTGAGTATCCTTGTAGTGGAGACGCTTAGCCAACCAGTGCTTTATCAGTCCAGTACTGAATACAGTGAAGGACGTGAAGCAGTAGTTTGAGGTGATCAGTCCCTCAGCCTGGAAAGGTGTTCAGGTCCTCAGTTATGATGAATATAATTCCTCAAGACTGGTGGTCTGAACACCACCTATCAAGCCTGAGAGACTGACTCCTTCAAACTACTACTACAGGTTTTCCACGGTCTCTGGTCTTATTCTCTACATGGAATGGTAAAAAACTGGTGGGTTAACGATTTTCAGAGCATAGTTCTAGCTGCACAGACAACTTATGTTCCAAATAGAGAAATTAGATCAAGCAAAAATTATCCAAAATAGATAAACAATAGGTCAAAAGAGAGGCATATATAGGCAAATCAAAAGAGGAGAAGGGCAGTTAAGAAATCAATATATTCAATTAAAGCGTGAAATAAAAAAGGGAATAAGAAAAGGAAAAAGAGAATATGAAGTTAAAATCGCAAGGAATTCGATGAGTAATCCAAAGGGTTTCTTTCAGGTATACAGAAGTAAGATTAATAATAAGGAAATGTGTAGAATTTTTAACATTTATCTCCTCTCAGTTTCTACGCAGGAAGAACTAGTGAAATTCCAGAAATAATAAACTGTGTTGAACTGAACCATGATAAGTTATGGACGATCTAAGTCACTAGTGACACGGTTCTCAGACAAATAGATAAATTAAAACCTAACAAATCCCTGGGGCCTGATGAACTGTTCACAAGGGTTTTAAAATAATGTAAGGCAGATCTTAATGAACCTGTGGCTAGTCTTTTCAACTTACCTCTACGAAGTGGCGTAGTACCAGATAAGTGGAAAATAGTAAATGTGATACCTATCTACAAATCAGGTGACAGATCCTTAGCTTCAAACTATTGACCAATAAGCCTAACCTCCATTGTGGGAAAATTGATTAAATCTATAATTGCCGAGGCTATTCGTAGCCATCTTGAAATATATAAATTGATTCATGAATCTCAGCATGGTTTTACAAAAGGGCGTCCTGCCTTGCGAACTTACTAACTTTTTTCGTTAAGGTATTTGAGGAGGTAGATCATGGTAATGAAAATTATATTGACAGAGTCTCGCATCGGAGACTATTGAGGAAAGTCGAGGCACACGGAATAGGAGGAGAAATTTTTTCCTGGATAGAGGCGTGGCTGACAGATAGGTAACAAAGAGTTTGCTTAAACGGGGAGAAATCAGAGTGGGGAAGCGTCACAAGCGGTGTTCCACAGGAGTCAGTGTTGGGACCTTGTTGTTCACAATTTACATAAACGATACAGATGAGGGTATAAATAGCGTCATAAGCAAGTTTGCCGATGACATCAAAATAGGTCGTCCAATTCATTCTGACGAGGACGCTAGAGTGCTTCAGGAAGATCTGGATGGATTGGTGCAGTGGTCGATGAAGTGGGAGAGGCAGTTTAACACAAACAAATGCAAAAAGATTTGGAAGTTCTGATTAGCAGTAATCTAAAGCCCAGACAACAGTAAGTATTCGAAATAAAGCGAATATAATTCTTGGCTTCATATCAAGAAGAAGTATAACTAACAGGAGTCCTCAGGTTATTCTTCAATTCTATAAATCGTTGGTTAGACCTCATATAGATTATGCTGCACTGTTCTGGTCGCCGTTTTACAGAATGGATATAAATGCGCTTGAAAACGTACAAAGGAGGATGACAAAGATGAGCCCATGTATGAGAAATCTTTCCTACGAGGAGAGACTGAGGCCCTGAATCTGCACTCTCTAGAAAGGCGTAGACTTAGGGGAGATATGATTGAGGTGTATAAATGGAACACGGGAATAAATAAAGGGAATGTAAATAACGTGCTAAAATTAGCTAACCAAGACAGGACTCGCATCAATGGTTTCAAGTTGGAAAAATTTAGATTCAGAAAAGATATAATAATAATAATAATAATAATAATAATAATAATAATAATAATAATAATAATAATAATAATAATAATAACATCTTTATTTCTATAAGTACATGTACAAGGTATACAGGCCTAGCTGACATCAATGACATACTACTATATAGAAAGCCGTTTGTTATGCTTTCATAGCATATTGGGCAAATTAGGTCAGTTTTGTTCCAGGATGCGACCCACAGGAGTCAAGAAAGGCGGGAAGAACTAAGAGCCACAAATGAAATTGAAAGAAACCCAAAATATTTTTTTTCTTATGCCAGATCTAAGTCGAGAACAACATCAAATGAGATGGGTCCTACACAGTCTGGTTAGCGAGCCGCTAACCAGACTCGAAGACCTAAATTATATTATCCTGAAGCCCCAGACCCAGACTCGTGGAGCTCCGTGTTCATCAAGAACTGCAAGAAACCCCTAGTAGTCACGTGCTTTTAACATCCTATGGAGAGGGAGCATGGACACAATAGTCGTCCCACAGCTGCTAAAAGCAACAGACATAGACCCACTCCACAAAGGTGGCAGTAAAGCAATAGCAAAGAACTACAGACAGATAGCGCTAACATCCCATATCATAAAAATCTTTGAAAGGGTTCTAAGAAGGAAGATCGCCACCCATCTAGATACTCATCAATTACACAACCTAGGGCAACATGGGTTTAGGGCAGGTCGCTCCTGCTTGTCCCAGCTACCGGACCACAATGACAAAGTCCTGGATGTTCTAGAAGACAAACAAAACGAATATGTAGTAGACACAGAACTTGCTAAAGCTTTTGACAAGTGTGACCATGGTGTAATAACGCACAAAATACGTGATAAAGGAATAACAGAAAAAGTTGGTAGATGGATCTATAATTTCCTAACAAATATAACACAAAGAGTAGCAGTAAACAGAGTAAAGTCTGAGGCGGCTACGGTGAAAAGCTCTGTTCCACAAGGCACAGTACTTGCTCCCATCCTGTTCCTCATCCTCATATTTGACCTAGACAGGGAAGTAAGCCACAGCACCGTTTCTTCCATTGCAGATTACACCCGAATTTACATGACAGTGTCCTCCATTGAAGACACTGCAATACTCCAGGTGGACATCAACCAAATCTTTAAATCGGTCGCAGAAAACAATATCTTCGAAGTTCAATGATGAGAAATTTCAATTACTCCGATATGGAAAACATAAGGAAATTAAAACTATATCAGTATAAAACAAATTCCAATCACACAATAGAGCGAAAAACTAATGTAAAAGAAAAGGGAGAGATAATGTTAGAGGATCTCACTATCAAAGACCATAACATTGTATCAATCGCATCTGCTAGAAAAATGATAGTATATAAAATGAGAACCTTCAAAACTAGAGATGCCAAAGCCTATGTTGACACTCTTCAGGTCGCTTGTTCTATCTAGGCTGGAATATTACTGCAACTAACGGCACCTTTCAAGGCAGGTGAAATTGCTGACCTAGAAAATATACAGAGAACCTTCACGGCACACATAACTGCGATAAACCACCTCAATTACTGGGAACGCTTGAAGTTCCTAAACCTGTACTCCCTAGAACGCAGGCGGGAGAGATACATTATTATATACACTTGAAAAATCCTAGAGGGATTAGTACCAAACTTGCACACGAAAATCACTCCCTATGAAAGCAAAAGACTCGGCAGGCGATGCAACATCCCCCCAGTGAAAAGCAAGGGAGCCACTAGCACAATAAGAGACAACACAATAAGTGTGAGGGGGCCAAGACTGTTCAACTGCTTCCCAGCATACATAAGGGGGATTACCAATAGACCCCTGGCTGTCTTCATGAAGGCGCTGGACAGGCACCTAAAGTCAGGGCCTGACCAGCCGGGCTGTGGTTCGTACGTCGGGTTACGTACGGCCAGCAGTAACAGCCTGGTTGATCAGTCCCTGATTCACCATGAGGCCTGGTCACAGACCGGGCCGCAGGAGCGTTGACCCCCGAAACCCTATCCAGGTATACTCAAGGTATACACACCATCGACTAACACCCAGGTCTCCCTTTTACTAATGGGGAACATAGTCAACTGGTGTAAAGAAACACGCCCAATGTTTCTTCCCTCGCCTTGAATCGAACCCAGACCCTCGCCGTGTGAAGTGAGAGCTTTAGCTACCAGGCCACGGGGCACTGGCTTGGTAAGAGAGTTGTGGATGAGTGGAACAAACTCTCGAGTAGCGTCAATAAAGCTAAAACATGAGTGGGTGTGAGTTGGACATGCCTTGCATGGGCCAGTAGGCCTGCTGCAGTGCTCCTTCTTTCTTATGTTTTTATGTAAAGATACCCAAGTGTAACACATGTCTTATCTAATTGTCTACTCATTGTTTTGCGTAGATCAGTCATACCTCTTCTTAAAGCTATGTATGGATGGATCCTGCCTCCACTATATCATTTTCCAGACTATTCCACTTCCTGACAACTCTATGACTGAAGAAATACTTCCTAATATCCCAGTGATTCATCTGAGTCTTCAGCTTCCAATTGTGACCCCTTGTTGCTGTGTCCCATCTCTGGAACATCCTGTCTGCCTTGTAGATTCCTCTCAGTCTTTTATGTTGTTATCATATCCCCCCATCTCTCCTGTGCCTCCAATGTCTTCAGATCGATTTCCCTTAATCTCTACTCGTAGGATATGCCCCTTAGCTCAGGGACTAGTCTCGTTGGAAACCTTTGCACTTTCACTAATTTCTTTACATGCTTGGCTAGGTGTGGATTCCAAACTTGTGCTTTATACTCCAATATAGCCCTGACATACACAGTGTACAGGGTCCTGAACGATTCCTTACTGAGATGTCGGAATCCTTGAGTGAGGTTTGTAGTCTCTGGCCCGCTAGACTGTACTCCATCTGCGGTCTTCTTTGCTCTTCCCCAATCTTCATGACTTTGCAATTGGTGGAGTTGAACTCTAGGAGCTAGTTTCTGGACCAGGACTGCAACTTGTCCATATCCCTTTGTAGTCCTGCCTGGTCATCCTCCGATTGAATTCTCTTCATTACAGGGACACTTCTGAGTCTTTTTCTTCCGTAATGTCATTCACATATACCAGAAACAGCACCGGTCCTAAGACTGATCCCTGTGGAACCCCGCTCATCACAGGTGTCCACTCTGACACCTCGTCGCATACCATGACTCGCTGATGTCTTCCTATCAGGTATTCTCTGATCAATTGCAGTACCTTCCGTGTTATACCTGCCTTGTCCTCCAGCTTTTGCACTAATCTCTTGTGTGGTACCGTGTCAAAAGCCTTCTTACAGTCCAAGACTAAGAAAACGCATTCTACCCACCCATCCCTCTCTTGTCATACTGCTGTCACCTTGTCATAGAACTCCAGTAGGTTTATGACACAGGATATCCCGTCCCCGAAACCTTGCTGGTTGTCATTGATGTGTACTCACATAGTTGTGGTTGCAGGGGTCGATTCATAGCTCCTGGCTATGTGTGTGTGTTTGTGTTGTGTGTGTGTATTGTATGTGTGTGTGTGTTGTGTGTGTGTGTTGTTGTGTGATTGTTGTTGTTGTTGTGTGTGTGTGTGTGTGTGTGTGTGTGTGTGTACTCACCTAAGTGTACTCACCTAAGTGTGTGTGTGTGTGTGTGTGTGTGGGTGTTTGTGTACTCACCTATTTGTGGTTGCAGGGGTCGATACTCAGCTCCTGGCCCCGCCTCTTCACTGATCGCTACTAGGTCCTCTCTCTCCCTGCTTAGTGAGCTTTATCATACCTCGTCTTAAAGCTATGTATTGTTCCTGCCTCCACTACCTCACTTGCCAGAATATTCCACTTCCTGACAACTCAATGACTGAAGAAATACTTCCTAACATCCCTTTGACTCATCCGAGTCTTCAACTTCCAATTGTGACTCCTCGTGTCTGTGTCCCATCTCTGGAACATCCTGTCTCTGTCCACCTTATCTATTCCTCGCAGTAGTTGGTATGTCGTTATCATGTCTTTCCTAACCCTCCTGCCCTTCAGTGTCGTCAGGCCGATTTCCCTTAACCTTTCTTTGTAGGACATTCCCCTTAGCTCTGGAATAGCCTTGTTGCAAATCTTTATACTTTCTCTAATTTCTTGACGTGCTTGACCAGGTGTGGGTTTCAAACTGGTGCTGCATACTCCAGTATGGGCCTGACGTACGCGGTGTACAGTGTCTTGAACGATTCCTTACTGAGGTATCGGAATGCTATTCTCAGGTTTGACAGGCGCCCATATGCTGCAGCAGTTATCAGGTTGATGTGTGCTTCTCGAGACGTGCTCTGTATTATACTCACCCCAAGATCTTTCTCCTTGAGTGAGGTTTGCAGTCTTTGGCCACCTAGCCTATACTCTGTCTGCGGTCTTCTTTGCCCTTCTCTGATCTTCATGACTTTGCATTTGGCGAGGTTGAATTCGAGTAGCCATTTGCTGGACCACGTGTCCAGCCTGTCCAGGTCGCTTTGTAGCCCTGCCTGATCCTCATCTGATTTGATTTTTCTCATTAACTTCACATCGTCTGCAAACAGGGACGTTTCTGAGTCTATCCCTACCGTCATGTCATTCACATATACCAAGAACAACACTGGTCCTAGGACTGACCCCTGTGGAACCCCGCTCGTCACAGGCGCCCATTGTGACACCTCATCGTACCATGGCTTGTTGTTGCCTCCCTGTCAGGTATTCTCTGATCCATTGCAGTGCCCTTCCTGTTATACGTGCCTGATCCTCTAGTTTCTGCACTAATCTCCTGTGGGGAATTGAGTCGAAGGCTTTCTTGCAGTCCAAGAAAATGCAGTCAACTCACCCCTCTCTCTCGTGTCTTAGTTCTCTTACCTTGTCGTAAAACTCCAGAAGGATTTTGACACAGGATTTGCCTTCCATGAATCCGTGCTGGTTGTCGTTTATAATCTTGTTCCGTTTCAGGTGCTCCACCATTCTCCTCCTGATAATCTTCTCCATGACTTTGCATACTGTACACGTCAGTGACACTGGTCTATAGTTTAGTGCCTCGTTTCTATCTGCTTTCTTTAAAATGGGAACTACATTTGCCGTCTTCCATACCTCAAGTAGTTGCCCAGTTACAAGGGATATGTTGAAGATCATGGTTAGTGGCACACACAGCGTCTCTGCTCCCTCTCTATGGACCCACGGGGAGATGTCGTCCGGTCCCATCGCCTTTGAGGTATCAAGGTCACTGAGCAGCTTCTTCATCTCCTCCTCAGTTGTGTGTATGTCATCCAACACTTGTTGGTATATTCCTTGTTGGTGTCCCGCTCTGTTCTGTCTTCCCAGAGTCCTTCCTATCTCCACTGTAAATACCTAATTAAATCTCGTGTTGATCTCTTCACATACCTCTTAATCGTTTCTTGTGAGTCCCCCACATTCTTTCCTCAGCCTGATCACCTTTTCTTTGACTGTTGTCTTCCTACTAATGTGGCTATACAGCAGTTTCGGGTCAGACTTGACTTTCGATGCTATGTCGTTTTCGTACTGTCGCTGGGCCTCCCTCCTTATCTGTGCATACTCGTTTCTGGCTCTTCGACTAATCTCCTTATTTTCCTGGGTCCTTTGCCTTCTGTACTTTTTCCATTCTCTAGTGCACTTAGTCTTTGCCTCCCTACACCTTCGGGTAAACCAAGGGCTCGTTCTGGTCTTCCCATTATTTATGTTGCCCTTGGAAACAAACCTTTCATTGCCTCCTTGCATTTTGTTGATACGTATTCCATCATTTCGTTTACTGACTTTCCTACCATTTCTCTTTCCCACTGAACCTCCTGCAGGAAGTTCCTCATACCCGTGTAGTCCCCCCTTTTATAATTTGGCTTTACCCATTCAACTCTTGTTACCCTCTCCACTTGTAACTCTACTATGTATTTAAAGCTCAGAACCACGTGATCACTAGCTCCGAGGGGCCTCTCATGTGATGTACTCAATGTCTGACCTGCTCAGGGTGAACACGAGGTCCAGTCTTGCTGTTTCACCCTCCCCTCTCTCTCTGGTAGTGTCCCTGACATGTTGATGGATGAGGTTTTCCAGTACCACATCCATCATCTTGGCTCTCCATGTTTCGGGACCCCCATGTGGCTCCAGGTTTTCCCAATCAAACTTCCTGTGGTTGAAATCGCCCATAACCAGTAACTTAGCTCTGCTCGAGTGAGCTCCTCTTGCCACTTCAGCCAGTGTGTCCACCATTGCTCTGTTGCTGTGTGTGTGTGTGTGTGTGAGTGTGTATGCGTGTGTGTGTGTTGTGTATGTTTGTGGAGAGGGTGTTTGTGTGTGTGTGTGTGATGTGTGAATGTGTGGTGTGTGTGTATGTGTGTGTGTGTGTGTGTGTGTGTGTGTGTGTGTACTCACCTATTTGTGTTTTTTTTTACCCCTAAAAATAGTTAAAATTAATGCAGTGTTAATTAGCTGAAAACTACCAAAGTTATTAACCTAAATTTAGTTGATATTATTTATCAACAATTACACATAAATTTCGTAATGTTCCTATTGATTTTCGCTCATATTTAGCAAAAATAACTATACGCTCAGTTTGGAAAAGTATTCTGCTGAATCAGTCAAGCCTGTAAGCTCTGGCTACAGTGCACTGCATATGTACTGTACAGACTTGCACCTTTCTGTCTAAATACACTGAGAAACATCTTTCTGTGGATGTACACTGAGACACATCTTTCTGTTTATATACACTGAGACACATCTTTCTCTGTATATACACTGAGACACATCTTTCTGTGTATATACACAGAGACACATCTTTCTCTGTATATACACTGAGACACCTTTCCTTTAACGATGTTATCATTTAATAGTTATGATAACTGTGTGACGAGGTCGTCTGCTTCCTTGGTAGGTAAAACTTGGTGTCACGGGTGATCTTACAATCAAGATATCGTTGAGTGCAGCGAGTGAATGCGCCACCTTGTTTACACACGCCCCGCCTCTCCAAGGGTAAATGGAACGTCGCCTGCTAGAAGTTTGCGAGCTTTCGCTGTTGGCCACGGGAGGAGAGAGAGGGAGGGCTGACGGGGTCGGATTGGCGAAAATGGAAACAAACAATTTGGAGAGCTCGGAATAGGAATCGGCGAGGAAGAAAATAGAAATTGAGGGAAGGAGAGAGCAACAAGAAGTTATTGTAGAATAGAACTGCTGCCTTGGAAGCCACCACTGAAGCTTCTTTGAACAGGGAATGTGTAGAATGTATGAAGACAGGGAATGTGTAGAATGCATGAAGACAGGGAATGTGTAGAAT
Source organism: Cherax destructor (assembly GCA_009830355.1). Taxonomy (NCBI): domain Eukaryota; kingdom Metazoa; phylum Arthropoda; class Malacostraca; order Decapoda; family Parastacidae; genus Cherax; species Cherax destructor. The sequence goes on along the minus strand of WNWK01002642.1, from coordinate 91,529 downwards.
GCATGAAGACAGGGAATGTGTAGAATGCATGAAGACAGGGAATGTGTAGAATGCATGAAGACAGGAATGTGTAGAATGCATGAAGACAGGGAATGTGTAGAATGCATGAAGACAGGGAATGTGTAGAATGCATGAAGACAGGGAATGTGTAGAATGCATGAAGACAGGGAATGTGTAGAATGCATGAAGACAGGGAATGTGTAGAATGCATGAAGACAGGGAATGTGTAGAATGCATGAAGACAGGGAATGTGTAGAATGCATGAAGACAGGGAATGTGTAGAATGCATGAAGACAGGGAATGTGTAGAATGCATGAAGACAGGGAATGTGTAGAATGCATGAAGACAGGGAATGTGTAGAATGCATGAAGACAGGGAATGTGTAGAATGCATGAAGACAGGGAATGCGATTGAAATTTTCTGGAGATAAGGAATATATAAGTTGTCAGTAATAACTGTGATACCTGTGACAGATTTGGATGCTTTTCTACCCTACCATCCCTATCTTAGGTCAAGTTTCCTTCTTGAGTGCCTATTTAACCAAATTGTTGCGGTTAGTGGCATGATGACCCACACACCCATCACAGCTTGGTTGATTTGCTACTTGCCTGACTTATTGCTCCAGTTTCCTCTCGAAGACTTCATTTGTTCCGGCAATATTTCTGCTATCTGCTGGTAGCAGGTTGAATAGCAGTGACCCAAGGATGTAGACGCTGTTCTCTTATTGTGTCTGTGGTTCCCTGCTTTCACTGGATTTATTTTACACTCTCACTCTTCCCCCACATCTCTCACTCCAACAACTTGGGACTGTGTGGAGATTTAGGTCCTCCAATATCTTTCAGGTGTATATTATCATGTATCTCTCTTTGTCACTTCACAGAGTATATATTCCAAGTACCTCGAGCTCATCCCAGTAGTTTAAATATTTTTTTTTTCGGATAGTAAACGATCTTTGTACATTTTCTGGCTAGTTTTCTCCAGGAGCTGTAGATTTGAGAAAAGTGATTTGAATAGTACCATCACCGACTTTTCTCTTTTTTAAAGTTCTCATTATCCACCCTGTCAATTTTCTTGCCTTTTCTTTACTCGCTTTATTGTGTTTTCTATATGACATAAAACCTGACATTATCATTTCTAAGTCTGTTATCAGTTAGTGTTTCGTGAGCTGGTTCTTCTGGGTCCTATTTTTCATGCTCGGTCTGCCTTCGTTCCTACAATATTTACAATATTTAAGCAACCCAAATTTGTCGCAACTAACCATCAGGTATTTCTTACCTTACTGAAGCTCTATTTTTACCTTGCTGAGGCTCTATTTTTACCTTGCTGAGGCTCTATTTTTTACCTTGCTGAGGCTCTATTTTTACCATGCTAAGGCTCTATTTTTACCATGCTAAGGCTCTATTTTTACCATGCTAAGGCTCTATTTTTACCTTGCTGAGGCTCTATTTTTACCTTGCTGAGGCTCTATTTTTACCTTGCTGAGGCTCTATTTTTTACCTTGCTGAGGCTTTATTTTTACCTTGCTGAGGCTCTATTTTTTACCTTGCTGAGGCTCTATTTTTACATTTCTGAGGCTCTATTTTTACCTTGCTGAGGCTCTATTTTTTACCTTGCTGAGGCTCTATTTTTACCTCGCTGAGGCTCTATTTTTACCTTGCTGATGCTCTATTTTTACCTTGCTGAGGCTCTATTTTTACCTTGCTGAGGCTCTTTTTTTTACCTTGCTGAGGCTCTATTTTTACCTTGCTGAAGCTCTATTTTTTACCTTGCTGAGGCTCTATTTTTACCTTGTTGAAGCTTTATTTTTACCTTGCTGAGGCTCTATCATTTACCTTGCTGAGGTTTTATTTTTTACCTTGCTGAGGCTCTATCTTTTACCTTTTAAAGGCTCTGTTCTTAGCTTGGTGAGGCTCTAATCTTATCTAGTGTTCTTTATGTTCTTGTGCTCTTTGTGTTTTTGTGTTCTTTGTGATAAACCTGAATATCCACTTCCGTACCTTTCCTGTTACATCTACTGAGCCCACTTTATGGACTATGACACCGTGATCGCACTTATCAGATACCTTTGCCAAATCCACATAAACCACATCTGCGCTCTGGTTTCTTGCAGTACCTCAGCCACGTCGATCCCCGTGTTCTAGTGTCAACAACAGGCTTGGGTCGTCTGGGTCAGGCTTTCCTGCGAAATAGTCAGTTGGTTAGTGTTATCCATTCGGCTCAGAGGGTAGTGGAGGCTCGGTCCTCCGTCCGCTAGTCGTTCGGCGGATGCGCTGCTCTCGCAGCCGTACAGGTTGAGGGAGACGACGCTTCATATGATGGGTGATGTTAATGTTGATTAAGACAATAAAGATACCCATCAATAGCTGGGTATCTTTATTGTTTAAACGTTTCTCCTACACAGTAGGCTTCTTCAGTCAGATACACAGACAGAAGGTGTAGTAGTGAAACGAAGATGATGTAATCAGTCCATCAACCTTGAAGAAACAGTGTTTGAGGTGGTCAGTCCCTCAACCTGAAGAAGAACTCAGCTCCAGGCTGAGGGACTGACCACCTCAAATACATTTTTTCCAAGGATGTTGGACTGATTACATCATCTTCATCTCACTACTATACCTGCGGCCTCTCTATTTGACTGAAGAAGCCTACTGTGTAGGCGAAGCGTTTCAACAAGATACCCAACTGTTGCACATGTGTCTTAATCCTAAACTTGTCGGTATTTTATACCATTTTCAGCACCCTGCTGGTGCTACTGATGGTGTTTACACCAGAGTTCTCGAGTCTCTCCTGAATCTTAGTTCCACCTGGATGAAGAACGTCGAGGAGACGCCGACTGAGTAAGGAAGTGAAGATTCAGGGACGGAATATTTTGAGATTTGTGTGAAATTGTCCAAATTACCAATTCTTGATCACTTTATTGGGTAGTTAAAATAGTTGATTTGGCGATTTCTTGTGCTCAGTCGATAGTAGCGTAGAAGCTTAAAATTTGGTCGACTGGATATGAGTGGGAGGGGCTGGGTTTGATTGGTGTCGTGGGTATGGGAGTAAATTCTTGGGTAGCTTTGGGTAGGGGTGGTATTGATAAGGACCTGCCTTGTATGGGCCAGTAGGCCTTCTGCAGTGTTCCTCCATTCTTATGTTCTTATAGAACAATGTAATTGACCAACCAACACTAACGTTAATTAGTAACCAACCAACACTAACGTTAATTAATAACTAACCAACAATAACGTAAATTAATAACCAACCAACACTAACGTTAATTAAAAACCAACTAAAACTAACGTTAATAACAAATACAAAAGCATTATCGCCGGCCAACAAACAAATAACATGAAAGATAGTTATGATGCACAGAAAAGAACAACGAAAAGGCATACAAATAAAAACAATGAAAAGTCGAGATGAAAGACTCGTACAAGTAAACAAACATCATCCAGGAATAGACATGACAAAAGCAAATAAAAAATAGTGGAAACTTGTTTTAGCAAATCCATCTTTTACAAAGACACACACACACAGACACACACACAGACACACACACACATACACACACACACACACAAACACACACACATAGGACAGGGGACTGTCCTATGAAGAAAGGTTGAGGGAAATAGGACTAACAACACTGGAGGACAGAAGGGTTAGAGGAGACATGATAACGACATACAAAATACTGCGGGGAATCGACAAGGTAGATAGAGACAGGATGTTCCAGAGAGAGAACACATAAACAAGGGGACACAACTGGAAGCTGAAGACTCAGATGAGTCAGTGGAATAGTGTTGAGAAAGATATAGTTTAGGCAGGAACCATACATAGTTTTAAGACAAGGTATGATAAAGCTCATGGAGCAGGGAGAGAAGTGACCCAGTAGCGGACAGCGAAGAGGCGGGGCCAGGAGCTGAGTCTCGACCCCTGCAACCACAATTAGGTGAGTACACACACACACAAACAAACAAACAAACACACACTTCAATCAATATAGAAACATGAAATACACACACAACCCGCACAACCCGACTTAGACCATTTACAAAGTTACACTAACACAAAGGACAGGTGGAAAGGGTTATATATAAGCAGGCAGACAGGGGATTATCACAAGTATTTGTCCTTCTTTATTTTATTTTAATTTTTTTCCACTGTGTTGTTGTTCTTACCCTATGCGGGCCGCCAGCTTCATTGCAGTGCTCCTTTCCTAGAATATGACTGACTCCACTACTACTACTACCACTACATAAGAACATAAGAACATAACATTGGAGGAACACTGCAGAAGGCCTACTGGCCCATACAAGGCAGGTCCTTATCAAAACCACCACTACCTAAGAATTTACTCCCGTACTCACGACACCAATCAAACCCAGCCCCTCCCACTCATATATTTGTCCAATCTCTTTTTAAAGCCACCCAAGGTCCTAGCCTCTATCACCCTACTCGGAAGATTGTTCCACGCATCTACAACTCTGTTCGAAAACCAGTACTTGCCTATGTCCTTTCTAAATCTAAATTTATCCAATTTAAATCCGTTATTTCTGGTTCTTACTTGGTTCGATATCCTCAGTATTTTATTAATATCTCCTTTGTTTATGCCCATCATCCACTTGTACACCTCGATTATATCTCCCCTCATTCTACGTCTCTCCAGAGAGTGGAGATTCAACGCTCTAAGTCTATCTTCATACGGGAGATTTCTTATACTGTAAATCATTTTAGTCATTCTTCTCTGTATGTTCTCCAACGAATCTATATCCATTATGTAGTAAGGAGACCAAAACTGAGCTGCATAATCCAAATGAGGTCTCACTAGTGATGTATAGAGCTGTAAAATAACTTTTGGACTTCTGTTAGCCTTATTGCGCACACTTAGGCACTGTTGTCTTGGCTTTAGATTTCTGCTTACCATGACTCCTAAGTCTTTTTCACATTCTGTATGATCAAGCTCTACTTCAACTAGTTTATAACTTCGAGGGATATTTTCATTACCAAGGACTAGTACCTTACACTTGTCCACATTGAACTTCATCTGCCACTTTTCAGACCAAGACATTAATTTGTCCAAATCCTCCTGGAGTTCACTGGTATCCTCCTCAGAATGAATCATACGGCCTATTTTTGTATCATCAGCAAATTTACTCATGTCACTTGCAATTCCTTCATGAAGGTCATTTATGTAAATTATGAACAACAATGGGCCTAAAACTGATCCTTGTGGAACGCCACTTGTGACTAGTCCCCATTCAGATTTGACCCCATTAATGGAAAAACTCTGCTTTCTATTGGTAAGCCATGCCTCTATCCATGTTAGAACTTTACCTCCTATACCATGAGCTGCCACCTTTCTTAAGAGTCTCTTGTGAGGTACTCTATCTAAGGCCTTACTGAAATCCAAGTAAACTATATCATATTCTTAATCACTACTACTTCCACTATTACCCCTCCACTTTCTTGTGCCCTCCCCTGTCTGCCTGCCTATATATAACCCCTTCCACCTGTCCTTTGTGTTAGTGTGACTTTGTAAATGGTCCAAGTCGGACCGAAACGTCGTCGTAAGCTCCTCTCTTTTTTCTATGTGCGGGTTGTGTGTGTATTGTTCCAGTCACAGTATTGTGCCTTTTTTGTTATTTAGAAACATGAAAGTCAAGAACAAATGACTGTGAATTTGAAGGTGCAGGAAAGGTGACCTTAGTCTTGACCTGTGTTATGGAAGTCAGCACTATCAGGGTGGCCTTAGCCTTGACATGTGTTGTGGAAGTCAGCACTGTTAGGGTGACCTTAGTCTTCACCTGTGTTATGGAAGTCAGCACTGTCAGGGTGATCTTAGTCTTGACCTGTGTTGTGGAAGTCAGCACTGTCAGGGTGACCTTAGTCTTGATCTGTGTTGTGGAAATCAGCACTGTCAGGGTGACCTTACCATTGACCTGTGTTGTGGAAGTCAGCTCTGTCAGGGTGACCTTACTCTTGACCTGTGTTTTGAAAGTCAGCACTGTCAGGGTGACCTTACCATTGACCTGTGTTGTGGAAGTCAGCACTGTCAGCGAAGCTAGCAGCCACATTATCACTGCTGACTTCTGTTCCCTTACCTCTTATCTTTCTTCGTAACTTAATTCTTTTAACGTCTCATTTCTGTTATCCTCTCCTTCCATCTCTCCCCTCCTTCTTGATCTCCGATCCTTTCCTCCCCTCCCCTCCTTTCCTTCCCTCACCTGCTCTGCCCTCTCTTCCTACTCTTTTTCTCTCTCACCTTTCTCATATCCAACTCTCTCCTACTCCATAATCACTCTCCTCTTGCTACATCCCTCTCTTCCAATTTTCCCGTCCCTCTCCCTATCTCTTTATCTCTTTCAGCCAGGTGAGGAAAATTCTCTACACTGGAGCGCACTAGCTGAAGTTGTCTGATAAGCGGCGTGAACTTCTCTTTGCTAGACATATTTAATTTACTTAAGTAACTTTTATTTTTAAGCAGAATTGGATACACGATCAGTGATGCTGTTACTCTGTACTGTATGGCCCTCAAGTGTCTTCTATGTATATATTATAAGGTATTTCTCCTTCGCTCTAGAAAGTATATTCCGATTACGTTCAGGGTTTCCCAGCGATTTAAATATTTATTGTGTCTTTGCAGACAGTAAACGATCTCCTTATCTGTTCGAGATGTGATCTCTCTCTCTCCTGCCGTGAACGGAGTCGTCAACACCGAGCAGTACTCTGAAGAAGAGCGTCGTGGAGGGCTAGGTGGTGCGTGAGCAGGGTGGTTTGTGGCGTGGGTGGGCGGGCGTGCGGGTGGTGAGCGGGTGGCCCTGACAGCCACGGAGGACAATACAAAACAAGAGGAGTCTGAATGCCACCAGCAGCTCCCACAAGATTGCTCTTCCAGTAATACGTTGTCGTTAAGCAGAAGAAATACAGTTGTTGTTGCACGTAACATCCATGATTGCTTTTTCTCTCTTGAGAGATGAGAGTTTTTGTAAACACTACTGTACTGCATGTGTGTGTGTACTCACCTAGTTGTGGTTGCAGGGGTCGATTCATAGCTCTTGGCCCCGCCTCTTTACTGGCCGCTACTGGGTCTCTCTCCCTTCGCCATGAACCTTATCATACCTCTTCTTATGTGTGTGTGTGTGTGTGTGTGTGTGTGTGTGTGTGTGTGTGTGTGTGTGCTCATACTCACTTATATTTGGCTGCAGGAGTCGAGTTTTAGCTCCTGGTCCCACCTCAACTTGCCGCTTGCCAGATTCACTCCTGCATTGCTTGGTGGACTCTGTCACACCTGCTCTTATGTCTATGTATTGAGATACTAAAACCCCAATGTGACTCAGTGTTTAGCGAGCCAATAACCGGACTAAGAGTCGAAAATCTAAATTATTTTTTTATGATCGAGACTCAAAATTTGGTCAATCCAAAAATCTCCGAAATTATCCTAACATCACAAGATTTCGAAAAGCAATAAATGGCAACACGGGTTTAGAACAGTCTGCTCCTGCCTGTCCCAACTACTGGACCGCTGTGACAAGATCTCAGATCCACTGGAGGACAAACAAAATGCAGATTTAGTATACACAGACTTTGCGAAAGCCTTCGACAAGTGCGACCATGGCGTAATAGCGTACACAAATGCGTGATAAAGGAATAAGAGGAAAAGTTGGTAGATGGATTTATAACTTCATAACAAATAGAATATAAAGAGTAATAGTAAACAGAGTAAAGTCTGAGGCTGATACAGTGAAACGCTCTGTTCCACAATGCACTGTACTTGCCCCCATCCTGTTCCTTATCCTCATGTCTGACATAGACAGAGATGTAAGCCACAGCATCGTCTCTTCCTTTTCAGATGACACCTGAATTTGCAAGACTGTGTAATCCATCGTAGACAATGAAAGACTCCACGCAGACATCAACTAAATCTTTAAATGGGTCGCGAAAAACAACATGAAGTTCATTGAAGAGAAATTTCAATTACTCTGATATGGAAAACTCGAGGAAATTAAAACCGTACCGGAGTATAAAACAAATTCCAAATAAACAATAGAGCGAAAAACTAACGTAAAGGACCTGGGAGTGGTAATGTCAGAGGCTCTCACTTTCAAAAATCGCAACAATGATTCTAACACATCTGCTTAGAAAATGATAGGATGGATAATGAGAACATTCAAAACTAGGGATGCCAAGCCCATGATGGTTGTTTTCAAAACGCTTGTTCTCTCTAAGCTGGAATATTGCTGTACACTAACGGCCCCTTTCAAGGCAGGCGAAATTGCAGACTTGGAGAATGTACAGAGAACTTTCACGGCACACATTAATACGATAAAGCACCTAAACTATTGGGAATGGTTGAAGTTCCTTGATTTGTATTTCCTGGAATGCAGGCGAGAGAGATACATGATAATATACACTTGGAAAATCCTGGAGGGACTAGTCCCAAATTTGTACACGAAAATCACTCCCTACGAAAGCAAAAGACTGGGCAGGAGATGCAACATCCCTCCCAGTAAAAAACAGGGGTGCCATGAGTACGCTAAGAGACAACGCAATAAGAACATAATAACATAAGAATGGAGGAACACTGCAAAAGGTCTACTGGCCTATACAAGGCAGGTCCTTATCAAAACTACCTCTTCCCAAAGCTACCCAAGAATTTACTCGCGTACCCACGACACTAATCAAACCGAGCCCCTCCCACTCATATATTTGTCCAATCTCTTTTTAAAGCTACCCAGGGTCCTAGCCTCGATTATCCTACTCGGAAAACTGTTGCAAGCATCCACAACTGTTTGAAAACCAGTACTTACCTAAGTCCTTTCTAAATATAAATTTATTTAACTTAAATCCGCTATTTCTGGTTCTTATCCTCAGTATTTTATTAATATAGTCTTTGTTTATGCCCATCATCCAAATATACACTACGATGATATCTCACCTCATTCTACGTCTCTCAAGAGAGTGAAGATTGAAGGATCTAAGTCTATCTTCATATGGGAGATTCCTTATACAGTCAATCATTTTAGTCATCCTTATCTGTATGTTCTCCAATGAATTTATATACATTCTGTAGTAAGGAGACCAAACCTGAGCGCCATTATCCAAATGAGACCTCACTAGTGATGAATAGAGCTGTAAAATAACTTTTGGACACCTGAATCTTATACTTCTTGAAATAAATCCTACTAATCTGTTAGCCTTGTTGTGCTCACTTAGGCACTGTTGTCTTGGCTTTAGATTTCTGCTTACCAGGACTCCCAAGTCCTTTTCATTCTCTGTGTGACCAAACTGGTCAAAAGTCTTGAACTACGATTAAAACAACATTAATATAGCATTAGAAGTGGTCAAGTTTCTAATGCTACTATGTATGATAATCTATGTAACTGTATTTGTATATATCTGAATAAACTTACTATGTGACGTAAGAAGTTACATTACAAAAGTGGATCATTTACATACAGAATGCGGCTAATGTGAACAACCTTCTAACTAATGGCCATTTCAATAAACGTCTTAAAACGTTATTGAAGGGAAATGTTGAACTAATTAAACACCTGTCAGCGAGGTCTGCAACTTTACCGTAGCTTTATGGGTTGATCAAGACTCATAAACCAGAAAACCCAGTTGGTTCTATTATAAGTTCAGTAGGTTCAGCAGCATATAACCTATCTAAATGGTTGGTTAAACTTTTAACTCCCATGGTTGGTAGGATCTCGGAGGCGCATATTAAAAATAATGTTGACCTTACTGAGAGGCTCCAGAAATTAATTGTTTCACACGACTTTACCCAGGTGAGTTTACCAGAGTCCCTGTCCCTGACTTGTTTACATACCCTGAAGAGGAACTAGAAAACTTCTCCTTGCCTTACCCTACGAATATAATTATTGAACTGATTAAATTTTGTGTTATGGATTGGAAGTTTGTGTTTGAAGGCAAGTACTATGCTCAAAAACAGGGCATGGCTATGAAAAATCACCCCCAACCCTTTACTCAGCAACCTGTATATGGAATTCTATGACACTAGACTACTTAAAGATATTCTCCCAAATAATGCTGGTTGGTTCAGATACATAGATGATGTTCTTTGCCTTTGGCTTAGAGATCACAACATTGATGAGTTCCTACTTAGACTCAATCGTCTGGTATTTTCTATTAAGTTGACAATAGAGCATGAAATAGATAACACTCTACCCTTCCTAGACGTTTTAATCCATCGCAACGACAGAAGTTTCAAATTTAGAGTTTACAGGAAGACCACCACTGTGTCGTCATACATTCATTATTATTCCAATCATGAATCTAGGGTTAAAAGGAATGTTTTTCTTACAATGTTCCTGAGAGCTTTGCGTATCCGCAGTTCTGAGAATTTAGAAGATAAAATCAACAAGATATTTAACATAGTCACAAAACTGAGATACCCCAGGGATTTTGTTGAGAAGGTCCCACTGTCAGCAAGGAAGACTTTGTACAAGAATGGTATACAATACCGACAAAATGAAAGTTAAGACACATGTGCAACATCTGGGTATCTTTATTGTAGACGTTTCGCCATCCAGTGGCTTTATCAATACAAATTCTAGGACATAATTTGAAGACAGTAGAATTATATACAAAAGATGAGGTAATCAGTCCCTCGGCCTTGGAGTTGGTGTGAACAGCACCGAAGTCGTGGAGTTTCTGGAGCAGAGGCAAGGATGCTGGCGCTTATATACTGACGTCAGGTGGAAAGGTACGGGTAGCAGACGAGGGCATAGTCACTGGTAGGCGGGATTCCCCAGTGGAAGTAGGTCATACCCAAAGAGATGGGTTAGTTGTAGTAGTAGTTGTCGTTGCCGTGAAGGTTATGTACAGGTCCTCAGAATCAAGATTCTACAGAACTGAACCTAAGGAAACGCCTGACAGGAAAAATATATTGGTCTTGAAATACAATGACAATTTGGTCTGCCTGCGTGAGGTACTAACAAAACTCAATATAAATCTGACTTTCAAAAACATTGGGTCAGTGAAATAGAGATTGATTAAAAACACAATGCCTAATAATGTGGGTGGTGTCTACAAGGTCCCATGCAACCTTTGCCCACTCTCATACATTGGTCAGACAAGTAACCCTGTAGAAACTAGATTATCGCAACTTCAGTACTCAATCAGGATAGGCCAGGTGTCGAATGCGATCTTTAATCATATCAGCTCTTGCAATCACCCACCAGGGTGGGCTGCCGCCCAGATAATTGTACCCAACAGTTTCATCATGGAAATAAACATAAGAGTCCTCCCTCTTGAAACATGAGAGGAATGCTGTATATAACTCAGATTATGGGCTGTACAAACTCGATAGGTATTTAGTGGAGTCTTTTGTGCACAGCCTTAAACAACAATGTTATACAAGAGCGCAGGATCGTTATGCCGGGGGTTTCGTGATTTTCCGTTATGTTCAACCTGAGTCTACAAACTGAACATGGTACGCAACGTCGATATAATATATAACATCTTGTTGAATCTGTCGCGAATGTTAGGTCTGCCGTGACCGTCGGTATAACCCACTCAGCTACTACTGCATACAGTATCGTAATGCTACAGGTGGTCCAGGTGGTGTGTTGCAATACAGACTGCAACCTGAGTGATATAACATCAGTAATAAGGAAGTAGTGATGGGGGTTCATTTAGGTATGGGTGTACATGTGCCATCATCCTAGGATAGCCCAAAAGAAATGCAGAGTGACCTATTGAGATCCTAACCCGTCTAGGTACAGCGGTACATGGTGTTAAAAAGAAAATCAGGAACTGCCTAGTTATTATAAGAAAGAAAAACCTAAATAGGAGAATTCACACAGGCATATTAATTGACACTGAGCGTATTTCCTGAATATTCTAGAACGTTGTATTACCGGTTGACAAAATGAGGGATTTATTCCTTCTATTTCATTAGTTAGAAGGTTGTTCACATTAGCCACATTCTGTATGTAAATGATCCACTTTTGTAATATAACTTATTACGTCATATGACCTGTTCCCAGCGGTTAGAAGCTTAGGGCTGGCTGTTAACTATCTCCTAGTTATTTTACCTCATGTTGTCTGCAGACTGTGGGGTCTACTCCACTCAACCCCACATGGGGTGGGGTGCGGGAGGACAGGTGTGCGGTTGGCATTCCGCTGGGCCTCTCTCCCTCAGTCATATATTGGCTGGTGCCACCGCGCTACCATACTCTGAAAAACTTCTTATCCTATTTCTCCTGTTGCTGCCCTTGCAACATTGCACAGCTCCTGATGACACACTGAGAAGTGTGAAAGTACTTGATCTAAAGATTTCCACTCTCCGTGGCTCGACTTGCATATACGTTGTGTTGTCTCTTCAGGTAAGTTTTCTATAGTTCTTTTGGTACAAAATTAATAATTTTTACATTAACATAAATGAAAAAAAAATATATCTTTAACGTTTAAGAGAAAATTTTAGAAATGAGTTAATTTTAAATGAGTTCTTGCTAATTGACCAATTTTACTTATTCGGCACGGTATATATATATATATATATATATATATATAAGTAATTAAAAGTTGTTTCGGATATGATGATCTGGCAGAAAAAAAGTGTTGTTGATGGCTGGGGAATGTTGGAACCTGGCACTGGTATGTACGGCAGCTGTGTTTGTATTTGCATTTTAGTTGATTTAGTTGTAACAACAGTTTGTGTTCTCAATTAATTGCCTTCACAGTGTGAGGATTCATCTCATGTGTGATCACATCTGGCTTCCACAGTGTGAGGCTTCACCTCAGGTGTTATTACATCTGGCTTCCACAGTGAGGTTTCATCTCAGGTGTTATTTCACCTGGCTTCCACAGTGTGAGTCTTCAGCTCGCGTGTTATTACACCTGACTTCCACAGTGTGAGGCTTCATCTCAGGTGTTCACCTGGCTTCCACAGTGTGAGGCTTCATCTCAGGTGTTATCACATCTGGCTTCCACGTGGCCTTCGTTAGTGTTTTCGACACACTGGAAGATGGTTTGAATATTTAATGTATTCATTCTCTTGTACATTTAGAAATGCACTGAAACAACAACAGACTTGCAGCCCAGACAATGTTAAATACGGGAAGTTTAAGGCGTATCTGTGACTTACCTGACACCTGTTTCGAGATTTATTTTGCCCGGTCAGCTTGAGTGGCACACACGCTCCTCACAAGACAGCTGGTGTGGCTCTTACAACTGGTAGTTATCATTGGATTTATAGAAGAGTATTCTTCCGATACGTAAAATGTAGATAAGGGGAAAAGTTTCGCCATGCATTGGATTCATCAGTCCAGTATAAAGAAGAATGGTGAAGATCAGAAGGAGTTTGAAGTAATGAGTCTCACTGGACTTAAAATCTAGAGAGAACGTTTGGAAATTTATTTAGCGTAAGCTTGATGGCATCAAGAGGAAAGATAATCCTACGAGATGCAAGTTTAGGTAAGGAACACATACTTATTTCAGTATTTTATATTTAAAACAATAGGTTATTTGTGAGCTGTCTCGTTTTCTGTGATCCTTTTTATGTACTGCAGATTTATGATGTCTTCTGTAGGTCGTCCAAAAATTATTTTCTGACTTGGTTCAAAACTCCCTAAACACCCCTGTACACTCCTCTACACTCCTCTCTTCCCTAGGTGCATAAACACTTTTACCCGTTTCTCGCATACCATCCCTATTTTATTCCACTTAATTTTCTTAATTTATGTACTTATATTTTTTTCATAATTGATTATGTAATATTACCGCAACTCCTTCCTTAGCTCTGATTCACTTGACCTAATCTCATTTAAACTTCCCCACTGAAATCCTCCTACCCTTTTCCCCAATCCCTTTAGCCTTGTTTCGCTTAGAGCTACGACATTAAGTTTCTTTTCGTAACATTCACAGTCACGTCTTTCTTTACAACTGCACTGCACCTGCGCACATTCAAGCAACCCGCCCTTCGAATTTTCTTGTTTGTCTTTAAAGTAATTTACTTGCTCTTTACTCCTGACATTTTAGTTTCCTTTTATGACACACATGACTTACGGAGGAAGAATTCTCACCCACTTCCCCATGGAGATGAAACTGCATGTGTAGTATGAGCTAGGTGTGAGTAGTAATAGCAAGACGTACCAGCAATCTTAATTAAGTGTCCGTGAGAAAGAAAGAAGCAATCCTACCATTGTATACAACAATTACAGGTTTTTCGTTTCACATTGTTCTGGGAAGACGGTAGTACCTCCCCGGGTTGCTGCTGTCTACCAACTTATTACCTACGCTTAGATTATCTCATCAAATAATTTTGGTAATATTGGCACGTTTGATACTGACCGGTAATAATTAATGTCTGGGGGATTTTCATTTGGTTTTCTTTTCCGTCAGTAGTTAATGATCCGAAGCCCGAGCTAGAAAGTTTAACTTTCTGTTTTTCGTCCGGAGATTATCGTCGCTGTTTCACAGCATCTCAGCGCTGGTGAACTAACACTTGTATCAACATCCAGACTGAGTCTCACCTCTGTCACTTCATAGTAATGAAGCAGAGGGTGTCAGTTTTTTTTGCCTCCTGTCTCTCAGAAGCACCATGCTTGCACCCATGCTGCTTCTGAGAGACAGGAGGCAAGAAAACTGACACCCTTAGAGAGTTACGAGCCAAATTCAATTTAGTGGTTGTAACAGCGTTGACTTGAAACACTATAACTCCTACTACACAATAAAGATACCTAGGTGTCGTACATGTCTTATTCATTAACTTGTCCGTATTGTGTATCTTTAATGTAATGCTACTTGTGTGATACAAAACCATAGAATCTTGGTACGGAGGATGTCTTCTGCATCTCTGGTTCATCTCATGGGCATGACTCACTGCCTCTAGTGGATCCCCGCCCACTTATGATCACACCTTCAACTGCTGCATCTCTCCACATCTTCTGAAACTCCTTTGCTAAATCTGTCGCCCACATTGTGGGCCTAACCTACTTCCACTAGTTGGGCCTCGTCCAAATTTGACTATGTATTCAGCTGCTGCGCATCTCCTCTGGCTCCAGTATATAGGTGATCATCTCCGTATTAAATTGAACATGCCTGTAGTCCAGACGGAACGTCTCTGCAAAAATGATAAAAAGGTGTACTTGCTGTATTCCTTATTCTTTTCTTAGAATATCGATATTAATAGTAACTATTTTGAAAGAAGCCTAGCACAGTAAGAACATTTTAATTAAAATTTAAAACAAACTATCACACTTAAAATTTTTAATTTCTTGTAATTTATTATAATTTTTTAACGGCAAGTTAATATAATAATACCTAATGTAGTAATGACAAAAGTCCTAATTTGTAATTACTCACACTTTCCTAAATAATATTATTAATAATAATAATAATAATAATTTGCCAGGGGTAAATGTAAATGGGGAACCATTAATTGAGCTATGTGTAGAAAGAGGTTTGGTAATAAGTAATACATATTTTATGAAAAAGAGGATAAATAAATATACAAGGTATGATATAGTACGTAAGGAAAGTAGTTTGTTGGATTATGTTTTGGTGGATAAAAGGTTGATGAGTAGGCTTCAGGATGTACATGTTTATAGAGGGGCAACAGATATATCAGATCATTATTTGGTTGTAGCTACAGTTAGAGTAAAAGGTAGATGGGACAAAAAGAAAATGGCAACAGCAAGTAAGAGAGAGGTAAAAGTGTATAAACTAAGGGAGGAGGAAGTTAGGGTGAGATATAAGCAACTATTGGCAGAAAGGTGGGCTAGTGCAAGTAGGAGTAGTGGGGGGGTTGAAGAGAGTTGGGATAGTTTTAAAAATGCAGTATTAGAATGTGGGGCAGAAGTTTGTGGCTATAGGAGGGTGGGTGCAGGAGGAAAGAGGAGTGAGTGGTGGAATGAAGAAGTAAAGGGTGTGATAAAAGAGAAAAAGGTAGCTTATGAGAGGTTTTTACAAAACAGAAGTGTTAATAGAAGAGCAGAGTATATGGAGAGTAAAAGAAAGGTGAAGAGAGTGGTGAGAGAGTGCAAAAGAAGAGCGGATGAAAGAATGGGAGAGGCTCTGTCAAGAAATTTTGCTGAAAACAAGAAAATTTTTTGGAGTGAGATAAACAAGGTAAGAAAGCCTAAGGAACGAATGGATTTGTCAGTTAAAAACAGAGTAGGGGAGTTAGTAGATGGGGAGCTGGAGGTATTGGGTAGATGGCGGGAATATTTTGAGGAACTTTTAAATGTCGATGAAAAAAGGGAGGCGGTAATTTCATGTACTGGCCAGGGAGGTACAACATCGTTTAGGAGTGAAGAAGAGCAGGATGTGAGTGTGGGGAGGTGCGTGAGGCATTACGTAGAATGAAAGGGGTAAAGCAGCTGGAATTGACGGAATCATGACAGAAATGTTAAAAGCAGGGGGATATAGTGCTGGAGTGGTTGGTATTTTTGTTTAATAAATGTATGAAAGAGGGGAAGGTACCTAGGGATTGGCAGAGAGCATGTATAGTTCCTTTATATAAAGGGAAGGGGGATAAAAGAGAGTGTAAAAATTATAGGGGAATAAGTTTACTGAGTATACCAGGTAAAGTGTATGGCAGGGTTATTATTGAAAGAATTAGAGGTAAGACAGAGAGTAGGATTGCAGATGAGCAAGGAGGCTTTAGAGTGGGTAGGGGATGTGTAGATCAAGTGTTTACAGTGAAGCATATATGTGAACAGTATTTAGATAAAGGTAGAGAAGTTTTTATTGCATTTATGGATTTAGAAAAGGCATATGATAGAGTGGATAGGGGAGCAATGTGGCAAATGTTGCAAGTGTATGGAATAGGTAGTAAGTTATTGAAGGCTGTAAAGAGTTTTTATGAGGATAGTGAGGCTCAGGTTAGGGTGTGTAGGAGAGAGGGAGATTATTTCCCGGTAAAAGTAGGTCTTAGACAGGGATGTGTAATGTCACCATGGTTGTTTAATATATTTATAGATGGGGTTGTAAAGAAGTAAATGCTAGGGTGTTGGGGAGAGGGGTGGGATTAAATTTTGGAGAATTAAATGCAAAATGGGAGTTGACACAGTTACTTTTTGCTGATGATACTGTGCTTATGGGAGATTCTAAAGAAAAGTTGCAAAGGTTAGTGGACGAGTTTGGGAGAGTGTGTAAAGGTAGAAAGTTAAAAGTGAACATAGATAAGAGTAAGGTGATGAGGGTATCAAACGATTTAAATAAAGAAAAAATTTGGGTATCACATTGGAGAGAGGGATTATGGAAGAAGTAAATGTTTTCAGATATTTGGGAGTTGACGTGTCAGCGGATGGGTTTATGAAGGATGAGGTTAACCATAGAATTGATGAAGGAAAAAAGGTGAGTGGTGCGTTGAGGTATCTGTGGAGACAAAAAACGTTATCCATGGGGCAAAGAAGGGAATGTACGAAAGTATAGTCGTACCAACACTCTTATATGGGTGTGAAGCATGGGTTGCAAATGCTGCAGCGAGGAGGAGGCTGGAGGCAGTGGAGATGTCCTGTCTAAGGGCAATGTGTGGTGTAAATATTATGCAGAAAATTCGGAATGTGGAAATTAGGAGAAGGTGTGGAGTTACTAAAAGTATTTGTCAGAGGGCTGAAGAAGGGTTGTTGAGGTGGTTTGGTCATTTAGAGGAATGGATCAAAGTAGAATGACTTGGAGAGCGTATAAATCTGTAGGGAAGGAAGGCGGGGTAGGGGTCGTCCTAGAAAAGGTTGGAGGGAAGGGGTAAAGGAGGTATTGTGGGCGAGGGGCTTGGACTTCCAGCAAGCATGTGTGAGCGTGTTAGATAGAAGTGAATGGAGACGAATGGTTTTTGGGTCATGACGATCTGTTGGAGTGTGAGCAGGGTAACATTGTGTGAAGGGATTCAGGGAAACCAGTTAATTGATTTAGTTGGACTTGAGTCCTGGAAATGGGAAGTACAATGCCTGCACTTTAAAGGAGGGGACTGGGATAGTGACAGCTGGGAGGGACAATTCTCAGCTGTCGTATCTGAGCTCCTCTGCAAAGACAGTGATTGTGTATGAGTGTGGTAAAAGTGTTGAATGATGATGAAAGTATTTTCTTTTTGGGGATTTTGTTTCTTTTTGGGTCACCCTGCCTCGGTGGGAGACGGCCGACTTGTTGAAAAAAAAAAAAAAAAAAATAATAATAATGATACTAATAATAATAATAATAATGTTAATAATAATAAGAATAATGATAATAATAATAATAATAATAATAATAATAATAATAATATCTTTATTTCTACAAGTAATGTACAAGGTATACAGTCCTAGCTGACATCACTGACATACTACTATATAGAAAGCCCCTTGTTATGCAGAGCATTTCGGACAAATTAGGTCAGTTTTGTCCCAGGATGCGACCCACACCAATCGACTAACACCCAGGTACCCAATTTACTGACGGGTGAACATGGACATCCGGTGTAAGGAAACACACCCAATGTTTCAACCCTCGCCAGGAATCGAACCCGGACACTCACGGGCTCCCGTCATGGGAACTTAACCTTTATGTCACTTGTTCTAATATTCCACCTTTAAACATTAAATCGGCACAACAACCACATCCAACAACAGAAGGAAACAATCTCAGTGGTGTCTAGAAGACTAGTCCCGCTCATCCCACGGTCTACACGTCACCTCCTCGGCTGACTTTCATTCTCAGGTATATAATAAAACACACTGACAAATCTCTAGTCACACAAACTCAAAATACGTCTTTTTAACTAAATTACAAAGAAGTTAAATTTTATGTAATATAACTGAGAATTCTCATTCATGAAACAACCCAAGAAAGAAGAAGCCCTAGAGCTAGGCCTCAACACAGCTCACCACACATGCTTGCCAGAGGGGCGAAGTTATGCAGTATTTGTACATACACAATAAACAAGCTCATGAGCAGGTATCTGTCAACACATAGGAAAATGTAGATAGATAACCTGTGACATACAGTCGGAATCACATCTTCAGTATTCTGGCTCACTGGCAATTGTTCTGTTTCCGTGTATTCGTTGTATATTCTTGCTAACAGGTTACACAGGTCCTCTGTTGCGTTTCTCAGTATCCAAGATACTGTCTGTCTGTTCCTATTACTTTAGTCTCATCTAGATTCCCTTAAGTCAGTCTCATTGCTTTCTTATTGGAATGTCTTCATATCTCTGCTGCTCACGACTTTCTTCCCTTCCTGATATCTTTCTAAGTTTGGTAAATAAGTCTTTGAACCTTCTGTTCAAGTCTTTGTATGCCGTTCTCTTATCTTTGATGGTTCATCTCTCTCTTTGAATCTTATTACCAGTTCTCTTATTTTTTTTTCATTTTCCATCTTGTGTAGCTGTACAGGATCTTAGCCTCTGTTTTAATTTTCGATGCTCTCATATTTGTGTTGTTTTCCTGCTTCTCTTATCCTTGCATAGTCATGCTCTTCCATGGAAAAATAAACACATAAGCAGTATAATGTGATCCTTTATTGACAACGTTTCGCCCACACAGTGGGCTTTATCGAGTCACAGACAGATCTGTCAATAAAGGATCACATTATACTGGTTATGTGTTTATTTTTCCATTGTGTCGGTATTTTATACCATTTATTTCCATGCTCTTCCATAAAGCTTCCATTGCACGAGTTTTTCATCTCTTTTGAACTTTACATACCTTTAATCATCAGTGTTTCCCCCTCTTTCTCTCATCTTCTCTCTTTTTCTCCCTATTATTTTTTATTTACCGAAATCGTATACATCTATATGATAGTTACACAGCGTGAACAAATGCTATATTTCACTGTAATATTCGACCATGCAGGTCCAGTCCGGTGTGGGAGGGCTGGTTGGTTGGGCTGGTGGGAATTTGGGAAGAGGAGTAGTCGTCTATCCTGTCGTCTTGCTGTGGGTTGATCCACTCTGGCTGACCAACTTTTCCGGGGTCAGATATCTCAGACGTGTTTGTTGCTCCGCCTCTGTTTTCATTTTGACTGTTGTCTTTTATTTACAATACCTTCAGTCTCTCTAGAGACATCCTTCTGGACTTTTTGGAATAAAAGAGATTTCTCTTCGTGACTCAGGAAATCGTAATGACACAATTGCAAACAAACCACAGTACGGGCGGGGATTGAACTCGCGGCAAGTGAGTCGAAAAACTTCAGACCGACGCGTTAGCCACTGGGCCAGTTGACCCAGTGGCTAACTGAGTATTATCTTCAGTGGTCTCGCCTTTTACCTTGCAAACTTCTTTGTTTTTGAAAGGAATGCTGCTTTATCTGTCTCTTGTCTTACTCCCATTCACGCTTTCTTTTCCTTCCCTTCTCTTGTTCTCTGTGCTGTCCCAAGACGTTACGTTAGTAAGATCTGTCAGGAAACAGGACAAGTGTTTACTGACGAGGGTCTTAATCATATGATGACCCACAGTTGGAACTTTTGGTCATCTGACCGAGGCCTTCAGCTGGCTTACCGGTCCACCCCTTTAAAAATTGAAGTTGAAATTATAATCATTTACGTATAGAGTGGACCCTCGGTTAACGAATACCCCGGAAATCGTGCAATTATGTAAGTATAATTTTGTAAGTTCTTGTGGAAGTGTATTTTTGGGGGTCTGAAATAGACTAACCTACGTGAAATTTTTCCTTAAGGGAGTAAATTCGTTCGGTAATGGCACTTGAGCAGACTTCAGGAGTGAAGTTTTTACGAAACTCGGGGGTCCACTGTATTAGACTTTTTCTCCCACGAGTCATCAGCGAAGTTGTACTCTTCTTCCCTACGTCTCACTATCCACATCTCTATCATTCTTTACTAACTCTCTTGCATTTTCTTTCATCATTGTCATCAGTTTGCAATCTTCTGCCAGCAGATTAGCTTAGCATTGTTGTCTTTCCTCCTGCACTCCTTAATTATCTTAGTTTCTTTTAGTCTGTCCTTCACGCTGTCTACCTCCTCTCCCAACTCTTTCATTACTTCTCTCAAATTAATTATGTTTCACAGTCTCCTTCCCTTCACTGTCTCTTCTTTTAGTGGAGTAACTGGTGCAAGGTGTGAGGGCCTCGTCTGCCACACACTAAGTGACTACACGTCCATCAACAATGATGGACTCAACACCTTAAAATTACCTCTCAAATTCTTCCATTATCTCCAGTGCTAAAACTACTTCTTTTCTCGTTTGAAGAAGTCTGCTGCGCAGGCGAAACATTTCGGCATTGAAGATACCCAGGTGTTGCACATGCGTCTTATTTACAAAGTGAAAATGTCTTGAATAAAATTATGTAACATTGACGTGACACTAGTGCACTCTGGGAACAACGTACACTAGTGCACTCTGGGAACAACGTACACTAGTGCACTCTGGGAACAACGTAAACTAGTGCACTCTGAGAACAACGTACACTAGTGCACTCTGGGACAGTACACTAGTGCACTCTGGGAACAACGTACACTAGTGCACTCTGGGAACAACGTACACTAGTGCACTCTGGGAACAACGTACACTAGTGCACTCTGGGAACAACGTACACTAGTGCACTCTGGGAACAACGTATACTAGTGCACTCTGGAAACAACTATCACTAGTTCACTCTGGAAACAACCTACACTAGTGAACTCTGGAAACAACCTACACTAGTGCACTCTGGAAACAACCTTCACTAGTGCACTCTGGAAACAACCTTCACTAGTGCACTCTGGAAACAACCTACACTAGTGCACTCTGGAAACAACCTTCACTAGTGCATTGCACTCATCCTGGAAACAACCTCACTAGTGCACTCTGGAAACAACCTTCACTAGTGCACTCTGGAAACAACCTACACTAGTGCACTCTGGAAACAACCTTCACTAGTGCACTCTGTAAACAACCTTCACTAGTGCACTCTGGAAACAACCTTCACTAGTGCACTCTGTAAACAACCTTCACTAGTGCACTCTGTAAACAACCTTCACTAGTGCATCTGAAACAACCTCACATGCTCTGAAACAACCTTCACTAGTCACTCTGTAACAACTCACTAGTGCTCTGAAACAACCTTCTATGCACTGAACAACCTTCCTATCACTGAAACATACCTCCACATTCTTTACTGACACTACCACCATTCTTACTGACACTACCACCATTCTTTACTGACACTACCACCATTCTTACTGACATACCACCATTCTTACTGACACTACCACCATTCTTTACTGACACTACCACCATTCTTTACTGACACTACCACCATTCTTTACTGACACTACCACCATTCTTTACTGACACTACCACCATTCTTTACTGACACTACCACCATTCTTTACTGACACTACCACCATTCTTTACTGACACTACCACCATTCTTTACTGACACTACCACCATTCTTTACTGACACTACCACCATTCTTTACTGACACTACCACCATTCTTTACTGACACTACCACCATTCTTTACTGACACTACCACCATTCTTTACTGACACTACCACCATTCTTTACTGACACTACCACCATTCTTTACTGACACTACCACCATTCTTTACTGACACTACCACCATTCTTTACTGACACTACCACCATTCTTTACTGACACTACCACCTTATCTCCATTTTTACTGACACTACCACCATTCTTTACTGACACTACCACCATTCTTTACTGTCACTACCACCATTCTTTACTGACACTACCACTATTCTTTACTGACACTACCACCACCTCCACAACCACCTCCACCATCACCACTACTACCATCACCACCACCGCCATCACCACCCCCACCATCACCGCCGCCATCACCACCACCTCCACCACCACCACCACCACCTCCACCACCACCACCACCTCCACCACCACAACCATCACCATCACCACCGCCGTTATCACCACCACCACCACCTCCACCACTACAACCATCACCACCACCATCACCACCACCAATTTACTGTCAGTACATAACTAATATTTTAGGAAGGATTAGCACACTATTTCTTGCTCTATATAAACATTGTATTTTACTTGCAGTAACACAGAGCAAAGTGTTAGATTTGTGAAACATAAAACACACAGACCTACACACACACACACACACACACACACACACACACACACACACACACTGCTGAGTGAGCTAGATACCTCAAAGGCGATGGGGCCGGACAACATCTCTCCGTGTGTCCTGAGAGAGGAAGCAGAGGCGCTATGTGTACCACTAACAACAATATTCAATACATCTATCGAAACAGGGAGACTACCTGAGGTATGGAAGACAGCAAATGTAGTTCCAATTTTTAAAAAAGGAGACAGACATGAAGCACTAAACTACAGACCAGTGTCACTGACATGTATAGTATGCAAAGTCATGGAGAAGATTATCATGGTACGTGGCAAGGTGTCAGAGTGGGCGCCGGTGACGAGTGGGGTTCCACAGAGGTCAGTCCTACGACCGGTGCTGTTTCTGGTATTTGTGAACAACATGACGGAAAGAATAGACTCCGAAGTGTCCCTGTTTGCAGATGATGTGAAGTTGATGAGAAGAATTCAATCGGACGAGGACCAGGCAGAACTACAAAGGGATCTGGACAGGCTGCAAGCCTGGTCCAAAAATTGGCTCCTGGAGTTCAACCCCACAAGTGCAAAGTCATGAAGATTGGGGAAGGGCAAAGAAAACCGCAGACTGAGTACAGTCTAGGGGGCCAGAGACTACAAACCTCAATCAAGGAAAAAGATCTTGGGGTGAGTATAACAACAGGCACATCTCCTGAGGCGCACATCAACCAAATATCTGCTTCAGCATACGGGCGCCTAGCAAACCTAAGAACAGCATTCCGACATCTTAATAAGGAATCGTTCAGGACCCTGTACACTGTGTACGTTAGGCCCATATTGGAGTATGCAGCACCAGTTTGGAACCCACACCTAGCCAAGCACGTAAAGAAACTAGAGAAAGTGCAAAGGTTTGCAACAAGACTATTCCATGAGCTAAGGGGTATGTCCTACGAGGAAAGGTTAAGGGAAATCGACCTGACGACACTGGAGGACAGGAGAGATAGGGGGGACATGATAACGACATATAAAATACTGAGAGGAATTGACAAGGTGGACAGAGACAGAATGTTCCTGAGATGGGACACAGCAACAAGGGGACATAGTTGGAAGTTGAAGACTCAGATGAATCACAGGGATGTTAGGAAGTATTTCTTCAGTCACAGAGTGGTCAGGAAGTGGAATAGTTTGGTAAGCGATGTAGTGGAGGCAGGATCCATTCATAGCTTTAAGAAGAGGTATGATAAAGCTCATGGCGCAGGGAGAGTGACCCAGTAGAGGCCAGTGAAGAGGCGGGGCCAGGAGCTATGACTCGACCCCTGCAACCACAACTAGGTGAGTACAACTAGGTGAGTATACACACACGCACACACACACACACACACACACAAACGATGAGGCTCTCAAAATTAGGGAGACGTATTTTGAATAGCATTCTATTAATATACAATATTTTTCCCCCTGAGCAGATGCACTATTAAGCCAAAAACATTGTTGACTTAATGTGGCTCTTAATATTAAGCGAGGCAAGATTTTGTAATGTCTCAGGTGTACACGAGGATACTGTATTCTCACAGTATGGTACAGTGTTACAGCACTGTAATGTGTTACAACAATGTACTGTGTTACAGCACGGTACAGTGTTACATCACTGTCTTGTGTTACTGTACTATGTTAAAGCATGGTACTGTACTTCAGCATGGTATAGTGTTACAGCACTGTACTGTGTTACAACATTGATCTGTATTACAGAAAGGTACAGAGTAGCAGCATGATACAGTGTTACAGCATGGTACAGCACAGTACAGTGTTACAGCATGGTACAGCACAGTACAGTGTTACAGCATGGTACAGCAAGGTACAGAGTTGGAGCGTGGAACAGCAAATTACAGTGTTACAGCATCGTACAGCACGGTACAGTGTTGCAGCGTGGTATAGTGTTGCAGAAAGGTACAGTGTTGCAGTATGGTACAGTAAGGTACAGTGTTGCAGCGTGGTACAGTGTTGCAGCATGGTACAGTGTTGCAGCGTGGTACAGCAAGGTACAGTATTGCAGTGTGGTGGTACAGTGTTGCAGAAAGGTACAGTGTTGCAGAAAGATAGTGTTGCAGTATGGTACAGCAAGGTACAGTATTGCAGTGTGGTGGTACAGTGTTGCAGAAAGGTAGTGTTGCAGCTTGGTACAGTGTTGCAGAATTGTACATCTAGTTTTATGTCTGGCTTAGTATAATAATCTCCAGGTATTTATTTTTTTTGTATTTCCTGCTACATTCCCCTCTCTCTCTCTCTCTTTCTCTGTACACAGGGTCTTATAAGGCTAGGTTTAGGGTTTCTAACTTTATTTACAAGCTAAGCGCTGTTACCTTCCTCAGCTCATTTGAAAGTTTTTTTTTATTGTTAAGAGAGATATACAGATAGTGAACAAAATGAAGCTGTATCCATCTGTGGGACAGCGATTTCATCTGCTCAACTGACATTATTTCGTTGATGTCATTATTCGTTACGAACATGTTCCTGTATCAAGTCACCCTAGGAATAAATGATCTCAAATAAAGTGAAGTTCTGGAGAAGGTTACAGTCAGAGTGAAGTTGCTGCTTGCTGCCCGTCTTCGGTGTGGAGCAACCTGTGGTACTTTGACAATGTTGGCCTTGTACATAACAGTAAGACTACCCACACCCCTCCGATGTTCAAAGCTCTGCTGAAATGACAGATTTGTCCAGGCTGGGTCCAGGCGAGAGATGAGCCATCTTGCTCTGTTCTCTATTCTGTCAAGAATTCGCAGATGAGACGGAGGACAGACAATCCAAGGCAGTGGAGCATACTCAAAGTGTGAACGTACTGTGCCTCGGAAAGAATCTTGCAACCTCTACTGTCGAGCAGACTCATCTAAGTGCTGTAAGCTTAATTGTCGTTTTTTTGCGACATTTACAATATGATTCTTCATAGTCAGTTTGGAGTCAAATTTCACCCCAACTATATCAACTTCGTCCCCGGGTACCAACATTCAACCATTCATTTTTACCACTGCTCCAACATTATCATCATGGTACCTAGAGATCATTATCATTCGTGATCTGCCATTGTTTTCTCCAGGATGATATAGCTGTAACTGGTGACTGATGTAACTTAGAGCAACTGGCATTTCCTCTCTTGAATAAGTAAATGTCAGAGTGCAGTCGTCTGCATATGCATGGAATTCTGGGATGAGATGAAGGTCATTGAAATAGACATTCCATAACAATGGCCCAGCCACACTTCTCTTTGGAACACTTCCACCAATAGGGTGTCTTGTTGACTCTGTCCCGTTGAGAACTACTCTTAGAGATCTACCTTGAAGATAATCACTGGAGATATAATGCAGAGCCGGCGACTCTTAGTGCATGCACTTTTGCCAAGAAATATGCAGTGCTACTACATAGTTGACCTTGGATTCATGCAGTGACTGGTGCCACTTAGTGCTAGGTAGTACTGACTGATGCGAGTTAGAGTTGCTGCTTGGGCTCAACTTATCTGCACCCAGAGCCTTTTCTTGGTCTATCGAATTAAGGAAAATATACACTTTATCCTGCCTTATCGTCACTGCTGACAACTTTGACACAGCTCTTGCGGCTAGCCAAGGAGGTTACCTTGCTGGATCAGGAACTTGCATCTTGACAGCAAAGTTTTCTGCAAAGACGTCAGCTTTCTCCTGACTGTTAAAAAAGATAGTCTCATCCTGCCAATTGAGAGGTGGAATAATTTCATCAGGTGAATAACCTTGTCGGTCCTTGACCAAGGACCACCAGGTTTTGGAGCCCACTCTATCTGATGCCAGCTTTCTTTTGTGTCAGCCTCCTATCTAGAGATGGCACACTTTTGGACTCTTCCATTTGCCAACAGGCTTGCCTGTGCAGGTTCCTGTTATAGAAATGGAATGCCTCTTATACTTTCGCCATGTCTTGTACTTAGCAGTAGCAGCCTCTCTACAACGAAAGCCTAACCAAGGCTGATCTGTAGGCTTCGTCACATACTGCCGGTGAGGGATGTGTTCTTGTTGAAAATTAAGGATGTGTTCAGTGAAGGCATTCACTTGGTTGTTAACATCACCTTGGAGAAGAGCATTCCAATCGGAGGTGGCGAACTCAGAGCAAAGTGCTGGCCAGTTTCCTCTTTCCTACAACCAGGTTGTGCATGCAGATTTATCGCCTTGTTCTGTTGGAATCTTCAATGTAGTAAATACGACCTTGTGGTCAGATGATCCAACATAGCCGAGGGGTTGACAAGTGACTACACCTTCAGATAGATCACTCACTACTGGGTCGAGGGAGGAGCCAGAGATGTGAGGAGGGAAATCAGCAAAATTTCTCACGTCAAACACTGCAAGAATATCATCAAAACCCATCTTTATAAGATGTTGATTGAGGTCACCAACAATTATAATATGTTGACATTTATGTTGAAGCAGAAAGATGTCCACATTTTCCATCAGGAAGTTGTTGGAGTCTGCTTGCTGCCATTGAGGTCTGTACATTGCACATGCTAGTACAGAGGTACTAGGTTGAAGAGTATCATTTCCATGTAATTATGCATGGTAACATCAATGAGCTGGGCATGAATTTTTTAAGAAAAGCACACAGCAACACATCCTCCTCGTGTTTGCTTGTCTCTTCTCATCCATGAGGTATAGCAAGCAATTCTTATTTAAATTTCTAGAGTCGTTTCGTCGAGAAATGTCTGAACAGTGATCACGTCAGGGGCGCTGAGTGTTCACGAAACTGTACGTGAGCTCCCAAACATTGGTAATGAATCCTCTAATGTTGGCCGACAGGATACTGATAGACTGGCTCCTCATGGTGGGTGTGAGACAGGTAGGACACCGGGGCAGTCGCCGGGACGTAGTTCTGTGGTCTTGTATAAGACATAAAACCACCTGCGGAGCCACGCTAGGAGTAGCTGGGTGGGTGATATGTGTGTTTAGTATTTCTGAAATCCTACTAGTTTGTTCTGAGAACATATCTCTAAAGAACTGGTGATCCTGTTTATCAGGTTTCTCTTTCTTACGATAGTGGTCATCCTGATGCCCCTTCTTGTGGCAGTAATTGTACCTGGTATCTCGCAGGCAGTTGTTAGTGGTGTGCCCCCTCTGGTGACGGCGAGAGCACTGCCTAGGTGCCTGGGATGGTGGGCTCCTGTATCTTGTACCACTTATGTTTTGCTGCTGATTCTGCTGTAGGTTCTGCTGCTGGTGAGCCTGATGATTATAAGAATATAAGAATGGAGGAACACTGCAGAAGGCCTACTAGCCCATGCAAGGCAAGTCCTTATCAAAACCACTCCTACCCAAAACTGCCCAAGAATTTACTCCCGTACCCACAACACCAATCAAACCAAGCCACTCCCACTCATATATTTGTCCAATCTCTTTTTAAAGCTACCCAAGGTCCTAGCCTCTATCACCCTACTCGGAAGTCCGTTCCACGCATCCACTACTCTGTTCGAAAATCAGTACTTACCTATGTCCTTTCTAAATCTAAATTTATCCAACTTAAATTCATTATTTCTGTTCCTTTGCTAGTTCGACACCCTCAGTACTTTACTAATATCACCTATGTTTATGCCCATCATCCACCTATACACCTCTATGATATCTCCCCTCATTCTACGTCTCTCAAGAGAGTGGAGATTCAAGGTTCTAAGTCTATCTTCATACGGGAGATTCCTTATACAGTAAATCATTTTAGTCATTCTTCTCTGTATGTTCTCCAATGAGTCTATATCCATCCTGTAGTAAGGAGACCAAAACTGAGCTGCATAATCCAAATGAGGCCTCACTAGTGATGTATAGAGCTGTAAAATAACTTTTGAACTTCAGTTACTTATACTTCTTGAAATAAATCCCAGTAATCTGTTAGCCTTGTTGCGCACACTTAGGCACTGTTGTCTTGGCTTTAGATTCCTGCTTACCATGACTCCCACGTCTTTTTCACATTCTGTATGATCAAGCTCTACTTCACCTAGTTTATAAATTCGAGGGATATTTTCATTACCAAGGACTAGTACCTTACACTTATCCACATTGAACTTCATCTGCCACTTTTCAGACCAAGACATTAATTTGTCCAAATCCTCCTGGAGTTCACTGGTATCCTCCTCAGAATGAATCATACGGCCTATTTTTATATCATCAACAAATTTGCTCATGTCACTTGTAATTCCTTCATCAAGTACATGCTAGTACTTGCCTAAAACTGATCCTTGTGGAACGCCACTAGTGACTAATCCCCATTCAAATTTGATCCCATTAATGGAAACTCTCTGCGTTCTATTGGTAAGCCATGCCTCTATCCATGCTAGAACTTTACCTCCTATACCATGAGCTGCCACCTTTCTTAAGAGTCTCTTGTGAGGTACTCTATCGAAGGCCTTACTGAAATCCAAATAAGCAATATCATATTCCTTATTACTGTCTACTGCCTCAAATGTTTTATTGAAGAACGTCAGTAAATTTGTCAGGCAGGAACGATCTCTCGTGAACCCATGCTGAGATTCATTAATCAAATTATACTCTTCAAGATGACCTCTAATAATATCAGCTATAATTGATTCTAATAATTTGCCTACTATAGACGTCAGGTTTATTGGACGGTAATTTGATGGAATGGACTTATCCCCTGATTTAAATATAGGAACTACATTAGCTATCTTCCACATTTCTGGCACAACACCAGTTAGGATGGACGCATTAAACACACTTGTTAATGGCTGACTAAGTTCCATCTTGCATTCTTTAAGTAATCAAAGAAACTAATTTCCGTAGACGCAAATGCCTTGAATCAGCACTTATCTCTGTTTCTAACACAATTAAACAAAACAAAGGCAGCTTCACCATCTCTGAAGTCTTAGCAAGAATCCTCCTGAAAACAGTAAACCCTACCATCACATAGTCTCTCCTGCTAATTCAACACAAGCACATCGTAGATGTGGAACACTCCTACAGGCCTTCGATATTTCAACCTCAAGCAGAAATATTTGTCTAACCTATTGTTATACTACCCTAGTATTTGTTTTATCACCTTTTACTTATGTGCATATTGATTGTTCTACCTTATTGTATTACTACTACTACTACTAATATCACTACTACTACCACCACTAGTATTTCACCTCACTTTGAGAGTATATATAAACCCACTATGTCCATTATCGCTTGTAACGGCTTGAGAAAGCTCCTGGAGAGCGAAACGTTGCCACAATAAAATGTCACATTAGTTGCATTTGTGTCCTTTTACTTACCATTCTTTAAGTACTCTGGAAAACAACTTGACAACCTGTCGGGTCCCGGGGACTTATTTTGCTTCAGTTTATCTATCTGTTTGATAACCAT
The DNA here is from genome assembly GCA_009830355.1 of Cherax destructor. NCBI lineage: Eukaryota > Metazoa > Arthropoda > Malacostraca > Decapoda > Parastacidae > Cherax > Cherax destructor. The sequence continues at coordinate 61,184 of WNWK01002642.1, read as the reverse complement.
GACCCTCGTGACAGTAATATTAGTTAATTTGAATTCTTCAGGAACTGAATAATTGTTAGTTTCTGGAATCTCATTAACGTCTTCTTGAGTAAAGACTGACAAAAAATAATCATTAAATAGAGAACACATTTCCAGTTCGTTATCCGTCAACTGTACATTCCCAATTTTCAGAGGTCCTACCTTTTCCCTCACCTTCGTCCTATACACTTGAAAGAACCCTTTTGGATTAGTCTTTGATTCATTAGCAACTCTAATTTCATAGTCACGTTTAGCTTTCCTAATCCCCTTTTTTACTTCTCTTTTAAACTGAACATATTGGTTAATAAGGTTAATCTCTCCTCTTTTGATGCGCCTATAAATTCCCCTTTTTTCTCCTAGTAAATGCTTTAGCCTCCTGTTAACCCATTTGGGGTCGTTATTATTTGACCTAATTTCTCTGTGCACGTTGTACATTATTAAAAAAAAATCATAAACGCAGATCCCTTCGTAATCGTAAGTATGATCATCGTCAATATAATTATTAGCTAGATTACCCCAATCGAGATTAGACAGGTGTTCCCTAAGTCCATTATAATCGGCAGAACGAAAATCAGGGACTTTTACCGTATTATCATTATTCTCGTATTCCAGGTTAATGCTAAAAGTGATGGATTTGTGATCACTTGCGCCAAGCTCTTCAGTGATCTCCAGATTATTTACGAGTGTTTCCTTATTTGACAAGACTAGGTCGAGCAAATTATTACCTCTGGTAGGCTCTGTTACACACTGCTTCAGAAAACAGTCCTGAACTACTTCCATAAAGTCACTGGACTCCAGATTACCGGTCAAAGAAGTCCAGTCAATTTGACTAAAGTTAAAATCACCTACTATCACAACATTATTGTGTCTAGAAGCCCTAACAATTTCGTCCCAAAGAAGTCTCCCTCTATCGTGATCCAAGCCTGGAGGTCGGTATATTACACCTAGAATTAGTTTTTCTTGACCTTCTACAAACTCTTCCCACACAGATTCTGTTACTAATACATCTATTTTTATACTTGTTTTTATGCAACAATTTATATTTTCTCGTACATATAATGCAACTCCTCCCCCCTTCCCATTATATCTATCCACATGGAACAACTTAAACCCTTGAATATGACACTCAGCAATCATATCCCGACTCTTTAAATCATACCATGTTTCAGTTATTGCAATGACATCAGAGTTGTCAGCACACGCTACCAAACGTAATTCATTAATATTATTTCTTGCTGTTCGACTGTTATCATAAAATACAGTCATATGTTTTTGTCTTCTGCATCTTTTTCCTATTCGCCTTTGCTTTTACTCAATTTCTGTAATTATCATTACCCAGTGTTACTCTATGACTGTTATTATTAAGTTTCATAATATCAAAGCCTAAGTCAATACATATCCATTCTCATTATTTTCCATTTCTAAACCCATACCTCTAACTTATCCTAGTTTAAAGTCCTAACAACACCCTCAACTGAGCTAGCAAGAAAACCTGGTGAGCGTTTTCCACATATCTTTGCTGTTCTCTCTCTCTCTCTCTCTCGCCACTGAATCTTTCCCTTCTGCCCCCCGCTTCTCTCCTTTCCCTTTTTCCCCCCTTCTTGTTTTTCTTCGTTTCCTCTCCCTACCCTTTCCTTTCCTTCTCTCCCTTCCCCTCTAACGCCTCTCCCTCTCTTACCCCTTTCTCTCCTCCCAGCTCCCTTCTCTCTCTCACCATCTTCCTCTTCTCTCCTACTTTTCTTCCCCTCCCTCTTTCCTCTCTGCTAACGATCCTGACTCAACAATCAAGGTCTGCATTATTGATGTCCGATGTACAATTCGACGACACCAGCACTACTCAGGCGAGTGTTTCTCCTCTACGTCACTCTCCTCTATGTCACTCTCCTCTACTTCACTCTCCTCTACGTCGCTCTCCTCTGTCACTCTCCTCTACGTCACTCTCCTCTACCTCACTCTACGTCACTCTCGTCTACGCTACTCTCCTTGACATCATTTTGAAAACCCCGGAACCAAAGAAAATTCTCAGTCGTGGCAATGAAAATTGGAACATTGGGAGAGTGGACCAGGAGGCTGCATCAGTGGGTGTCAGCAGTGGGTGTCAGCAGTGGTTGTTGTTAGTTTTCTGGTATAGTGAGTGCTTTAGTGCCAGCAGTGGTTGTTGCTAGTCTCCTGGTATAGTTAGTGCATCAAGGTTACATCATGACTGTGTAAGACACAACGACAAGGGGTCACAATTGGAAGTTGAAGACTCAGATGAATCACATGGATGTTAGGAAGTATTTCTTCAGTCACATAATTGACAGGAAGTGGAATAGTCTGGGAAGTGATGTAGTGGAGGCAGGATCCATACATAGCTTTAAGAAGAGGTATGATAAAGCTCATAGAGCAGGAAGAGTGACCTAGTAGCAACCAGTGAAGAGGCGGGCCAGGAGCTGTGAATTGACCCCTGCAACCACAACTAGGTGTGTACAAACACACACATGCACAAAGAGCAGAACAGAGAACCAGGGGACTCGTGGATGAGTCTAGGTGGGAAGATTGGGTAGCAGAGCTCATAAAAAGGGAAGAAGAGTGGGGAAGGAAGCTAGAAGAGCTTAGCAAGAAAATGGAGGAGAGGATAGCTGCAGAGAGCAGGAAATGGGAGCTACAAGTCACAGCAACAGAAGCTAAGATACAGAGCTGAGAAGAGGAACTAAAAAATCTGAAACAGTCCAGTGAACCAAATAACAGTATGGGCATGACATCAGGAACTGCTACATCAGCCACAAACAAGGGGACTGTAGGAACCAAAAAAGTTATACTGTACACAAAGGCCCTATCAGACCACTGTGAAGCCCGGAAAAAAGACGAGCAGCACACCAGTATCAAACGGGGGGACTGAAGAAAATGAAGGAACTAAGCTATATGCAGAGGCCCTAACAGATCACAGCAGTGCCCAGGAAAAACTGAGAAGAGAAAAATGAAAGACCACTGAGCACAGGGACATCAAACAGAGAAGAGATTGAAGGAAGGAATGCTGTAATGGAGGCAGCTAAATCGACTCATGGGTTGCAATGGGAGGATGAAAGGGAGTGGTCAGTTTTTCTTTATGGGCTCCAGGAAGTTGAAGGGAAACTTATGAAGTGAGGAGACAGGCAAAAAAGCAATTGAAAACATAATGAAAGCAATAGGAGAGGATGACATGACCTAGTTGACAAATTTTCTGAAAATAGGATGGTGTGCAAGAGGAAAAAACGACCAGTCAGAGTGATATTCAAGGCAGAATCAGCTCAAAACAGGATCCTGTACGACAAAGGGACATACCGGAGGGTGTACCTCGACCATGATGGAACACAAGAAGAAAGGCAGAAACTAAAAGAGAGGGTACAAAGATGCAAAGAGGAAAGCGAGGCAAAGACAAAGATGAACAGGAGAACCCAGACTCAGGAGGAAGAGCAAATACAACTTCCCTCAGAACCACCTACAGAAGGACCTCAACCATGACAACCCCAATGCAACCAATCTAACCCAAAACCCACACACCGTACCCACTGCTCCCACCCCTTTCATCACAAACTCCACCTGAAGAGCAACCCCCCATAGTTCCCTGCCAGGTCTCATGCTTCCCCAACCCCAACATTCTCCCCAGACCAGTTTTAGTAAAGAAGTTGAAGGTTTGGTATACAAATGCAGATTGAATAACAAATAAATGTGAGGAGTGGTATGAAAGAATCAAGACATCATTCCACTCACAGAAACGAAATTCACCGGGATGATAACAGATGCAATCTTCCCACCTGCATATCAGATCCTGAGTAAAGATAGAGGAAGCAGAGGGGGAGGAGGAGTAGCACTGCTCATTAAAAACCGATGGGGATTTGAGGAAATGGAAGGAATGGACGAAATGGGCGAAAGGGACTACATAGTAGGTAAAATTCAGTCTGGGGGGTCATAAGGAAGTCATTGCAGTGATGTACAACCCGCCACAGAACTGCAGGAAGCCAAGAGAAGAATATGAAGAGAGCAACAAAGCAATGGTGGATACACTAGCTGAGGTGGCCAGAAGACCTCACACGGGTAGAGCAAAGTTACTAGTTATGGGTGATTTCAATCACAAGGAGATTGATTGGGAAAACCTGGAGCCACATGAGGGTCCCAAAACATGGAGAGCCAATATGATTGATGTGGTACTGGAAAACCTCATGCATCAACATGTTAGGGACACTACCAGAGAGAGAGGTGAGGATGAACCAGCAAGACTGGACCTCGTATTCACCCTGAGTAGCTCGGACATCGAGAACATCATGTATGAAAGGCCCCTCGGAGCTAGTGATCATGTGGTTCTGAGCTTTGAATACACTGTAGAGTTACAAGTGGAGAGGGTAACAGGAGTAAGATAGGAAAAGCCAAACTTCAAAAGAGGGGACTACACAGACATGAGGAACTTCCTGCAGGAGGTTCAGTGGCAACGAGAATTGGTAGGAAAGTCAGTAAACAAAACGATGGACTACGTGACAGCAAAATGCAAGGAGGCAGAGGAAAGGTTTGTTCCCAAGGGCAACATAAATAATGGGAAGACCAGATCGAGCTTGGTTTATCCAAAGGTGTAGGGAGGCAAAAACTAAGTGTGCTAGAGAATGGAAAAGGTACAGAAGACAATGGACCCAGGAAAATAAAGAGATTAGTCGGAGAGCCAGAAACGAGTATGTGCAGATAAGGAGGGAGGCCCAGCGACAGTATGAAAACAACATAGCATCGAAAGTCAAGTCTGACCTGAAGCTGTTGTATAGCCACATCAAGAGGAAGACAACAGTCGAGGACCAGGTAATCAGGCTGAGGAAAGAAGGTGGAAAGCTTACAAGAAACGACCAAGAAGTATGTGAGGAGCTTAACACGAGATTTATGGAAGTATTTACAATGGAGACAGAATGGACTCCAGGAAGTCAGAATAGGGAGGTACACCAACAAGTGCTGGATGAAATACACAAAACCGAGGAGGTGAAGAAGATGCTAAGTGAACTTGATACATCAAAGGTGGTGGGACCGGACAATATCTCTCCATGGGTCCTTGGAGATGGAGCAGAGATGCTGTGTGTGCCACTAACAACAATTTTCAACACATCCTTTGAAATTGGGCAACTATCCGAGGTATGGAAGATGGCAAATGTAGTCCCCATTTTTAAGAAAGGAGACAGACACGAGGCACTAAACTACAGACCAGTGTCACTGACGTGTATAGTACGCAAAGTCATGGAGAAGATTATCAGGAGGAGAGTGGTGGAGCACCAAGAACGGAACAAGCTTATAAACAACAACCAGCACGGATTCAGGGAAGGAAAATCCTGTGTCACAAACCTACTGGAGTTTTTTGACAAAGTAACGGAAGTAAGACACGAAAGAGAGGGGTAGGTAGATTGCATTTTCTTGGACTGCAAGAAGGCCTTTGACACAGTTCCTCACAAGAAATTAGTGCAAAAGCTACGAGGTGTCAGAGTGGGCGCCTGTGACGAGCAGGATTTCACAGAGGTCAGTCCTAGGACCAGTGCTGTTTTTGGTATATGTGAATGACATGACGGAACGGACAGATTCAGAAGTGCCCCTGTTTGCAGATGACGTGACGTTAATGAGAAGAATCAAATCAGATGAGGATCAGGCAGAACTACAAAGAGACTTGGACAGGCTGGAAGCCTGGTCCAGGAACTGGATCCTCGAATTTAACCCCTCCAAATGAAAAGTAATGAAGATCGGGGAAGGGCAAAGAAGACCACAGACAGAGTATAGGCCAAGTGGCCATAGACTGCAAACTTCACTCAAGGAAAAGGATCTTGGGGTGAGTATAATAACGAACACATGTCCTGAGGCGCACATCAACCAGATAACTGCTGCAACATACGAGCGCCTGGCAAACCTGAGAATAGCGTTCCGATACCTCAGTAAAGAATTGTTAGATTCTGTACACCGTGTACGTCAGGCCCAAACTGGAGTATGCAGCACCAGCTTGGAACCCACACTTGGTCAAGCTCATCAAGAAATTAGAGAAAGTGCAACAAGTCTAGTTCCAGAGCAAAGGGGAATATCCTACAAAGAAAGGTCAAGAGAAATCGGGCTGATGACACTGGGGACAAGAGGGTTAGGGGAGACATGATAACGAAATTCAAAATACTGCGAGGAATTGACAAGGTTGACAGAGACAGGATGTTCCAGAGATGAGACACCGCAATAAGGGGTCACAATTGGAAGTTGAAGACTCAGATGAGTCAAAGGAATGTTAGGAAATATTTCTTCAGTCATAGAGTTGTCAGGAAGTGGAATAGTCTGGCAAGTGACGTAGTGGAGGCAGGAACCATACATAGTTTTAAGACGAGGTTTGATAAAACTCATGGAGCAGGGAGAGAGAGAGAGGACCTAGTAGCGATCAGTGAAGAGGCGGGGCTAGGAGCTATGAATCGACCACTGCACGCGTGCGCGCAGTGGGCAAGTGTTACATGAGGGCTTCCACAAGGGTCAGTACTTGGTTTTGTATTGTTTCTTGTTAATGCCAACGACATGCCAGAGGGAACTGAGTGAAAAGTGTCCCTGTATTCAGACGACGTTAAACTGGGGAAAACACAAACACGAGTAGACCTGGAAAGACTATAAATGGATCTGGATAACGTGACTACTGGAGTTTAACCCCAGCAAATGCAAAGTTATGAAAATCGGAGGACGAAGACGTCTGGAAACAGCGTACAATCTCTGGGGACAAATGCTGCAAACCTTCCTGGAAAAGGACCTCGGGGTGAGCATAATCCCAAGCATTTCGCCCGAGGCACACATCAAACGTAAGGCTGGAAAATTTACGAGTAGCTTTCAGGAACATCAACAAAGTGACATTCACGACTTAATACACGACATATGTCAGGCCCATCTTGGAGTATGCAGCGCCAGTTCGTAATCCGCATCTGGTAATGCATGCGAAGAAACTGCAATAAGTGCAGAGGTTTCCAACGAAACTAGTCTTCGAGCTGAGAGCTATGAACTATGAGGGGAGGCTAGAAGAACTAAACCTGACGACATTAGACAGAAGGACCAGAGGTGACATGATTACGACGTACTGAGAAGAACTTACAGAGTGGACAGGGAGAATCTGAGAAGAGGGTCTCAGGTACACAAGGTCACAGCTGGAAGTAAAAAGCACAGACTGGCCATTTGGATGTCAGGCAATATTTCTTTAACCTTAGAGTGGTCAAAACGTGGAAGAGGCAGAATCCATTCATAACTTTAAGAATAGGTATGACAGAGCTCTCGCAACCAGGAGATTGAAACCAGTAGCGGCCAGCAGGGAAGCGAGGCCACTACTAGGTGAGGACCCGCGTTATTCAAATCGTCTCTGCTAGAGGCTTACTTATGCTCGTTAATCAAAGTTATGGATGTGAAGGAGAGTACCGCCGGGAAGCACCACGGGATGTGTTCTTAATACTCTAGTTCAGACAACCACCGCTGTGGCATTTCACTGTTCTTCCCAGACAACCAATACAGTCAGCCTCACACACGCATTGCTCTGTACTGCTTAGCGTGCATTTCTGCACGAATGTATTTTTAATGAAAATTTATTATGTAAGGAAATTTATTAAGTAGGTGTATCGGGGAAACCTCCCCTCCCCCATACACTTACAGTTAAGTAACTAGTGTAATACTGACTCACGAAATTGTAATAAATCGATTGCAAACAAACCAGGGAACAGGTCGGGGTTGAACCCATGTCGAGTGAGTTGTAAAACTCCAAGCCAGTGCTTAAGCTACTGTCATACTGGCTTGTAATGAAAATTCTATATAGAGGAACTGAAAAAACATCCCCCTCCCCCCTATAAGCTTTTAATAACAATGAGAAGTTTAAAGACGTCTCCTGAGAAATTGGAAGAACTCCCTCTAGTAAGAGGGAGCAATAAGCCCTTGTATCCCTGAAGGTGGATACTTCAGTGGGACAGTCTTACTCCTTAAAGGAGATTTGACTGGTACTATAGAAAGGTGCCATGCAGGCATCTACTTCATTTTAGTTTGCTTTATCTATAAGCATACTGATGGTTGTGGTATAGTCGACTTACCACAAGCAGTATCCTTGTGTAACCTGGAGCAGTGATAGCAGGTTATGGACTCTAGAATTTTATTTCATGCACCTTTCTGGTCTTGAGGTTGGCGCCACGTCTCAACTCCAACTTCCATTTCCGGACGAAATCCAGAGGTCCGTCCACGACGATCTCTGTCTATACCAAGCTGGTGGGAAGAAACATTAGGAGACCGCTCGGATAATGATCGTCAGCCTTGAAGGTGCCTGCAACCTTAGCCGCCTCTGTAACAGTTGCCACTGAATGGTCTTCTAAAAAAATCTTGCATCCTGCCTAACTGACTCAAGGAGGTTATCCATCATGATTAACTGAACTAATTCACTGAAGTTCGAAACACCAGCTGCTTTGTACCACTTGGTAAAGATTTTAGATTGTATACAAGCAGAATCTTCGTGAGACTGACCAGACTGACGCTTGTTTATCTTAAACACTCTCCCATATTTGGCAGGAATATACTGATATGCCCCTAGCACAGCAGCTTTCACAAATCTGTTATAAGAGAAAACTTTATCATTTAAACCAGCTGTGAACTCCTGTACTTTACCATATAAAGCTGTTTGAATCAGTGCTGCTCAATGGTCGAATGACCATCATAGAGTTCGAGCCTGATTATCGAAAGACTAAAAAAACTGGTCAGGCTCAGAATCAAAGAAACGAGGTACCAAAGACACCGACTTCTGAACACTGAAATTTCCATCACCGGTGCACCGAAACTGTCTCCTCTCCTTGTCTCTATCAAATTCCTCTTTAGCAAAGACACGCTCCTCCATGGTTTGCTCAAGATTGAGTTAGACTAACTCAAGCACTAACGAAGCTGACTGACCCTGACAACACGACTTCCCCTCCCCATCGTTTCCACACGTGAAAAGTTGTCCTGAATGTGTTCTGGAGTTTGTCCCCTTCCCCTTCACCATTATGATTAAGAAATCGAAGCGGGGATTGGCGATTAACAGTTCCCGTAGCAGTAGTACCATTTTGGAACGCCATATTGTACGAGTCAGACCTTAGGTTTTTGTATATACATTCACGAAGCTGTGCAGCAGTAAGAGGACATTGATACTCTATGCCAATGAAACGAACAATTGGCCAACAGCGTTGTGGAGATAGTATAGGCAAGTTTTGCAGGCTATACTCCGTCACCAAACGCACCGGTGGCATAACCAGCCAGCTCTACAACAATACATTAACCTTTGCAATACGCTCAATACGCAAATAGCTTGTAGCAGTAGCATGCAAAGACTAAAGCAGGTTTTGTAGTGCAGCAACGTGAGCAGGCTCGTAGAGACAATGCAGCGAGCAATTACTAGAGGACAGGTACCCCATCTTACTAATACAGGTGTAGTCTTGTGGCCTGTGCACCTGTTTGTAAGTCGGTCATCAGGATATTCAAATAGCTATGTAGGGACCAAGCAAAAGAGAGCAGAGAATAGCTTCTTAAATATGTATTCCTTCACGAATTATATATACAGGTAATGTGCAATATGTACAGAGACTAAGTACAATAAGGCAATTTGTAGGCAAGAGACATGGATGAACCATCTACACCAGAGTTGTGGTAAGTCTGCCTATTTTACTCCACGAGTGTTATGACGTCGCTTCACAGAATTGTCGGTCCTTCTCGTGGTTGGCTGAATGAACCCAGCAATTTGCATAGCAGTGAGGCCCCGACTGCTATACCCTTAATTGCTGGTTCACTGGATATATGCCTGTTAATACACTCATGTGTATTATATTTACAGGCAAATATTCATTCATATGTTCACAGGCATATATTTACAATAATATATTCACAAGCATAGATTGTCATATATTTACAGGCATATATTCAGTAATTCGCAGACATATATTCAGTCTTATTCAGCCATATATTCACAGGTATATTTGCTTCCGTGGTAAATGAGGATGCAATTTGCCTTTTGGTCGTTAATGGAAAAGACAATTATTACTGTTATTGCTATGTATTATTAATACGGTAATTACAAGTGGGTTAATTGGTTTTAAATCCTATCGACTGGCCGAGGGTCATTAAGGCTGCCTATCACTTGTTCGTCTCTTGTCAAGAATATTTTAATATATAAAATAGGGAGTAAAGTAACTTTTGCGTATATTCACTTAGAGATATACTGCTCTCGGTGTATATACACTGAAATATATACACCCATTGATGTATATAACACTGACCGCAAGATTTACTCATCTGTTATGTAAGTTCTGTACCTTATTGTTTGTTTTTCTGGTTGGGGCATTGGCTTAAGCTGGTAGGAGTCTTGGACCTGCCTCGCATGGGCCAGTGTTCCTTCTTTCTTATGTTCTTATATTCCTCTTGCTTTTCTACGTTTTTCCTTCTTTTCTAGCAGATATGTCCCTGCTGACACAGCTTTTGTTTAACCCCATTTTTTTAGATTCAATGACTGTCAAGTTATTGTTAACTCAGGGTTTCTTCCACCAGCGGTTGACAAGGCTGACAGTCAATTATCAAGTTCATGAGGAATCACCTAAACTGTTAGGGCCGAGCAGCGGTTGAGGATTGAATGGCACTCAAGTGTGGTGTGAGGAAGGCACTGGCAGCTTTTTTTTTTTTTTTTTTTTTTTGAATGAACTCTGCACAAGCATCAAGTTGCCTCTCTAGAAGAGTTGGTGTCGGTAGTGTGTTGGAGTGGTGGTGTCGGTAGTGTGTTGGAGTGGTGGTGTCGGTAGTGTGTTGGAGTGGTGGTGTCATCTTCAAGGTGGACACCTTGAACATCACACTGACACTGCTGGATAAAAATGTTTACACCACAGTGCTGCCCGAAGGAGTTCGGAATTTAAGTGTTGGTGTCATGGCCGCCATCCTGCTGTAATTTTAGGGAGACCAAATTCCCACCAACATTTTTTTGCTGTTATGTTTGATCTGAATGTTAGAGTTGATGCCTCATCAGTCTTGCCAGTCTCCTCTGCATATCTCTTACATATTCTCCACGGTTGAAAAGTATCGCTGACAAACTTGCAACATAAACCAATGAAACACAGTTTTGTTATTAGATTGGAACTCCTCTGGTTCCTCAACTCCCTCCTGTTAGGTAAGTGTTTCCTGACGCGGGTCTTATATGATGACCCGCAGCTGACCAAGACCTTCCGCTGGCTTACCGGTCCGCCCTTTTAAAAATTATGGTTATGATTACAACCAGTTTTTATTCTCTCCTGTTGCATGAAGAAAAAAAACCCGTGTTGCAGAATGCGTTACATTTGCACAACGTTTCTTAAAGCTCTACACAGAGTGAATCATCGTGTAAATAAATGCTGAGTCTGCAACATGCCTTTTCATCATTGCTGTTGACAGTACGTGTATCAGTGTCTAATTCTGAAGTCGTAAGTTCATTGATTCTTTGGCCAGCCGTGAGATCAGCTACCTGGCTTCAACCCTTTCCTTCTCCTGTCTTGCATAGGCAGTGATACTAGTTACATCATGTTGGTGAGACACAATTTACGAGTGTCTGGAGCTGTCTGCGCTAGCGATCTCACACACTGTGGTCCGGGGGTCGATCTCCAGTACGTCTGGAAACATTAGGACGTGTTTCCTTAAAAGACACCTACCTGCCTTCCATGTTCACCTATCAGTAAAATAGGTACCTGGGTTTTAGTCAACTGGTGTGGGTCGCATCCTGGGACAAAATTGACCTAATTTGCCTGAAATGCTCTGCATAACAAACGGCTTTCTATATAGCAGTATGTCATTGATGTCAGCTAGGCCTGTATACCTTGTACATGTACTTGTAGAAATAATTATTATTATTATTATTATTATAATATGTAAGTGTAAGAACATATGTAAGTATAAGAACATATGTAAGTATAAGAACATATGTAAGTGTAAGAACATATGTAAGTGTAAGATCACATGTAAGTGTAAGATCACAGGTAAGTGTAAGATCACATGTAAGTGTATGATCACATGTAAGTGTATGATCACATGTAAGTGTATGATCACATGTAAGTGTATGATCACATGTAAGTGTATGATCACATGTAAGTGTAAGATCACATGTAAGTGTAAGATCACATGTAAGTGTAAGATCACAGGTAAGTGTAAGATCACATGTAAGTGTATGATCACATGTAAGTGTATGATCACATGTAAGTGTAAGATCACATGTAAGTGTAAGATCACAGGTAAGTGTATGATCACATGTAAGTGTATGATCACATGTAAGTGTATGATCCCATGTAAGTGTATGATCACATGTAAGTGTAAGATCACATGTAAGTGTAAGATCACATGTAAGTGTAAGATCACAGGTAAGTGTAAGATCACATGTAAGTGTATGATCACATGTAAGTGTATGATCACATGTAAGTGTAAGATCACATGTAAGTGTAAGATCACAGGTAAGTGTATGATCACATGTAAGTGTATGATCACATGTAAGTGTATGATCACATGTAAGTGTATGATCACATGTAAGTGTATGATCACATGTAAGTGTAAGATCACATGTAAGTGTATGATCCATGTAAGTGTATGATCCCATGTAAGTGTATGATCACATGTAAGTGTATGATCACATGTAAGTGTATGATCACATGTAAGTGTAAGATCACATGTAAGTGTAAGATCACATGTAAGTGTATGATCACATGTAAGTGTAAGATCACATGTAAGTGTATGATCACATGTAAGTGTATGATCACATGTAAGTGTAAGATCACATGTAAGTGTATGATCACATGTAAGTGTATGATCACATGTAAGTGTATGATCACATGTAAGTGTATGATCACATGTAAGTGTATGATCACATGTAAGTGTATGATCACATGTAAGTGTAAGATCACATGTAAGTGTAAGATCACATGTAAGTGTATGATCACATGTAAGTGTATGATCACATGTAAGTGTATGATCACATGTAAGTGTATGATCACATGTAAGTGTATGATCACATGTAAGTGTATGATCACATGTAAGTGTATGATCACATGTAAGTGTAAGATCACATGTAAGTGTAAGATCACATGTAAGTGTATGATCACATGTAAGTGTAAGATCACATGTAAGTGTATGATCACATGTAAGTGTATGATCCCATGTAAGTGTAAGATCACATGTAAGTGTATGATCACATGTAAGTGTAAGATCACATGTAAGTGTAAGATCACATGTAAGTGTAAGATCCCATGTAAGTGTATGATCCCATGTAAGTGTAAGATCACATGTGAGTGTACACGTAAAGTAATTATCATCGTTCCAGTGGTGCAGGATGCTAAAACAGTAAACACTCATGGAGTTACGAAGATCAATAACTGCCTCTTGAATATTACTCTTTAATCCTTGTGTCTGGTGTTGTTGAGGCAAGTGGTGGGGACGAGAGGGGGACGGGGGGAGGGGGTGGCGGGAACGGTGGAGTAATTTGTCAGCATCAACAATGATCGCTGCTCCCCATTTGTTGTGATCATCTTGGCACTTCCATGAGAGAGCATCCCGCTTTAGGTTATTTCACCTAACACACACACATACACACACAGACAGACAGACACACACACACACACACACACACACACACACACACACACACACACAACACACACACACAAAACACGAGATTTAAGGAAAAAATTTCAGTGGAGACAGACTGGACTACAGTGAACAGGAATGGTAGGATACACAGGTGCTGGACACACTACACATTACCGTTGAGGAAGTAAAGAAGCTTCTAATTGAACTAAATACCTCAAAGACGGTAGGAACGGACATCTCTCCGTGGGTCCTGAGAAAGGGAGCAGAGGCACTGTGTGTACCACTAACAACGATCTTCAACACGTCTATCGAAACAGGGCGACTACGTGAGGTGTGGAAGACAGCAAATGTAGTCCCTATCTTTAAGAAAGGAGACAGGAAGGCAGCATTAAACTACAGACCAGTGTCACTGACATGTATAGTATGTAAAGTCATGGAGAAGCTTATCAGGAAGAGACTGGTGGAGAACCTAGAAAGGAATGAGCTTATACACTACAACCAGCATGATTTCAGGGAAGGGAAATACTTGAGTTTTTCGACAAGGTGACAGAAGTAAGGATGCAGAGAGAGAAAGTCGTGGGTAGACTGTATTTTCTTGGACTGCAAGAAAGGTTTCGACACAGTTCCACACAAAGAGATTAGTTCAAAAGCTAGAGGAGCAGGCAGGAATAACAGAAAATGCACTGCAATGGATCAGAGAATATCTGTCAGGTGTCAGAATGGGCACCTGTGACGAGCGGGGTTCCACAAGGATCAGTCCTAGGACCGGTGCTGTTTCTAGAAAATGTGAATGACCTGACAGAAGGGATAAATTTAGAAGTGTCCCTGTTTACAGACGACGTGAAGCTAATGCGGACAATTCAAGTAGATGAGGATCAGGTATAACTACAAAGGGATCTGGACAGACTACAAGTCTGGTTCAACAACTGGCTCCTGGAGTTTAACCCCCACCGAGTGCAAAGTCATGAAGACTGGGAAAGGTCAAAGAAGACCGCAGACAGAGTACAGGCTAGGGGGCCAAAGCCTGTAAACCTCACTCAAGGAAAAGGACCTTGGGGTGAGTATAATACCGAGCACATCTCCTGAGGCGCACATCAACCAAATAACTGCTGCAGCATACGGGTTCCTGGCAAACCTAAGAATAGTTTCCGACACCTTAGTAAGGAATCGTTCAAGACTCTGTACACCGAACACGTCAGGCCCATACTGGAGTATGCAACACCAGTATGAAACCCACACCTGGTCAAGCACGTCAAGAAATTAGATAAAGTGCAAAGGTTTGTAATAATACTAGTCCCGGAGCTAAGGGGTATGTCCTACGAGAAGGTAACTCGACCTGACGACACTGGAGGCCAGGAGAGATAGGGAGGACATGATAACGACATATAACATACTGAGAGGAATTAACAAGGAAGATAGAGTCAGGATGTTTCAGAGAGGGGACGCAGGAACAAGGGGTCACAACTGGAAGCTGAAGACTCAGATGAGTCACAGAGATGTTAGGAAGCATTTATTCAGCCATAGAGTTGTCAGGAAGTGGAACAATCTAGGGAGTGATGTAGTGGAGGCAGGAAAAGTACTTTAGTTTCAAGAAGAGATACGATAAAGGTTATGGAGCAGGGGGTGGACCTAGTAGTGACCAGCAAAGAGGCGGCGTCAGGAGCTATGAATCGACCCCTTCAACCGCGAATAGGTAAGTACACACACACACAAACACTTTCACATTTTCTCTCTCTCTCTTCATATTCTCTCTCTCACTCTCTCACTGACACTGCACTTGGTCATACATACTGACACTACACGTGGTCATACATACTGACACTACACGTGGTCATACATACTGACACTACACGTGGTCATACATACTGACACTGTACGTGGTCGTTTTTTAGTCTTCTGTATTCTTTCAATTCTTTAAATTCTTTATCAGTTTTCTTGTATGGAAAATTTTCCTTTATTTTTGCAGCCCCAACGCCTGCAAGGCGGCCCTGAGCCTGGCAGGGGCTAGTCTGTAGCCTGATAAAAGCTATTCCGAAGTCTGGTAGGGGCTGGTCTGTAGTCTGGCAGGAGGTGGTCTGCAGTCTGGCAGAAGCTGGTCTGTAGACTGGCAGGAGCTGGTCTGCAGTCTGGCAGGAGGTGGTCTGCAGTCTGGCAGAAGCTGGTCTGTAGACTGGCAGGAGCTGGTCTGTAGACTGGCAGGAGCTGGTCTGCAGTCTGGCAGGAGCTTATTTGCAGTCTTCCAGGAGCTGGTCTGTAGTCTGGCAGGAGCTGGTCTTCAGCCTGGCACGAGCTGGCCTGCAGTCTGGCAGGAGCTGGTGTGGCAGGAGCTGGTGTGGCAGGAGCTGGTGTGGCAGGAGCTGGTGTGGCAGGAGCTGGTGTGGCAGGAGCTGGTGTGGCAGGAGCTGGTCTGGCAGGAGCTGGTCTCCAGCCTGGCAGGGGCTGGTCTGCAGTATGGCAGGAGCTGGTCTGCAGCCTGGCAGGGGCTGGTCTGGAACCTGGCAGGAGCTAGTTTGCAGCTTGGCAGGAGCTGGTCTGCAGTCTCGCAGGAGCTTATTTGCAATCTGGCAGGGGCTGGTCTGCAGCCTGGCAGGGGTGACTGATAAGTTATCAGTAAGTTACTAAGTTGGGAGGTGTGTGTGTGTGTGTGTGTGTGTGTGTGGAGTCGGTGGTGGGCGAACGACATTGCTGGCAAAGTAAATTAATTCCACTTGGTAATATGTTCCGCTAATTAATTCAAACTCTTGCTGAAGAGCAGTGGTAAAGACATTTATTCTGCTTTATTTACACTTAAAAAGTTCTCTAGCCTTAACTATGCCATTTAGTTAGCAGGTTCAGAGACGGGAGGGTGCACTAAAGATCCTTGAATGTGTGTGTGTGAGACTGTGGATCGGTGTTTACTGTGGCTGTGTAGCCTGGGTTATAGCTGGGAGGGCAGCTATGTTGGCGTGGTTGTTTGTATCACATTGTTGCCGGGGTTAGTCTCCTCTTTAGTGACGTAGTGCACGGCAACGATGTCTTGTTTTGGTGAGGAGTTAAGTGTGTTATGGTGGTGTTGTGGCAGTGTTGTGGTGCTAACTTGTGTTGGATGGGATCTGTGTGCAGTGTGGTGTTTGTGTTGAAAGTGGAGAGTTGTAATGTGTCTCCTGAAGGATTTTTAGATTTACTGCGGAGATGTTGAGTGAGTATAGTGTATCTTGCAGAGGTTTGTTTTCCTAGGTTAGTGCTTTAGTGAATAGGCGTTGTGGTGTAGTATAGCACAGAAATTGTCATCTTCGTCCACTGAAGACACCCACAGTTTTCAGTGTTATGACATCCAGTTTCTTTAGATAATTACAATAACTATGAAAAGCAGAACCCTTGGCAGTGTTTTAATTGTGAGGGAATCAAGAGCAGTGTAATTATAATTAGGGTGTCCCGTGGCCTGGTGGCTAAAAGATCTCGCTTCACACGCGAGTGTTTGGGTTCGATTTCCAGCGAGGGTAGAAACACTGGCCGTGTTTCTTTACACCAGTTGTCTATGTTCCCCATCAGTAAAATGGGAACCTGGGTGTTAGTCGACTGTTGTGGGTCGCATCCTGGGACAAAACTGACCTAATTTGCCCGAAATGCTCTGCATAACAAGGGGCTTTCTATATAGCAGTATGTCACTGATGTCAGCTAGGCCTGTATACCTTGTACATGTACTTGTAGAAATAAAAATATTATTATTATTATTAATAAATATAGTGGAAGTTATCGTACTAGTGATAATATAAAAATACTTGTAATTATATCACAGTAGTTGAAAAAAATATAACGAAAGTGGGACAATTGGTCCCAGACGATGAGGGGGCACTTGGACCTCCTCCCATGGGAGACACTCCCACGACAGGGAGCCAAAGACGGGTCACCATCTGGAAAAGACCCGGGCGGGGAGAGTACCGGCGAATGTACAACAACAAATAATTTTGAACTTTTATAATATTCATGTTTCGTTTACGCATTATCACTGGGTCACACAGGTAACATGTTCAACCATGTTTTAATATTCTGTTTTTTTGTAATTAAAGTTTCAGGTGATAATGAACTGTAATGTGGGATCACTGAAATAATCAGTCAGTTCCTCGTGTTTGAGTTTACTCTTCAGTGGAAATTTTGGAAAATACCACTGAATTTTTTCCTCCAGGATTTCGAGATGCTCACAAATCAGCGGTATAATCTTTCCTTTATTTGTTGCAGCGCTGTTTGGCAACACCTGCTTGTTGCAATCTTTCACTCTCAATTTACAGAGTTATCTTTTCTTTAGGAGCATTAAGGTAGTCCAAGAAAAGAATGTTTTCGTTCCTCTCCTGCATGTCATAATTCATCGTCTTCGTGGTCGTATATATATGTTTAGTAGGATAACCTGCCAAACCAGACTATATCAGCCAGTATTCCACAAGATTCGTACTTCAGTTCATGAACACGAAACAGCACTTCCTCTTGATAACCATCTGACTTCTGTACGAATGATGAGTGTTGTCGTGACCCAGGTTCTTCACACTGCCTGTTGTCGTGACCCAGGTTCTTCACACTGCCTGTTGTCGTGACCCAGGTTCTTCACACTGCCTGTTGTCGTGACCCAGGTTCTTCACACTGCCTGTTGTCGTGACCCAGGTTCTTCACACTGCATGGTGTCTTGACCCAGGTTCTTCACACTGCATGGTGTCTTGACCCAGGTTTTTCACACTACCTGTTGTCGTGACCTAGGTTCTTCACACTGCCTGGTGTCTTGACCCAGGTTCTTCACACTACCTGTTGTCGTGACCCAGGTTCTTCACACTGCATGGTGTCGTGACCCAGGTTCTTCACACTGCCTGGTGTCGTGACCCAGGTTCTTCACACTGCCCGGTGTCGTGACCCAGGTTCTTCACACTGCCTGTTGTCGTGACCCAGGTTTTTCACACTGGGGTTAGAACCCATGGTTATCATGGGCCCCATGATAACCTCCCTATGGTGTGTAAATATACCTAGTTCGATGAATCTTATTGTAGCCACTGGTTCCAGTGGCTTACTCACTGGCCTGGAAGTTTTGCGACTCACTAGCCATGGGTTCTAGCCCCACCCGTAGCGTGGTTTGTTTGCCATCGTGTTATTACGATTTCGTGAGACACAAATTCTTTAACTGACCAATGACTGATCAGCTTATTCAGGGAACAGCAGCTGAGTGCAAGTAGTTATTTGAGGGGACTCTAACTTAAGTCCCCTCAAAGCCGTCGTAATGACACTTAAGTTAAGGAGACTTCATTCTACGACCCTGGCTATCAGTCAACGTTCTACCCACATCTTTCATTTATACATTATAAAACCTGTTATGGTTTTGTCAATAACAAAAAAATGTTTCAAATGTGTAACGTGTAGAAATGCATAAATATTTGCTAGTAAACAGCTGATATTGCAATTTTGTTTACTCACTGTTATCCCTGTTTGCTCTGTACATTGATGACAGACTGGTCTGTGCTCTGTACATTGATGGCAGACTGCTTTGTGCTCTGTACATTGATGACAGACTGCTCTGTACATTAATGGCAGACTGGTCTGTGTTCTGTACATTGATGACAGACTGGTCTGTGCTCTGTACATTAATGGAAGACTGGTCTGTGCTCTGTACATTAATGGCAGACTGCTCTGTGCTCTGTACATTGATGACAGACTCCTCCGTATATTGATGACAGACTGCTCTGTGCGTGCAGACCCTGTGCTACTCTTGCGGGTTTAGAGCTTCCAAGTGAATATAATCTACACACCATGCAACTTTCTTTTAGATATAATTAAAAAAATCCTCAAAATGACACCCCAGTGTTTGACACCCCAGTGTATGGCACAATAGTGTATGGCAGCCCAGTGTGTAGCACCCCAATGTATGGCACCCCAGTGTGTGACACCCCAGTGTGTGGCACCCCAGTGCATAGCACACCAGTGTGTAGCAAGCCAGTGTGTGGCACCCCAGTGTGTAGCTCCCCAGTGTGTAGCACCCCAGTGTGTAGCTCCCCAGTGTGTAGCACCCCAATGTGTGGTACCGCAGTGTTTAGCACCCCAGTGTGTAGCACCCAAGTGTATGGCACTCCAGTGTGTAGCTCCCCAGTGTGAAGCACCCCAGTGTGTAGGACCCCAGTGTATGGCACCCTAGGGTATGCCACCTGAGTGTGTAGCACCCCAGTGTGTAACACCCCAGTGTATGGCACCACAGTGTGTAGCACCCGAGTGTGTAGCACCCCAGTGTATGGCACCCCAGTGTGTAGCACCCCAGTGTGTAGCACCCCAGTGTGTAGCACCTCAATGTGTGGTACCGCAGTGTGTTGCACCCCATTGTGTGGAACCCATGTGTGGCACCCCAATTTGTAGCACCCCAGTGTGTAGCATCCCAGTGTGTAGCATGTCAGTGTGTAGCACCCTAGTGTGAAGTAACCCAGTGTGTAGCACCCCAGTGTGTAGCACCCTAGTGTGAAGTAACCCAGTGTGTAGCACCCTAGTATGAAGTAACCCAGTGTGTAGCACCCTAGGAAGACATGCCTGGCACCACAGTGTGTAGCACCCCAGTGTGTAGCATCCCAGTGTATAGCACCCCAGTGTGTAGCACTCTAGTGTGAAGCACCCCAGGAAGATATGCCTGGCACCCCAGTGTGTAGCACCTGAGATGTACATGCCTGACATCCTAGGAAGACAAACCTGGCACCCCTGTGTGTAGCACCCTGGGAAGACTTACCTGGCACCCCAATATGTAGCACCCCAGTGAGTCGCACCCCAGGAAAACATGCCTGGCACCCCAGTGTGTAGCACCCGACATTCACGCCTGGTACCCCAGTGTGTAGCGCCCAGGTAGATATGCCTTGTACCCCAATGTGTGGCATCAAATTCAAACATCCTTGGCACCACAAGGTGTGACATCCCTTGGAGACATGCTTGACACCCCATTGTGTGTGTGTGTGACACTCCAGACACACATGCCTGGCACTCCATTGTCACTGTACCCTGGCTAGGATTTATTGGTTTAGTGTGTATATGTGTGTATGTGTTGCAGAAATGTTGTGAAGTAGGTCAGTGCTTCACTACACTGTGATGCTGAGGTAGTGAGGTGTAGCAAGTTATTATGAACACAGGTTGTAGTCTAATAATGACGTTTCGTCATCCAGTGGCTTTATCAATACAGATTCTTGCACATAAAGCACCTTAGTCTTCACGACTAGTCTAATACAACTAGTCTAATAGTATGTAGCACCTGATCGTAACTAAGTCAGCAAACAAAGGACTCAGCACGCCGCATATCCATGGTGGTCTAGAGGTATAATTCTCACTTTAGGGTGCGAGGGGTGTCGGGTTCAGCTCCTGGACTGGCTCCTTTATTATTATAATAAAAAAAGAGAGCTAAACTAATGGCTTGTAGCTCCTGGTCGTAAGTAAGTCAGCAAACAAAGGACTTAGCAGGACAGAGCAGGGGCGAACAAACAACCAGGGGTGGATTTCTTTACTTACGTATTCCTTCACCAATATATATATATATATATATATATATATATATAAGCCAAAAACTTGCGATTTTGGCTTAAATAACAACGCTCTTCTTGCCGAATAAGGCAAGCGAAAATTTGTGTCTGCAATTTTTTCGCAAATATCATTCTGAACCTAGTGAAAAAAATATATTTCATTGTGTTTGTTTATTATAAATTATTGTAAACTTATCTAAAATATATTTAGTTGGATTAGGCTAAATAAAATTGCGCTTGTTATAATAAGATTAAGTAAGTTTACTAAGGTTCTTTTGGTACAAAATTATTAATTTTTATATTAACAAAAATGAAAAAATATATCTTTAAACGTATAAGAAAAAACTTTGGAAAGGACTTAAATTTAAATGATTTCTTGCTATTTGACCTAATGGGCAGGACATATATACATATATATATACATATATATGTATATATATATATATATATATATATATATATATATATATATATATATATATATATATATATATATATATATATATATATATATATATATATATATATATATATATATGCAAGACAACCACTATGAAAAAATAGAGGAATTCCAAGCGCTTTCGTGACTACTCACATTATCAAGGAACTATAAAAGGAAACATGACAAGAGGACTTATAAAGGGGCAAGACTACACCTCACAGTCACATCACACTAACAAAGACTAGGAGAGGAGTTGGAAATGAATGGCTGTCCAGGGCAATTGGTGTCAATTGCTGGCTGGACAAATACTGTAAGGAAAATTCAGTAACATTCATTGACAACTGGGACCTCTTCTATGGCAGAAATGACATGTATGCCAGGGATGGGGTTCACTTATCTAGGTCTGGGGTGGGGGCACTGGCAACTGCAGTGGAGGGAGCTGTTAGGGCTTTAAACTAGAAAAAGTTAGTGGTATGGGTTTTGGGGGGAAAACAGTGAAGTCCCAGTGTAGTAATGTTATAAATTCTAGGGGAACTAGTAATAGGCAGAATAAGGTGGATAGTGGAAAGCTAGTGACACTAGATGACAAGGACAGTAATAGGTATAGTGGAAAAACAGAGATGAGTAGCAAGGGTAAAGAGAAAGGAGGGTCTCTAAATATATATTACACCAATAGTCGTAGTGCTAGGAATAAGATGGACGAGTTGAGATTAGTTGCAAGTACGGGTAATATTGATGTTTTTGCAATAACTGAGACATGGTTTAATATGAAAAATCGGGACTTGCCTGCCGAATGTCACATTCAGGGTTTTAAATTGTTCCAAGTAGACAGAAGTATCGGGAAAGGGGGTGGGGTGGCACTCTATGTCCGTGATCATTTAAATTGTTGCATAAAAACGGGTATAAAGTCTGAATTAACACATACAGAGTCTGTCTGGATAGAATTTTCAGAGGGGTGTGAAAATTGATTTTAGGCGTGATTTACCGTCCTCCAAACTTAGATAGGGAACAAGGAGACTACTTTGGGAGGAAATTGTTAAGGCCACAAGTCACGATAACGTAGTAATTCTAGGGACTTTAACTTTAGTCAGATTGATTGGAATTTCATGACAGGGAATTTAGAATCTAACGACTTTTTAGAAGTAGTTCAGGATTGCTTTTGAAGCAGTTTGTAACAGAACCTACAAGGGAAAATAACCTACTTGACTTGGTTCTGGCAAGCAAGGAAACCCTTGTTAATAATTTAGAAATTACAGAGGAACTCGGCTCAAGCGACCACAAGTCAATTACCTTTAGCATTGAATGGATGTATGATAGTAGGGATAATTCAGTAATGGTTCCAGATTTTCGCTTAGCAGATTATAATGGACTTAGAGAACACTTATCAACTGTGGACTGGGGTGAAGAAGAGAGGTATCAATATGACAGTTTTCTTAACACTATACAGGCTGCCCAAAGAACATTTATCCCATATAAAGAAATTAGATCAAGTAGAAATGACCCAAAATGGATGAATAATAGGCTCAAATATCTTTTAGGGCAGAAGAAAGGAATTTATAGGCGCATAAAAAGAGGTGAGGGTCATCTTATAAATCAGTATACTGACATTAAGAGGGACGTTAAAAAGGGAATAAGAAAAGCTAAACGGGACTATGAAATTAAAGTTGCTAGGGATTCAAAAACTAACCCAAAAAGTTTTTTCCAGGTTTATAGAACAAAAGTTAGGGATAAGATAGGTCCCCTTAAAAATAACTTTGGGCATCTTACTGACAAGGAGAATGATATGTGCTCTATTTTTAATAATTATTTTCCTCGGTTTTCACACAGGAAGACATTAATAATATCCCAGTAATTAATTTTTACAGAGGCCCAGAAGAAGATAAATTATGTAATATCACAGTCACTAGCGAAATGATTATGAAACAGCTGGACCGACTGAAACAAAATAAATCGCCGGGTCCTGATGAGCTTTTTGCAAGGGTTCTTAAGGAATGCAAAATGGAACTCTGTGAACCAATATCTAACATTTTTAATTTATCTCTTCAAACAGGTGTAGTGTCTGATATGTGGAAGATGGCTAATGTAATTCCTATTTTTAAAGCAGGGGACAAGTCACTACCGTCAAACTACCGCCCAATAAGCCTGACCTCAATTGTAGGCAAATTACTAGAATCAATTATAGCTGATATTATTAGAAGCCATCTAGATAACCATAATTTGATTAATGATACCCAGCATGGATTCACGAGGGGCCGTTCCTGCCTATCTAATTTATTAACCTTCTACAGTAAAGCTTTTGAGGCTGTTGATCACGATAAAGAATTCGATATTGTTTATTTAGACTTTAGTAAGGCTTTTGATAGAGTACCGCACCAGAGACTGTTAAAGAAAGTGGCAGCTCATGGCATTGGGGAAAAGTGCTGTCATGGATCGAGTCATGGCTCACCAATAGGAAGAGAGAGTGTGCATAAATGGGGTTAAATCCGAATGGGGACTTGTAACAAGTGGTGTTCCACAGGGATCAGTCTTAGGCCCATTGTTATTTATAATATATATCAATGACCTTGATGAGGGAATTACTAGTGATATGAGCAAATTCGCCGACGACACGAAGATAGGTAGGATAATTGATTCAAACATAGATGTCATAGAACTTCAGGAAGATTTAGACAAACTTAATTCGTGGTCAGAAAAGTGGCAGATGCAGTTCAATGTAGATAAATGCAAGGTTCTGAAGCTCGGGAGTGTCCATAACCCAAGCACTTATAAGTTAAATAACGTAGAACTTAGCCATACAGATTGCGAGAAGGACTTGGGGGTGATGGTAAGCAGCAACCTTAAACCAAGACAGCAATGCCTAAGCGTACGTAATAAGGCAAATAGATTACTGGGATTTATATCAAGAAGTGTTAGCAACAGAAGTCCAGAGGTTATATTAAGAACATAAGAACATAAGAAAGGAGGAACACTGCAGCAGGCCTGTTGGCCCATACTAGGCAGGTCCTTCACAATCCGTCCCACTAACAGAATATTTGCTCAACCCAATTTTCAATGCTACCCAAGAAATAAGCTTTGACAATTCTACCCACTCATGCACGAGTCCCACTCAAATCCAACCCCTCTCACTCATGAATTTATCCAACCTAAATTTGAAACTACCCAAGGTCCTAGCTTCAATAACCCTACTAGGCAGACTGTTCCACTCATCAACTACCCTATTTCCAAACCAATACTTTCCTATATCCTTTCTAAATCTAAACTTATCTAACTTGAATCCATTATTGCGGGTTCTCTCTTGGAGAGATATCCTCAAGACCTTATTTATATCCCCTTTGTTAACATTTCCACTTGTATACCTCGATCATGTCCTCATTCTACGTCTTACAAGTGAATGTAATTTTAGGTCTTCAATCTTTCTTCGTAAGGAAGATTTCTAATGCTATGTATTAATTTAGTCATTCTACGCTGAATGTTTTCTAACGAATTTATGTCCATTCTGTAATATGGAGACCAGAACTGAGCTGCGTAATCTAGGTGAGGCCTTACTAATGATGTATAAAGCTAATAAACCTCTGGACTTCTGTTGCTACACTTCTTGATATAAATCCCAGTAACTTTGCCTTATTACGTAGCAGGCATTGCTGTCTTGGTTTAAGGTTGCTGCTTACCATCACCCCCAAGTCCTTCTCCAATCTGTATGGCTAAGTTCTCGTTATTTAACTTATAAGTGCTTGGGTTATGGACACTCCCAGCTCAGAACCTTGCATTTATCTACATGAACTGCATCTGCCACTTTTCTGACCACGAATTAAGTTTGTCTAAATCTTCCTGAAGTTCTATGACATCTATGTTTGAATCAATTATCCTACCTATCTCGTGTCGTCGGAATTTGCTCATATCACTAGAATTCCCTCATAAGGTCATTGATATATTTATAAATAACAATGGGCTAAGACTGATCCTGTGGAACACACTGTTAAAGTCCCCATTGGATTTAACCCCATTATGAACTTTGCTTCCTATTTGAGCCAGACTGACCATAAGAACATAAGAAAGGAGGAACACTGCAGCAGGCCTGCTGGCCCATACTAGGCAGGTCCCTCCAATCCATCCCACAACAGAACATTGCTCAACCCAACTTCAAAGCTACCCAAGAAAAAGCTTGACAATTCTACCCACTCATGCCGAGTCCCACTCAAATCCAACCCTCTCACTCATGAATTTATCCAACCTAAATTTGAAACTACCCAAGGTCCTAGCTTCAATAACCCTACTAGGCAGACTGTTCCACTCATCAACTACCCTATTTCCAAACCAATACTTTCCTATATCCTTTCTAAATCTAAACTTATCTAACTTAATCCATTATTGCGGGTTCCTCTGAGAGATATCCTCAAGACCTTATTTATATCCCTTTGTTAATACCCATTTTCCACTTGTATACCTCGATCATGTCTCCTCATTCTACGTCTTACAAGTGAATGTAATTTTAGGGTCTTCAATCTTTCTTCGTAAGGAAGATTTCTAATGCTATGTATTAATTTAGTCATTCTACGCTGAATGTTTTCTAACGAATTTATGTCCATTCTGTAATATGGAGACCAGAACTGAGCTGTAATCTAGGTGAGGCCTTACTAATGATGTATAAAGCGTAATATAACCTCTGACTTCTGTTGCTAACATTTTGATATAAATCCCAGTAATCTATTTGCCTTATTACGTACGCTTAGGCATTGCTGTCTTGGTTTAAGGTTGCTGCTTACCATCACCCCAAGTCCTTCTCGCAATCTGTATGGCTAAGTTCTACGTTATTTAACTTATAAGTGCTTGGGTTATGGACACTCCCGAGCTTCAGAACCTTGCATTTATCTACATTGAACTGCATCTGCCACTTTTCTGACCACGAATTAAGTTTGTCTAAATCTTCCGAAGTTCTATGACATCTATGTTTGAATCAATTATCCTACCTATCTTCGTGTCGTCGGCGAATTTGCTCATATCACTAGTAATTCCCTCATCAAGGTCATTGATATATATTATAAATAACAATGGGCCTAAGACTGATCCCTGTGGAACACCACTTGTTACAAGTCCCCATTCGGATTTAACCCCATTTATGCACACTCTCTGCTTCCTATTGGTGAGCCATGACTCGATCCATGACAGCACTTTTCCCCCAATGCCATGAGCTGCCACTTTCTTTAACAGTCTCTGGTGCGGTACTCTATCAAAAGCCTTACTAAAGTCTAAATAAACAATATCGAATTCTTTATCGTGATCAACAGCCTCAAAAGCTTTACTGAAGAAGGTTAATAAATTAGATAGGCAGGAACGGCCCCTCGTGAATCCATGCTGGGTATCATTAATCAAATTATGGTTATCTAGATGGCTTCTAATAATATCAGCTATAATTGACTCTAGTAATTTGCCTACAATTGAGGTCAGTTTATACATCATTAGTAGGCCTTCACCTAGATTACGCAGCTCAGTTCTGGTCTCCATATTACAGAATGGACATTAATTCGTTAGAAAACATTCAGCGTAGAATGACTAAATTAATACATAGCATTAGAAATCTTCCTTACGAAGAAAGATTGAAGACCCTAAAATTACATTCACTTGTAAGACGTAGAATGAGGGGAGACATGATCGAGGTATACAAGTGGAAAATGGGTATTAACAAAGGGGATATAAATAAGGTCTTGAGGATATCTCTCCAAGAGAGAACCCGCAATAATGGATTCAAGTTAGATAAGTTTAGATTTAGAAAGGATATAGGAAAGTATTGGTTTGGAAATAGGGTAGTTGATGAGTGGAACAGTCTGCCTAGTAGGGTTATTGAAGCTAGGACCTTGTGTAGTTTCAAATTTAGGTTGATAAATTCATGAGTGAGAGGGTTGGATTTGAGGGGACTCAGCATGAGTGGGTAGAATTGTCAAAGCTTATTTCTTGGGTAGCATTGAAAATTGGGTTGAGCAAATATTCTGTTAGTGGGACGGATTGTGAAGGACCTGCCTAGTATGGGCCAACAGGCCTGCTGCAGTGTTCCTCCTTTCTTATGTTCTTATGTTCTTATGTACACCTCACAGTCACATCACACTAACAAAGACTACACCTCACAGTAGCGTAACATCGCACGACTCTGTGAAGAGGAACATAAGAAAGGACCTGAAACTCTTCCCAAGAATTAAGATTAGTCCAATTTATCATTAAATTCTTCCCAAATTTTATTAATTATAAAAGAATCCAATTTATATAAACCAAAAGAAATATTCATATTATTTTCAAAACTGCTTTTAATGAAACATGATTCTATTATATTTCTCTCAACCATGGACTTGCTTGATACAACCTTCTCAGCATTTTGAAAATCAATTGGATGGTTAAAATCTCTCACATGAATAAATAGAGCATTAGAATCTTGTCCAGTTCTAATGCTATATTTATGTTGTTTTAATCTTAGTTCAAGACTTTTACCAGTTTGACCATAATAAACTTTATCGCATATTTTACAGGGAATCTTATAGACACATCCGTCAGCATTTTGGGGGGAATTTTGTATCAAAAGTCTTTTTACTGTATCAAGATTTTTAAATACAACTTTGATATTAAAATTCTTAAGAAAGGAAGGCATATCAACCAAGTTTTCATGGTAAGGGAGAACCAACATATTTTTGGTTGAATAAGGTTGGTTGTCCCTTTTGGGATTGTAAAAAGTATTCCTAGCTATTTTAAAAGATTTATCAATTATGTTTCTAGGGTATTTAATGATAAATTGGACTAATCTTAATTCTTGGGAAGAGTTTCAGGTCCTTTCTTATTTTCCTCTTCACAGAGTCGTGAGATGTTACGCTACTGTGAGGTGTAGTCTTTGTTAGTGTGTTGTGACTGTGAGGTGTAGTCTTGCCCCTTATATAAGTCCTCTTGTCATGTTTCCTTTTATAGTTCCTTGATAATGTGAGTAGTCACGAAAGCGCTTGGAATTCCTCTATTTTTTCATAGTGGTTGTCTTGCATATTTTGATATCACCTGATTACTGTGATCTTTTTTAATATATATATATATATATATATATATATATATATATAATATATATATATATATATATATATATATATATATATATTAATGGTAGATAAAAGAC